>JAGKQE010000114.1:0-75753 GCA_022609375.1 Xenosphaeropsis pyriputrescens | reverse complement strand
TCAATTAAAAAAAAAAACTACGGGTAATACTTCCTATACTTAATAATAATTGTAAAAAAAAAATCCGCTATCCTAAAACCCCCTTTAAAACCCCCCCCCCCCCCCCCCCGCCCCCCGGAAAAGTCGTATCGAAGACGCCCACAATGTCGAAATCCCCCAAAGACCAGTCGGAAGCCGCCGCCTACGAGGTCATCCGCGACATCCCGGCGCTCGGCAATCTCTACAGCGGCGTGCGCGCCATCGTATACGCCGCCAAGGGCGATGCTGAGGAAGCGGAGCTGAGCGCCAAGGCCATCCTGCCGAAGTTTGTGGCGAGGCACGTCAAGGAGGCTGGGAGTGAGTTTGTGGGGGGACAGGTGAGGAATTTGATGATGGAGGGCTTGAAGGCTGTGGAGGATGAGGATGGGGAGGTTTGGAGGTTTGTGGTGGGGGGGGGGGGTTGAGCAGGCCAGGACGGCTTTGGGGGAGCTTGTGGGTGAGATGAGGGGGTTTGTGGTTGAGGTTTTGGAGGAGGGGAGGGTGAGTGTCAAGAGTGAGGCTTTACGGCTGTTGAAAGAACATGTTGGTACGCTGGTTCTTGGATTGGTACTGGTGCTCTTGTTCCAAGTGATGCGGTCTCGATGGAAGTTCGCTGCGAAGGTACGCTTACGTTCTTTCCTTTGACATGAAGATATTCGCGTGGCTAATGACTTGAAGCTCAGAGATGAAGATCGTTTGGCGGAAAAGATTGGCTTCGCTGTTGAGCGATATCGCCGGTTGGGTATGTTGCAACAGCAAGAGCAACAGCGTCAGCAGCTGCAACAGCAATGGCCTCGAACTCACTATCATACTGAGGAGTATGCTGAGAAGAATACTGAGAAGAATACTGAGAAGAATGCTGAGAAGAATGCTGAGAAGAACGAAGATGTGTACGAAACAGAATGGAACATTGAAGAGAACAAGATATTGGACAGTCATGTGTACGATGACATGGCCGTACAATATCCTTCGATCCCCCTCGGCGCATTCCTGGTCTTGCTCTTGCTCGTCTTCATAGTTCTCTTCCTCTTACTTGAAAAGATTTCAAGGGAGCTCATGAATTCATAGAAGATGCTGTTTGCAATGTCAAGCCTTTGAAAGTCTGCATGCTCAGGCCGAAGATCTGCATAGACACATAGGATGAGTAGGCATCATCAAAGACCAGATGCCTTTCGTTCTACAAGCTCAATGCGCATATCACTTGGTATTACGGGTGAAGCAATGTACCTATGTATCCCGGTGAGAAGGCCCAAGCTCAAGCTCCTACTAGAGTCACGAGGGAGAATATCAATATCGATGAAACACAAAAGCGGAAAAATATGCCAAAAGGATGACAATGATCTTTGAACGTGGGAGATTCTCCTGGGTACTTTGATTGTGTTGAAATTAAATTGCTGCGGCACTTGATTGTGAAGTTGTGAAAATAAAGAGTTGAAAAGTTGAAAAGTTGAAAATTTCATGAGTCCCGGCGGCTCGCTTCCGGCACATATCACTTAGCCCCATCCCCGTGATACAAGCACATTTCGACTAGTTGAGTAGTAAGAAGATGGACTGCGCTAAGAAACTTGTCTCCGTTGCCGATTTACATAAATAGCCGATTACTCAAAGCCCGTCATTAAGCGCATTATTCCCCCTCTGATCCGTGTTGGTTGGTTGGGTATTGATTGGGTGACGGGCCAAGAGCTTCAAAGCTCCACAGACCGCACAACATCACTCGGTAGATTTCCTGCCCAGACGGCGACGGCGGCGGCGACGGCGGCGAGGAAGCACGCCCCCAATCCATAGGATCGAATCTACTATGTATAATTCGCATCATCCCACAGCCAAGCTTTCATACCAAGATGTTCGCCTTTTGACTCAATGGTAGGATTGATGTGTGCCGGTATGTATTCCGGGTATAAGATGTTTGTCGCCGCTGTTATCGTCGTCGATATTTTCAATCACATAATCTCCCCGGTCCTGTAAAGTCCCTTTTCAAGAGAGTTCCGAGCCAATATCTCTCGGTGTTCAAGAGCTGAGTCGTTGGTGTCAAGCGGTGTCCTATCTATTCCGCTCCTCTTCCCTGCTCCTACTCAAGTGATTAGTTTGGATTTTTTTTTGCTCTTCCTCCATCTCTCCCTCCATCTCTCCCTCCCTCTACATCTTTATTCGCAGTCTTTGCCGACTCTTTGACAGGCCGGGATTCCCTTGAAGACTGTCTTTGTCTTTGTGCACTTGAGTAAGTAGGAGTAGCTTGGTCATACTCCGATGGACTAGTACTATCGTGTGGCCCACTGTAACTTCAAGTCAATATACATTCCTATGCAAGTGAGTAGAGTTTCTCTCAAGAAGCCATCACAATGCGATCAAGAGTGGCAGTCCAAACACAGCAACGAATATCAACCCTTCCTCATCTTCTTCTCTTCTTCTCTTCTCTTTTGTTTCCCGCTCACTTTTTCCCCTTCTTTTCCGCGGTTCTTTTTTCGTCATTCCTCTCGGCCCCTCTTTTTCGCCCCTCTTATTTTCTTATTTTTCCTGACTCCCCCCCCCCTTCTCCCTTGTCCCCGCTTGACATGGCAGAAGCTCCGGTGCTAGCCCCTTGAGATCTTATCAGATTGAAGCAGGAAGAAAGGCCGAGTCACATCGACACAGGCGCCAAACCCGGGGGAGGGGAGGCTTAAGTGCCGAACAGCCATCTCTGGGGCCAAAAAAAAAGCCCCCAGAAAGTATGGAGTTTGCTCCGTCTTTTATCTCGCCGCTCGTGTGTGGAAACAGGTACCAAAAACTCAATTTGCTCTTCAATGCAAATCTGTAAGTCGCTTTTGCCTCGATCAATCCGGCGGCATGGAGGGAAGGGGGGGCTTCACGTATGGAATTGATGATCTTTTGGGTTATAAAGCGTATTGTTGAAAGGTGCTTGGATAAAGTTCGTGTTCCCGCAAAGGCTGTGGTGAAATTGACTTTACCGAGCAAAGCGTAAACAAATAAGTGTCTCAATGCATGCATTTCCTCGTGTCCTTAAAGTTTGTCTGTACATATAATTGTACAACTTTGAACCTAAAACAATCTTATCTCTTTGTTTTTTCTCTTTTCCTTTTCCTTTTCGCTTCAAGGGCCGTCCCTCGGGCCCGTTGCATATGTTTCGGAGCGCCTCGAGCACGGAGACTCCACTATCTAGTGCGGCAAGCTACATCCATACATCCATACTCATACATATGTACATCTTTATTGTTTACAGGTATGAGCCTACATATACGAGAACGAGGAGTGGGCATGGTGGGGTAGAGAAACCGAGGTATGTACATATTATATGCATCACGGAGTATCGAGGTTGATAAAGTACTTGAATCTCAATCTCAATCTCAATCAATCTCTTCTCCTGAGGCTTTTCACCAGGTTGCTGGGGAATTTGCAAGGCATATACTTGTAATGAACGAATGGAATACCCACATATATCTGTGAGTTGTATGAGATGCTTGTGTTGGATGGATGTACCATTACATATGTACATACAATGTTGTACAAGTAGCCACATTTTGACTGAGTCACGATGTTAAGTACCTGTTGAATTTACGACTAAGGATTAGGGAATAAAAGGGTATGCATTATATGCGAGTCGAAGGCAGTGTATGAATGTATGAATGCGTGAATGTGTGAATGTATATTGCTTAGGTATTATTCAAGATAGTACCTTTACATACTATATTCTATATACTACCGCTTCTTCAGATAAAGGTCTTTATTTACCTAGATGGACATGAAACACTGATCAATGCTAAAGTAGCTGTTCACTGCCCACTTCATAATACTAATGATATCTAATATATAATATCTAATACCTAATAGCTAATAGCTAATAGCTAATATACATTATCATGGAGTCGATGGGTCTTTACTTACATATCTATATTTATAGGATTCATAGGATTCATAGGAATATCCTCTCCACTTTAGATATTCCCTACTTGATATTCCCTACTTATATTCCCTACTTATATTCCCCACTTGATATGTCCATGTAATCTATCTGTCAGTACTTAACTCTAAATCAAGTAGGCATAGCTTGGTCATAACTTAGTCATGTTCAAATCCATTGCTCTACTCGTAAGAATTCTTTCATCCGAATGTCTTGATCTTGGCTCATTTATTTCTCATTTATTTCTCATTTATGCCTCATCCAGGGTAGTCATGCCTCAGTCATGATAATATCCAAGTGCCTGGTCAATAAGGCTAGACTAGGTATAGATGAAGTACGCGCGCCTTACGACGCGCCAAGGCAGCACTAAAGGCACGTGCCTCTTCACCATCATAGCGAGTTCGGCGACAGCAAACATCAGCCAGTACTCCATAGATAAGCTTGACAAGCCTCCTCGACAGTTTCGACACTAATCCGTCAATACTTACAAAATGCTTCACTTCATTGCTAAGCCGAGCATCCTGGCCTCAATATCCCTGCACGTGTCATCTAACCCTTCTTGTCCAACTGCATCTTTCAACACAGGGGTCGATGTCTTCTAAGGTTGGAAAAAGTAAGTAATGCAATGCACTGCACTTGAACATCTCTGCTCTGTCTTCTTTTCTTGCCCTGTCATCGTCTACCATGCTGACGACGATGCTCTAGACTCGAGGTAATGTGGCTAGGAACATCAAGCCTTGTCGACCATCAAAGTGGACCCTCTAACAGATATTATTGTGAAATATTGGGAAACATTAGTTCCAGACGCGGCCGACGTCCTGAGCGCTGTTCCGGTCTTACGTTGTGGCAATGGAAACCTACCCGTTTGAGCGCCGTTGACAGGCTCTGTTGACGTTGCGATAGTTACACACGTATCTCTTTGAGGTGTACTCCCTCTCGGCTTTAGCCTTTCTGGAGCCGCAGTCTTGCCCTCCTGAAAATGTTCTGGTCTATTGGTCACAGGCGCAGCAGACGTCAGGTGCAGTGTACGCGGCCTACGTTGCGATAGTTACAGCCCTGCCCCTTTGGGGGGCATTTTGCCTTTGAGACCCATCTCATTCACTGCTGTGCCCATGTGCGCTCTTGAGATGGCTGTCTGTAGAGCATCAACCTGTCTTTTCTATAAGTACTGAACGCTTCTTCTTGCTGAGTTGAGTCGAGTCATTCAATCATTCAGTCTTTCAGTCTTTCATCCGCTTTCACTTCTTCTACCTCCCTCCCAGTTGCTTTCTCCAATCTGTATTGTGGATCCTAGATTCCGCAGCCATGAAGAACTTTCTCTCGGCCAGCATTGTCGGTCTCCTGCTGTCAGGCGTTACAGCAGTGGCAATCCCTCCATCTCGCGCCAATAGCGTAGCTCAGAAGAGCGACGCCACATTCTTTAACGGGACATGCACAGCAGACAAGATGACCACCCGTAAAGAATGGCGGAACATGAGCGACGCCGAAAAGAAGGCCTATCTTGACGCCGAACTTTGCTTGATGTCACTTGATGGCGAGACAGGCTTGTCAGGAACCACCTCGCGCTTCAGTGATCTTCAAGCCGTCCATCGTTACTATACCAACACTTCTGTCGGAGATGTGATCCACGATGTTGTAAGTTGCTCATCTTCTCCCAGTTTCCCTACAATCAGCGGCCAAGACTAACGATCCAAGGGCCAATTCTTGCCTTGGCATCGCATGTACATGCACACTCATGAGCTCCTCATGAGAGAGCAGTGCAACTACACAGGCCCTATGTCGTAAGTACCAAACTCCCCTCTCAATTCTCATCCTCTCCACCTCTCCGAGCCCCTCACTCACACTCTCAAGCTGGTGGGACGAGCGCAAAGATGCCGACTCCGGAAACTTCTTCCAGTCCAACATGTGGGACGCCACAACCGGCTTCGGTGGTAACGGCAGTGAACCAGACGCCTGTCTGGAGAGCGGACCGTTCGCAAATACCACGGAGCACATTGGTCCGCTGCTCGCCGACACAGATTACTGCTTCAAGCGCAACTGGAACAACACTGAGGGTATCACGACTGGAGACAGCGCCATTGTCAGCGAGTGCTACGCCCACAACGACTACGGATATTTCTGGGAATGTACTGCTGATTATCCGCATCACGGCGCACACACTGCTGTTGGAGGACTCGTAAGTTCTTCCCAATCCCACTATTTCAATCTTTGCAAGAGACTCTTGCAAGACATCTATAATATTCATACCAAGCTATCCGAATCTTGAGGCTAACATTGTTTCCTTTCAGATGGCCGATATCGATGCCTCTCCTGGAGACCCAATCTTCTTCATGCACCACAACTACATCGACCGCTTCTGGTGGCACTGGCAGACCGAGAACCCATCATCGCGTCTCACTGATATGAGTGGAAACAGCGTCAACGAGACTCGCAATGCGGAACCGGCTACCGGTTGGGTCAATGCTACCCTTGACAGCGTCATCTCCATGTACGGTATCATCCCAGATATCACCATCGGAGATGTCATGAATGCGCAGGGTGGTTTCTTGTGCTATGAGTATGATTACTAGACATTTGCGAGAGGGAGGAGGGAGTGTAATGTATGATTTTGGTGGAGGATTTGGAATGGGCGTCGAAAATTAGATGTTGTGATTAGCGGAATGAAAGATTGATAACTTTAAATGCGGGTTGGTGATATGTGATCTGTAGAACGACATTTTTGGTCATGTATAATGATATATTTTTGATTGTTGTTTTTTGCTTCAGTCAGGATATCTGTATTTCTACTCATGGCAAGTTTTGGTATTTCTGTTCTTTCGATATTATCTGTTCTCTCTTCTTGATTTGTAGATATATGATAGAACAAAGAAAAGATGCGAGATTATCGACATGAAAACAGTCACTTGAAAAACATGGAAACTTGATGTCCAAACTCTGACTTCAATCTTTCTACTTCAAAAGTAACAATTCTGCAGCTGATCACCCACTCTGGCTGCGAACCACGACGACAACAACAACAACACTCTTATCAATCTCCACCTCAGCTTCATCGCCTCTGGGTTCCTAGAACAGCTTCCACTTACCATCTACCGTTTTCAACCATCCTCAATATCACAGCCCTCAACGGTGCCTGTCAAAACATCCACCTCGCCGTCGCTCACTTGAATAGTGTTATAATATGCAACAAACCTTCATCACCATCCAACACCTTCCCATATACAACCCCACCCGGGCAAAATACCCCTCTCATCGCAGCCTGTTGACTTGAGACCGAGATCACTCGAATCCCAGCGTCTCACCTAGAGCCCGCCTTGGATGAACTTACTAACCTCCCACCCTTATCCGCCCCCTGCAAATATAATCCTGACTACTATCCTACTATCCTACTATCCTATACTGCCTATTAAGTACAAACTACATTCCTATCCAAACACACCTACTATTCCACCATACCTCCTACCTCCTCCCTCCTCCCTCCTCCCTCCTCCCCCTATATCAGCCTTTGTAGAAACCCACATCCCTATTAACCCCCACACCCCCATACATGCCACGAAATCCACCTCCCACTACACCTCTAGTGCAAGCGCCTCTGCCCCCACAATCTCTCCCTCATACCATACCCACCACACCCACAAGCCAACCCTCCACAACCTCCACAACCTCCAACCTCCAACCAACGAGGCAACAAGGCCACTTTTCCTACACAGCCGCACACTACCTCACACAGCAACACCATCCAATCCCGCAAGAACAACGACACCATCCCAAGACATAGACGAAAAGCATGGATGAAAAGCGTAGACGAATAGCAAATCGGACATGCTTGACCCGCGGCCGCGCCTAGCTGGCAACAGGACCTTCCAGGAGTCTTCCAGGGTTAGCTGTGCGATTCTATCCGCTCACGTATCACTTCATCCGTCGCTTGATCTCGTCACTTATCTCGTTACTTCGAAGACCGGGTCAAGCGGGCGTTAGTTGTAGATTGCCAATCGTCATGCATAACATGAGTCAGGACTCGTTCTACAGTGCGGAGAAGCGCGGCGTATATACTAACAGCACTTTCAATAACAAAGCCTTTTTGGATGTTGGGGTTTCGTTGTTCGATGGCTTCGATAGCTTCGGTGGCTCAGACAGCTTAGATGGCTTGGATGGTTTGTTATTGAATGAGCGATGTTGGAACACGGGGTTGGGATCTCTTGGGGTTTGATGTTGGCTTAGCTGTGTGGGATTACTATTTTGAGGGGGGGTTTCTTTGATTGCAATGGGAGTAATGAATATGCATATGCATGTGCAGAATGCTACATCCGTACTTGAGCACGGTATTTGTAACTGTATTTCATTATAGGGAATGCATTAATCAACCTTGAACACTATGTCCACCTGTCCACCTGTCCACGTGCATGAAACAATTTACCTCCTTACAACACTGCGAGTACAGATACTCAACGAGCATACCCACCAACTAAACGCATACACAGTCTTTAAGCCCATGCAGATCGCAAGCAAGCAAGTAACCCTGCCCCAACCTACATCTCGAAATGCTCCACCTCCACAAGCACAACCTCAACCTTAAGACCCCACCCCTTCTTCCCCCCAACCCAATTCTTACTCTTACCCACCTTCTCAATCTCCTTGACATGCTCCGTAAGCGTCTTCTTCAACTCCATGGGATCATCCTTCCTCTTCTGCACCTCGAAGACCAACCTCACGCCCTCCTTCGCCTTCTTCTTGCCCAAATCGTGCGCCCACTCCGCCTTCAACCTGACCTGCTTGACCTTATTGATGACGCCAGACGGATACAGTTTCGCGAGCACGAGCGCGACGCGCCCGATGTACATGGCCCACCAGATCTCATCGGGCTCGAGCAATCTCACAAGGGCGGCCTTGAATTCAGCCTCGCGCGGCGGTAGGCTGCCTTCGTAGCGCTCCTCGAGCATGAGGGCCAGGAGAGCACGGTCCGTATGCGAGACACCATGCATAGCGGCTAGGATGCCGGTAGAAGTGCTGTAGAGTGCGACGGTGGAGGAGCTCTCCTTCGACATGTTGGAGTGCGTGTACATCATGTTGGCGAATGCATGGATGGCGTGCATGGTGATGCTCTCCGGGAAACTCTTGTCAGCTGGGGTCCCATCGCCCTTCTGCGAGGGGATAGCGGAGATCAGTTGGTCACCAATGATGTCCGCCGATGGTCTTGCGAATGGCTCAGTCGCGACTTCAAGTGGGTCGAGACTGCGGATCTTCTGTGGCAGTTCTTGGTACAGTACCCCTTCTCTTACACCACCCTGGCAGAAGTGGGCTTCACGGATACCGTGTGGAAGAGCCTCGGTGAGCACGTTGATCAGAAAAGCAACAGCAGGTACTTGTTCGCGGCGACGATCAGAAACCCGAAAGATCTCCTTTGCATCGCGAGCGACTTGCTTTAGAGCTTCAGTGTTCTCGAACTCAGACTTTTTAGCCGTGAAGCCGTTGATCTTTGAGATTGGATAATGTTGGCCACGGACTTGACTCAGGTACAGCAACAAGTAGCCCCATCCACGGAAGCCACCACCAGAGAGATAAAGACGAAAGCCGCCTCCTGAGCGTGCTGTGTCGATGAGTTCTTCGGGGATCTCGAGATTTTCGTAGGCGTGGAGGAAATCATCCTTCATCTTCTGGCGAAACTCAGCCGTAGCCTTTTTGGCCTCTTCTTTGGACTTTCCCTTCTTCAATTCTGCTAGTTTCATGGTGAGTGCAGCGGCTCCGTAAGGGAAGCTGAAAGAGCCCTTCGAGCTCGTCCTAACCACACCATCTTTCACAATCATCCAGGTAATCTGAGTGCTTCCACCTCCAAGATCCATGACTAGACCACGCATGTCTGAGAAGCTACTGGCAATTCCTAACGCGCCAATCTTACCCTCAATCTGCTTCGGCAGTAACTCTACCGTCAAATCGGTGATCTTTTTGATCTCATTGCAGAAAAAGTCGGAATTGATGGCTGTCCGCGTCGCTTCAGTTGCTAGGACACGGATGTGTCTATCAGCTACGCCAAGATCGGTACAGATGATGCGAAAGCGTAGGAGAGCAGCAACGACGGAATTGATGGTGTCGGATGAGAGGGGGATTCTTTCACCCGTGTCATCGTCGAACTGCTCGTCGTAGAGCGAGATACCTACTCGGTAGAGGTAGACAGTAGGTAGAATGCGGGTTGTCGGAGGTGATAGATCGGAGATGGAAAAGCGGATTCCATTACTGAGAAGAAAATATTATATTAGCTTGACATCTGTCAACGAATCAAAGAGCGATTCCATTGAGAGGCTCAAATAATAACACAGACGTATGAATGAGGAAGTATATACCTTCCCATGTCAACGATAGCTCGTAGATGTTTATGTTTCTCAGACTCATCCTGCACAGGAGGTCCTCTGCGAAGCTGCAAAGGCAAATCCGGACCACCACCCATGATGAGTGAGTGGAAGTGTATCCTAGGTAGTATGAAGTGTTTGTTGTGATGATGATGATGATGATGATGATCTGATTCCGGTCTCGAGAAGAACAATGTAGGTAGTGAATGTAGTGAATGCACTTTCAGGATGATCGTTCTCCTCTTTCCACGTTTCACGTGATGCAGGAAGTCGCAATGGTGGTGATCAGCGTAGTACTATGTACAAGGGCGTACGACGTTCAACAACGTCTTAGGATTCAGAAGGAAGAGAAGAGGAAGAGTAAGGCGAGTAAAGAGTAAAGAGTGAAGAGTGAAGAGTGAAGTTTGACATTAGCTCAATTCAGCTCAACTCATCAATCTCATGTATCTCATGTATCTCATGTGTCTCATGTGTCTCATCCCAACTCAGCTCATCCCATCGCGGTGAATCTGCTTGCTTTTATAATGATGCCAAGAGAAGATCAGAGGCCGGTAGTCGTTAGCATGACTTACCAAAACCCCCTCTGCCATTTCTAGTGGAGAGCGAAATGCCCTCATGCTGCAAATGGATTAATGACCTTCAGCCTCAGACATCCGCCGTTGTTAGTGCTGAGGGACGACGGTGAGTTAAAGTTTATAATGGCCACGTGATTGATTCCGGATTCCATGTTGAGGGGAGTGAGGGGTAAGGACGCTAATGTCTCATGTGATGAAGAAGAAGAAGAAGAAGAAGAAGAAGAAGAAGAAGATGATGATGATGATGATGATGATGATGATGATGATGATGATGATGAAGAGGATCGAGTCAGTTGAAGAGTTGATCATCACAAGAATGTCGTGCCAATGCTTGGTGATGCAGTAATGCCTCAGCGCGAAACTGGGGAAGAAAGACAAGGATTTAAACCGAGACATTCTGACGTCTGACGTCTGACATCTCATCCGAATTGGTAAATTAAAGCAGTAGTATAAAATAGATTAATAAATCCAAACATATATAACAAATCCCTTTGTATACATCAAGGACAACAAGAATCCCAATAAATAAAAACGCACCTCTACATATCAAGAGAAATCTACAAGTAAAATCAATAATCTCCACCAAATAAACAAACCATCTATATACTCATTCAAGTCATTCAAAAAGATGCTCAAAACAGACAGCCCTTCCCGATATAAACAATGCCATTTTCAACGTTCTTACAATCATACGATCAAGATATCAGCAATGGCCGACTCTCGCATTCAAAGGCTTCCCAGATGGGCCATGGGATCGGTGACGGGCTTCACTCATCACCCTTTGTGGATTTGTTTATTTATAGCTGCGGATTAGATCCCGCTTCTCTCCTCAACTTACACGTCCATGAGTGC
Organism: Xenosphaeropsis pyriputrescens; assembly: GCA_022609375.1. NCBI lineage: Eukaryota > Fungi > Ascomycota > Leotiomycetes > Phacidiales > Phacidiaceae > Xenosphaeropsis > Xenosphaeropsis pyriputrescens. The sequence goes on along the minus strand of JAGKQE010000114.1, from coordinate 64,072 downwards.
GCTGCACAATGTGTGTTGAGTCGGCATCGGTATTCATGATGCATATTCAAAATCACAATCCTCAAACAACATAATAGAAATTGATTGATTACCCCAAGCCTATCCCATCCAACCCACCTCATCTCATCTTATCTTATCCTATCGTATCCTACCCCATCCATCGTATCCACCAACACAGCAAAAAACCACTCATACACTCCTTTTCAACCTCTCTCCTCCTCCTCTCCTCTCCATCCCTCCTTCTCTCCTTCCCTCCTCTCCCCACACACAAGAAGAAGAAGAAAACAATCAGTTAAACCGCTCACAGAAACAAAAAAGACCCCAGAATTGAAGACGAGTCCAGAAGAGTTACATCAAAAACGCCAATCCATAATCCCCATAACAGAACATGCCAGACACAAAGCACAAAACCACGAAGAAAGAAGATGAGGAAAAGGAGGGCTGAACAATGTGATAAGCACTACATGCAAAGTATATCCGACATGCGATGTGCGATGTGCGGTATCGGACAAGTGATGAACCACCACACTGCACAGCATGGCATAGCACAGCACAAGAAAGAAAACCGATGAGGGGGAGGAAGAAAGGTAGCAAGAAAGGTAAATGGGGGGGGGGGAGAAAAACAAGAGATGAACGCCAAGTATGCATGATGAGCATCAATCATAACCTCAACTCGACTCGACTCAACCCAACCTAAACAATCATACTCCGAGTCTTAATCTGCCTACTACTCTTCCTCTCCCCAGCAGCACCCGAAACCGCAGCCGCCTTCCTGCGCGCGCCCTCCTCATTCTTAAGCACCATGCCACACCACGTGCTACCAGACAGGCTCTCCTTACCGATGGCCTGATCGAGCACGCGCATCCAGCCTTCCTTGTCATCGGCGCTATCGGCGTAGAAGTCAATGATCTCGCCGTTGCCGAAGCGGATGCGGAAGCCCTCCTCGACGAACATGTAGCCCTCCTCCTCCTCGGCGAAGCCGGATTTGCGACGCGAGCCGCCCTTGCCAGTCGTCTCCTTCTGCGTGAGCGTGCGCTTGTCGTCAATGAGCTTGGCGGCCTTGGCGAGGTTGATGGTGGCGCGCGGCTGGCGCGTGGATTCGTGGTACGCCGTCAGCTTGCTGCCGTCGAGTCGGAAGAAGCGGCGGCGCCAGAAGGGGCAGTCGCCGCCCTGTTGGCTCAGATGGCCCTCGTAGGCGCGTTGGCGAGCGGCCTCGGCTTCCTTCATCTCGCGGATGCAGCCGTTCATGCTCTTGGGCATGTCCTCGTCCTTGGCGCCTTTTGGCTTGGGGACGAAGAGGAGTTGTAACTCCAGCTTGCCTACCTTGTATGGAGCACGGCGTTGGATAACAGTCGTGCCGCGCTTGGACTTGACGCTACTTTGCGCCGTGATTTCTTCCGTGGCCCATTCGTTGAAGCAGGCTACATCGACAATGTATGGACGACCGTAGCAGCGGGCTTCATGGTCTTTGAGACAAACGTATGAGCGTCCAAAGGTACCATCATCTGCTGCGAGAGGAGAAAGAAGATCCCAGGCTGTAGGTTGAGTTGATGCGCGCTTTGCTGCTACTTCTTTTTGTCTTCGTTCGGCCTCAAGACGCTCTTCTTCCTTGAACTTCATTTCCAGCTCCTTGCGTTTCTTCGGTGACGCAAAGACGCGACTGAGTGTCGATGGTTTGTTCTGTTTGACTTGTTTAACTGGTGCTTCTATAACTCTCTTTGGCTCTGGCTTTTCAAGCTTGACGTTGAGTGAGAGTTGAAATTCTAGATCGTTAGGAACAACAAGCTCAAACTCTTGACCAATAGGTGCATTTCTACCCAGTTCGAGCCATGCAGTTGTCACACAGTGAACACCATTATCTAAAGTCAAGCTGAACCAGGTACGTTCTCCTATGATAGTGTTAGAACTACACCCTTCAAGTGGAGACTAGATGACCTACCCTTTGGAAGTGGAATATCCAAATCCTTCACCCCAATGACCTTTACAAATACTCGCCCTCTTTCAGCACCCTCTTCGACCATGGTCTCTGTAATTTCGTCTTCGTTAAGGGATCCAAGACCCGAAACGGCACTTGTCTGACCTGGCATTGGTGGCACGGGACCAGTAGCATGCTTTCGTCTCTGCTCCGACAGTTGGCGTTGACTGCGTCTACGCATATTTCCATTCCATGGCTCAACGGTCCATGATTCTGGACGCTCTTTCTTGACAGGAGAGTTTCCAGCAGATCTTGCTCCGCGAGCTTCGGAGTCATCACCAGCCTTACCCACATCACTACTGGCAACGACGACTTTGGTGTTTTGGCGCATCAGGTAACCGCGCTGTTTTCGAGGTAACATGTTAGCGGTGAATTCTAGTTGATGGTTGACTGACGCAGCATCCGCTTGGGGAGCTTCCTGTAAAGAACGTAAATTTGAAGTGAATTGGTCAAACGCAACCTTTTGTGCCTCAATGACGCGGTCGAAATCTTGATCGAGATCGAAGCTCAAATCTTCGCCAATGTCAAGGGTGAGACTTCTCTTGTAGATACTTGGTAGGCGTGCGCCTTGCTCGCGAGGCTGGCTTTCTTGCTCTTCTGGAATATCATCTTCTTGTGAGCCAGCCCCGTTGCTGGAAGGTACACGAGTTCGGTTTCGAGGGGGGATGGCGAGATGAGCTGGTAAATCCCCACTTATGACTCGTCGAGTTTCTCGCATGGAAAGCATATCAGCTGGGGTTGCAGATGGTCGTGTTCTCAACTTAGAGCCGAGTGCTGCCTTGATAGTTGCTTGGCGTTCCGGAACAAAAGGCTCTTCCTGCATGGGCTCGGGAGTTGGAGATCTAGAGATGGTGTGTCGAATAACAGATTCAGGGGTGCCTGGCTCTTCTTGTTCCTCATAGTCATCATCCTCACCTTCGGAACCCCAACCACTACCATCATAGGCAACCTTTGGAGGGGGCTTCTGACGCTGATCTGGAGTCATCGATCGCTCAGACCCTTCAGCTGATATACTTTCCTCGACAGCTGGGGCAGCGATTATGGTCTCAGTATTTTCTACTTCAGGTTCCTTATCTGGTGGGGGTGGAGAAGGAGTCATGTAGGATTTGAGTCCAAGATCGAAGTCGTTTCCAGAAAACTCGGGCAGCGCGATTTCATCATCCTGCTTCACGGGATCAAGATCGGCATCCTTTGGTGGACTAGATGCTCGTGGTGTTGGAGGACCTTCATCTTCTTCCGTACTATCAGACGTCACCTTCACATTTTCCACATCAGGAGAATCTTGAGAATAGTGGCTCTCTGCGTCTTCAAATTCCCCATTGGCATCCGAGTCCATGTCGGCGGAATCAGGGCGCTGGTACATTTCACTGATTGAGTTGAGATCAACAGAGTCATCTCCATGTTCTGGTTTGATAATGATGCTGCCGCTATCATCCTCATCGTAATCGTCATTCGTGAGTACAGAATCGTCCTCGGTGGATGGTAGTGCAACGTCTGGGTCAACTGATCTCGGACGTTCAGGAGTTGAGCTTGCCATTGGCGATGAGTAGTCAAATTCCGAGTCTTCAGCATGAACGTCCTCATGGGCATCCTCCTGAACATCTTCATGCACATCCTCTCCATTGACTTTCCGCAGGATAGACTCGCGAGAGATGCGTGGTGGTAATTGGTAGTCATCCAAGCCAGATAAATCGCCAAGAGTATCTTCCTCTACATGTTCTTGATCATTCTCTTGAACTTCTACTTGGTTCTCCTCCATCTCCGATATCTCTGATACCTCTGGAGTTTCAGGTGAAAGGGTTCGTTCCCGAGGAAGACCACGTCTCATCCTACGCTCTCTCTGTAATTCAGCTGGGCTCTTTGGGTTCTCGTCATTGTCGATCATCATGAGACGTAAACGTTCTTCGAGTGACATCTTACTTCCAGCCATACCCTGCAGATCGGCTTTGCTCAACGAAGACGCAGCTAGAGGTGATGAGAGACCTCTCAAAGATGTAGGCGAGGAGAATCCCATTGGTGAGGCAGAATCACTGCGAGCGTGCATGCCTGGAAGAGGAGGTAATGGACGATGTTCACCATTGGAACCAATCGAGTCATTGCGTAAACTGTCGGGTCGAGATCTCGAGGATGGTATAGAATCTGGCATTGGGCTGATATCCTTCTCAGCATGGAAGGGATCTTCAAGGCTGGTATCGTGATCATCAGCGGGTTCTGTGTGGCGCCAGTCATCAGGTCCGACAACGGGTGTCTTTTCTGCGTCTTCGAGAGATGCATCAAAACTATCATTGTCATCATCATCGTGATCCCTATTGCGACTAAAGTAGTCATCATCATCCTCATCACCAGAATCATAACTGTTGTCTCGAGATCCATAATCGACGGATGATAGATCTGGTGTGGCCATTTCGTACTCGTTAATCTCGGGCGGTGCGGTATCGAAGGTCACGCTCTTGGCATGTCGATGAAGTGATCTACCTGGTGGGAGCTCACGTTCGACACTAGAATTCTCATCTGACCAAGTGCCCTTCTCTGGATCGTAGATGGCTCTTCCGTTGAATCGCGAAGCTGCAAAGGATGATTTTGTCGGTGAAGCTTGGTCTTTGCTCTGACGGCGTGTGGCCTCTGATGATGAGATTGTCGCTGGAGATTTGAGTATTGGGCTGGACATGACACTGCTCTTGCTATCCTGTTTCCTATGAGCAAATCCTTGACCGAGGTCCACCGATGCTCGCGGCTGGAAACCAGAGGCCCCAAAGGCGTTTCCTTGGATGTGTTTTGCTAGAGGTCGCTCGATATAGGGTACTTGTGTTGGATCGTATTCTAGTTTCTGTTCTCGTGCGAACATACTACTGTTCTTGACACGCGATGCCTTTTGCAACCTCTCGATCGACGAACGCCGAGTCGGTGAAGGGGAGTGGGTGGATTCGCGAAACGCGAAAGGACTGTTTTCTAGTTTATTTGGAGACTGAGGATCACGACCTTGCCAGAAGAGGCGCGGAGATGAATTGCCCTCGGATGCATTGAACGGCGATGACTGGAATGGAGACGAATCCCCATTGAGCGTCATTCTCTATGCAGGTACCGTTAGTAAAGAACGCGGCAATCTATGAGGAAGGCATGGAGGGGAAGATTGCCGTAAGTAAGGATATATATACGTGTGTATGTATATAGAGACAGAGAGATATATATGTATATATAGTTCACTTACCTTTGTGGCTTGATTGTAACTCGGGGAATTTCTACGAGCTGATGACGGACTTAGCTCCGATAGAGGGCGTGGTAGAGAGGCGTCAGACTTGACTGGTGAGGAGGATTGTGGAGATTCCCTTTCTCTTTCGTCTTCCATTTCCTTTTCCTTTTCTTTCTGAATTCGGAGTGGATGGACCTGTGCGAGTCACAGTGAGTAAGAAGATGACGAAAGTGACGAAAGTGACAGTGACAGTGAGAGTGACAATGGCAATGGCATTGGCATTGGCATTTGGCATTTAGCATTGGATGTGGGATGTGGGATGGCCTGTGCAGAGGTACTATATCGACGGCCAACGCATCGGCGCGCACAGGTAAACAATGACAACTTACCGACTCTGAAGACATGGTAAACCTTTCTCTTGCCTCTCTCTTGCCTCTCTCTCGCCTCAACTGGCGTGGCGGTCTTTGGCGGGGAGGGAGAGGGATGAGACGGAGAGCGAGAGCAATATAAGAAATGATTCTCAGGCAATGAAACAACGCATCAACCTGACCACTCAAACGATGCTTGTTTCTGCGTAAGACTTCTGTTCGACGTGTTTGGCGGAGGAGAAGTCGTAAGTAGTAGTAGTAGTAGTAGTAGTAGTAGTAGTAGTAGTAGAAATGAGGAATGCGCGTGTTCTTTCTTTGCTACTATTCTTTTCTCGGACAGATGAGAGTGACGAGAGTGACGAGAGTGATGAGAGTGGGAATAGTAGTGCCGAGGAAGGTTTCCGAGGAATGTATGAGGTTTTGAGAAGAGTTTCGTTGGATTGTATTGTATTTTTTTCTTTCTTCTTTTTCTTTTGGTGTTGATGTTTTTGGTTTGGTTTGTTTGGGATGGTTTGTTTTGTTTTGGTTGGACTATCACTCTCACGCTTGGGTGGTGAAGAAGCAATAATAATAACAACAACAACAACAACAAACAAACAAAGACTTGAGACTCACGAGGATAAAGACAGTATCCCGACGACGACGACGACGACGACGATGATGATGACAATGACAGCAGAATGAATCAATAGTTGCCTCGAAATAATGAGGAAATTAAGAGGATGGCATGAAGTGAAGAGCAAGGAGATTGGAGAGATTAAGAGGGAGAAGGAAGTGGAAGTGGTGAAGTCTATCTACGAAGGAAGCTATAACAAGTAAGTACTAAGTAAGTACTACCGAATGTAGGCACTACATGTATGTATGTCTATATATAATATATAATACATAATATATAATATGTATTATAAGTGAGGCAGACTAGTAATATGATGTGCAAACGATGTGCTGGATGGATTATCGGAGTCAACTTGGGTTTGGGTTCTTGTCGAGTGGAGCATGAATCACTTGCATCGTGCATCACGTGCCTGATTGGTTGTCTTGGACAACCAGGCGCATCACTCGGGCAACGCGTGACGCACTTGGCCTTAATACCTAGGCAGATGCGCAGGCACCCAGGCACCCACCTCATCCTCAGCCAATCACTTGTCACTTGTCACTTGACTTGCCCAGTCTTTCCCAGCCACTCACTTCTCGTCCGTCCCCGCTCCTTCCAACGCTGTCCAAGGTTAATCGCCCTCGATCCTTCCATTTCCTGCTTGGGATCATAGTCTAACTAGATATAGCCAGGCTCCCACCGCTGTAACTGCCCAGGCATAAAGCGGGAGACTTGGCAGTCAGCCTCAGGCATTCTCAGGCAATCAATCCTCGGTAAGCGCCCGAGTACTCCGGATTGACGTTCAGGTTCAGTTCAAGTCAGAAAGATCAGGTCAGGTGCTCGGATGCTCAGATGCTCAGATGGCCATGAATAACAACATCCACACTATTCCTCTTTTGGCTCACCGCATCTATTCTGCCACCCATCACCGCTCACAGCTTTGCTTATCGATATTTGCCAGGCTTTTGATTTCTTGCGCCGACAGTGACAGCAACAGCGACAGTGAGGGTTGAATGCCAATAACCTCCTTCATATACCCATTCATTACTCCTCCGTATATACACAACCTACCTCTGGAGAGCATTCTCATTTTCCTCTCTTTATCGCCACCTCCAATTCCACCTTCACTCTCGTCACCAACATGCTTCGATCACGCTCTTCGATATGTCCAATGTGCACATTCAGACGGAGTCTAGCACAATCACTCCAAATACAACCGGCATGGCAAGCACAAGCACAACGAACATACGCGCAAGTGCAGAAACGAATCCCTTCTCGCATGGAGCTATCCGATCGAGTTGGTCAATCGAATGCCAGGAAGGATAGGCCCGCACGAAGAAAGCAAGATGGTCCTTTTGGAGGAATGAATTTGACCGAGGCAAAAATTAGAGGCGTACCGGAGAGAAGATCTCCCATGCAAATACGAAGGACTGGCGGTCCACCGACCGATAAGAAAGTCGACAGGAAGGAGGAGACCTTCAGGGCCTTGAAGATGCAGAGAGCTCTGGCACCAGTGTCGTACAATCAACGAGTCTCCATCAAATCACGAATCAGCGAATTGGAAAGCTTCGATAAATTCCCATTCTTACCTATCCTTCAGGAGGCCATTCCAGCACAGGCGCTCAAGGGTCTCGAACAAATCAAGCCGACGCCAGTGCAAAGAATTGCAATTCCAGCCCTGCTCGGCGTGGAGGGGTCAACGAGAAAATCCCGCGGAACAAAAGTCAAGTTAGAGCGAGAGGATTTTCTGTTGGCAGCAGAGACGGGATCTGGCAAGACATTGGCATATCTTCTTCCCGTCGTTGATGCCGTCAAGAGAGCTGAGGTCAAAGAGGCGGATATCATAGCGCAGGAAAAGGCAGAGCAGGAGCAACAGTTGAAGCGCAACTCCTTAACTTTGGTCTCACCACCAGTCGATGCCCCTCATCCAACAACTGGCCGTCCACGTGCCATTATCCTTCTACCAACGTCTGAACTGGTAGCTCAAGTCGGCGCTCTTCTCAAATCCCTCTCGTACACGGTCAAATTCCGCTCTGCCCTGATCAGCTCCTCCTTCTCCGGAAAGGTTATCCGGAATCGCCTCTTCTCCCCCGGTGGAATCGACATCCTCGTCTCAACCCCTCACCTCCTCTCCAGCATCGCCGACTCGGACCCAAACATCCTGTCCCGCGTCTCTCACCTCGTAGTGGACGAAGCAGACTCCCTCCTCGACCGCGGTTTCTCCCCCCTGACATCCGCCATCATCGACCGGGCAGCGCCCTCCCTCCAACAACTAATCCTCTGCTCCGCCACCATCCCCCGCTCCCTCGACAGCTACCTCCGCAAGCGCTTCCCAGAAATCCGGCGCCTCGTCACGCCAAACCTCCACGCGATCCCGCGCCGCGTGCAGCTGGGCGTCGTCGACGTCGAGAAGGAACCCTACCGCGGCAACAAGAACCTCGCGTGCGCCGACACCATCTGGAGCATCGGCAAGGCGGCGGCCGAGCACGATGGGCCCGTGGCGGGGCAGATGGACGTCAAGCGCATGCTGGTGTTCGTCAACGAGCGCGAGAATGTGCAGGAGGTGGCCGACTTCCTCGTGGCCAAGGGTGTGGACGCCATCGCGCTCAGCCGCGACACGCCCGAGGGCCGGCAGTCGGAAATCCTCGCCTCCTTCACCGACGCCGCGCCCCTCTCCATGCCCAAAGAGGCGCACCCGGGTGCGCTCTCCGACAACGTGCCCAACTACGTGCCGGCCGGCCGCGCCGTGCCCGATCCCCGCCGCAAACTGCCTAACACCAAGGTGCTCGTCACGACGGATCTCGGCAGCCGCGGCATCGACACCCTCGCTGTGCGCCACGTCATCCTCTACGATGTGCCGCATAGCACCATCGATTTCATCCATCGCCTCGGCAGGACCGGCCGCATGGGCCGCAGGGGCAGGGGTATCGTGCTCGTTGGGAAGAATGATCGGCGTGATGTCGTGGCGGAGGTTAAGCATGGCATGTTCAAGGGGCAGGCTCTTATTTAGATGGGCTTGGGATGTACCTCTATTCTGCTTGTTGGGTTGTGTGTGTGTGTGTGGTGTACTATACATGTAAGATAATGCAAGTTATACCCCCTTCATATCTATGTACCATCCAAAACACCTGCCCACCATCTATGATTACCAGCTCGTGACCTCATGCCCATCGATCTACAGAATAATGCTCAACATACAAAACCCTCTACGAACACGCTCATCCATCACAGACCCCTAGCTATAACCATACTCAGCACCACACATCATATGGGATACAGACCCAGCACGCCCTCCCAGTCCCCATCGTCGCACCTGCTCGGCCCCACAGCTTTTCGCCATTCCGCCCTCGTCATCGTCGTTGTCACGGTATTTGCATCTCGCTTTGCTCTTGGCTCGAGGGCGTCTGTGATGGGGCTGTGGGTTGGGAGTGGTGCTTTAGGGGCTTGAGTGTGCTTGACTGCTAGGGTCTTGTAGTGGGTTGTAGAGTATAGATATCTTGCTTATTCTAGGGTTGTTTTTGTTGGAGATATTAGGGATGTTAGTAAATAGATGTTATTAGATGTGTTTATTGTAATGCTTGTATTTGTATTGTGTATAGGCTTGTAGAGGGGGTTAGTAGATAGAGTAAGGTTGTTATATTTGGTTGGATTGGTTTCTATTTGTTAGGTTCTTTAAGGTAGATATAGTAGGGGATAATAGCAAGTGTAATAATAGATGTTTTAATAAGTATGTTTTATAAGACTAGTCTCTATATATATCTATCTTTGCTTATAGATTCTACTATACAATAGACAAGGGTTAAGTATTGCTATTTACTTAATAGAAACAACAAGAAGGGATATTTAAGGGGAAATAATAGTATATAGACAAATACTTAACAAAGAGGAGAAAAAGGTTCAAGTATATAAAAGGATATTTAGATACTATTAGGTTTTAAACCTAGTAGTGGTAGTATATATACTCTCTTAATACTATACAAAGTTCTTCTAAGGGAGCTCTCTACAATAGCTTGCTTAAAGTTAAGTAGTAATCTTTCAAGTGTTGCAATATCTTCCAATACACTAGTTAAAGCACCATAGCATATCAACTGCTAATTTCTCGCAAGAACTAGTATTCGAAGTCAATACCTCAAAGCTTTATCTAGCTAACAACTCACGGTTCGATCCAACTGTTCACATTGCTCTATAAACAACTACAACACTACCAAATCCAGACTCACGAAAAAGAGAGCTCTTCCTCTCACGTAACTTGCATCTGTTCACTCATCATCACATCATATCACACACTACACATCAAATGTCGTTACTCACAGACGCCATGGAGATCGATAGTGACGATATCATTGTCGTCAACCCTCCTAGGCCCTCCCCACCACCAACTTCCAAATCCACACCAGCACCGACACCAACCACTCAGCAACAATCAACAGACACCCCACCATCCCCCTCACCATCCACCCAACTCACCACCGAGCTCGCCTCATCCACACACCCCGAACCCGAGCCAGCACCAGCGCCAACCGACCAACCCCGCCAAAAGCACGACTACCAATTCTGCTGCGTGTGCTGGCGCACAACCCTCTGGACCATCGACGGCAGCGTCCAGAACGAGACCTGCGGCACGCCGAACTGCGCCCACAAGAAGTGCAAGCGCTGCGCCGTGTGCACGTGCTACGTGCGCGGCGAAGGGCCGATCAGGCAGAAGCGGGTGTCGATCAAGTTAAGAAAGACGGAGGATATGGACGCAGGACGGGAGGTATTGGGGGGAGCTGTGGATGCGGGACCCGAGGCTGAGACGCAGGAGGGGGTCCGCGGCTATGATGAGATTGCTTGTGCGATATGCGCCGGTGGAGACTCCGAGGAGCCGAATCGGATTGTGCTATGTGATGGCTGTGATGTGGGGTATCATCAGGTCTGCTATGGCATCGCTGTTGTTCCCGAGGGGGATTGGTTCTGTGGGGTGTGTTTGCCGGATGGGGGAGATGGTCTTGAGGATGGGGATTGGAGTATTGAGATGGAGCGGAATTAGGTACCTTGGGACTTTGTGAGGGGGGTTTTGCGTTGGGTTTTGAGAAGGGGGCTTTTCTCTAGGAAATTCTTGAGTTGGGATGTTGAGAATTTCATGGATTCTTAGATGTTGAGCCAGGGCTTTGTTCTAGAAGACAAGACAATGAAGCAAATGTTATGGATTCTATTAGTTACCATCAATTTTTGAAACATTTCCTTATAACGATATGTGAATTATAACCCAGCTCTTGAATCCCTATATGCTACTTCTGCTCCTGAAGACTCTGATTGCAAAAGACAATAAAAAGAACCTCGAAAGAAAACATAGAATAGTATCTATGTTGAGTATAGCTTAAATTTGTAAGCTCGGCTTGAATTGAACGGAATACAGCACATTGGCTAGAAGTTATTGTTAGCATAGTTACATTTCTATGATTGTTATAGACTCGGTTGGTATAATTGATTCGATCACAGCCCCCTTTTCTAACTTATTGGCCATCACTTATCTTAAGAGTTGTTGAATAAGTGCACTTGAAATGGGTCGTTAGGCTCGCTCACTGGGTTCTTAAGCCTATTTTTATACCTAGAATCTACAATATAAACGGAAAGAGTTTCACCCTTTGCAAGCCCTTCGAGAAGAGAGGCTACAATTTCTTCGTTAATAATTAGGAGGAAATTGTGTGTGCGATTCATACTATATGTGTGTAGATAGGGAATTCCTCGATCAAGTAGATTGAGATTCCTAAACTTACTATCTAGGATAGTAGGTTGGTACTTTCATGTGCATTAATTAGCCTTAAGATAAAGAGGTTGTGAGCAATATACCTTCAAAATAAGTTCATATTGAATTTCTCTAGCCTAGGATCCCTGATTCACTATACTTTCCAAGACTTCTTACTCTCCAAGGATCTACTCATTTAGCCACCTCTTTGACCTAATTTCTTTTAATAAAACCTTAGTCTTCTCCTTAGACAACGCCTATCTAGCATTGTTAAAATTCTTTAATACCTTCTATAGACTAAAGTCCTAGTTAAACATTCGATACATAGCCAATAGGCCCTATAATCTTGAATACTTGAAATCCAAGTCTATTATATAGGCATCCTGCTTCGCTTGTAGAATGAGTTGCATTGAATTAGTACTCCCGAAGGAAGTTTAGTAATCACAAGATTTGAGACGAAGTTTGGCCTAGGAAATAGAAAAGGCCTCTTAAGAGCCTAGTAGTAACCCTGTCTCATAGCCAACGTTATGTGAGTGTCTTAATCAGATTTCTTATTCTTATAGGGTCTGTTTCTCAAGTCGATAATCAAAGGCATCTAAGGAATGTTGTGATAGTTCCTAAGGCTTATAGCATAGGGCAATCTAATCTTCAAAGCTAGCTAATTCAGTTGAGTCTATGTATGTCACGTTATTGAATTCAACCACTGCTCAAAGCGATTGGTTCGCGATCATCTACTCGTTAACTAAGGTTGATTCAGCTGTCGCGTTTACTTGGTTTCTTGATCCCAAGTCTGGAATGTTCTCTGTCCTGATTGTAGGGAGAATCGATCTGACGACTCCAGAAGATTAAGCTTGCGCACGACTAACACTCTCCTTTCTAGAAGGAGAAACACTTGATTTTATACACTTCACAGCCCACTCGTTTTCCGAGTCTCCTACTTCATAACAAAACGTATATATCATATCCCATCGCAATATCTCAAACTCCCCTTCCTATACAGCACAACACGACCCACCAAAACGCCAGTCAAAAGAATAGCTATCCGTAAAATTCTCACAATCGACTCATCCTCCCCTCCCCATTCCCCCCACTCATAAGCGCCTCTCCATCCCCTCTCCTATTCCCACCAACAACCCTCCCCCTCCCTTCACCAGTCCACCACCCCACACAAACACTCGCCCGATCAACATCCATCTCCCCACTCAACACCTCCCAGAACCGCTCCCTACAAACGACCTGCATATCCACCCCCACAACCACATCCAGCAAGTCCGCCGCAAGCGGCAACCACTCCTCCAGACTCCGTAACGGGACATATGGCAGTGCGTCCAGAAGCGTGAGCGCGAGCACAGCCTGCTCCGACAGCGGCGCACCAATCTGCACCGCATTGGTCCCGTCATCGGCGGCAGGTAGCAAGGGAGTCGAGGGGGCGCTCAGCGCACGGAAATGCAGCATGTCGAGCAGAGTATCGGGTAAGTCCGGCTGGGAGGCGGCGATCTTGCTCGGCGGCGCGCAGAGCTGGATGGTGGTCTTGAAAGCGAAGCGGAACTGGCGGGGGGAGAGATTGGTCGGGAAGGATTCGAAGAGGGAGGAGGTGTAGAAGGGTATCAGGCGGGCCGTGAGTTGTGTGTTTTGTGGGGCGGCGAGGACGGCGAGGAGGGAGGAATGGGCGGCTTCGAAGATGGGGCGGAGGGAGGCGTTGGCGCCTGGGTTTAGATAAGGGAGGGCAGCGGATGAGATGAGGGATTCAGCGTCCGTCGGACTGAGGAGGAGAGTGAAGTGTTCGGCTGTGTTGAGATAGAAAAGATCGTGATTGCGGGTCAGTGGGTGTGATGGGATGGTGCCTATGCGAGGCGGGCAGATGGACTGCAGGAAATTACGTGCGTGGCCAGGATACGCCGTTAGCATGTCGATGGAGGAGAGGTGCACGAAAGTGTAGGTTGAAAAGGAGTTTTGACCGAGGCGAGAGGAAATGAAGTGAAGGTTTGAGAGGATGCATAACGAGGAGGTGGCTGTTGAGGGTACCCAGCGATGGGAGGAGAGAATTGGGGAGGTGACGGTTCGGTCAATTATAGATTTGAGGATTATAATCGTGGCAAACATGGCGCCTTTCAGAAGTTGCCAGAGAACGGGAATCGTAACTTTCAGTGAGTTTGGAGTCAAGAATATCGATTCCTCAGAAGCATCGATTTCCGACAATTTGTTTTGATGCCATTGATGATTTAATGATGTCGAGAACTTTTCAAGTGTTCCAAGTACCTCAATCACCATTGCTGGATCCTTGGCATTTGCAACAGCGTAAGAGATCAGCCTTGACAACGGCCCCATCGCCGCGACAAGAGGTTGTGAAGAGAGTTTCTGCAACTGATAGAACGAAACCGACTTATCCGATAAGTCAAACATGTTCTCAGTGACCTGGACAACATCCGCATCAACACGGCCAACAAAACCAGCCTCCTGATATCCCTCCGTAGTAACCATAGCCGACAAAGCAATCCTCGCCAGCCGATCAAAGTCCAAGCCCGATCTCACGCCTTCAGACAGCAGCTCGAACGTATGCGTCAAAGCCAGCACAATAGCCTCGGCACCAAGAATGCCATCGTGCGCAGGGTCCAACAATGCCAGGTTGGCCGCCTTGACCATGGCAATCTCCAGCGTATTCCTCAACCCACGCGACAACGCCTCTCGATTCTGCCCCTCCATGCCAATCAGCACTCCCCCAATAACCAGCAAATGCCTCCACCTCGGCGACCGCTCGTCCGCACCCTGCACCACGGCTCGCGTCCACTCGTCGCAGGACACCCCACTGCCGATCTGCGGTGCGGTTTGCGCTGCAGGCAGTTCCTCGTGTGCATTGCGGTGGAGAGTGATTGCTGCGGTGTTCAACACGCTCATGATGCGCAGACATGTGCGCAGACCGTCTGGTTGGCTCCATATGGCCGGTGCGGTGAGAAGGTGGGAGGTGAGGAGGGTGATGTTTCGAGGGTTGGAGAGCGTCGTTAGCAGTGAGGTTGTTGTCGATAAGATTCGGCCGGTTTGTGAGGCGTCTGGGACGCCTTGGAAGGCGCGCAATACTGTTGATAGAAGGCGATCTGTCGACATTGTTTCGTGAGGAAGAGCTGTTCATGAAGGCATTGTGTTGTGTAGCAGTAGATGGAAGTGTTGGAGGTGATGGTGAGGTGTGCAGCTGCCAGAGTAGCCGAGGCTCAGCCTTGTGTTTGGATTACGACGATGCACTTCATTTCATTTCATCCACAACATCATCCAGCCTGACCAACAGGTCTAGTCCGCCATGTCCGAATAAAACACAAAATATATTTCTACATCATGCCACTGGGAGGGTAAGTCCTGGTCCATATAAACCTACAATATTCTAATATAATCAGAACAAAAATCTCACAGATCGTGCCCCTCGATTATGCCACACCTCCCTTTCCATCTCTCTACTGGCCATACAAGGCCAAAGCGGGCGTCGCGAACTACCTCTACTACACAAAAGACATCTGGCGATTCACGTTGCTCTGGACCCTCATCGTCTATGCCATCGTCCACCTCACAGTCGCGGCCTATGCTGTGTTCATGCAGTTGGGCAGAGGCAAGTCGGCATTGCGATTCGTATGGTTGATTCCATTGGTATACACTTTGATAGCGGGGATTGAAGCATTGTTGGCAGGAAGCT
This sequence comes from Xenosphaeropsis pyriputrescens, assembly GCA_022609375.1. Taxonomy (NCBI): domain Eukaryota; kingdom Fungi; phylum Ascomycota; class Leotiomycetes; order Phacidiales; family Phacidiaceae; genus Xenosphaeropsis; species Xenosphaeropsis pyriputrescens. The sequence continues at coordinate 48,537 of JAGKQE010000114.1, read as the reverse complement.
TTGTGGGTTTGATGTGCGTCTCGCACTCCATCCATGGTGGTTGTTATCACTAACATCTTCAAGTCTCGGAGCAGTTTACAATGCTGGGTATTTTCGAATGTCTACGTGGATACCCTTTATATGGTCGCTGATCAATGTCCTCGTACTCATCGTCTCTTCATTTGCTATGCAGGGTGGTCTATGATAATACTCTACTGGTTCCAAGCACCTTCTTCGTAGCCTCATCGACTTCGATCTTCCTGATCAGTCGCGCGGGGTTTCCGGCTGCTACATGATAATCAGGCACGTCCTTTGTGACTACACTCCCAGCACCAATTGTGCATCCCCGACCAATGGTGACGCCAGGACAGACGATGACACTTCCTCCAAACCACTACGCAGATGTCAGTTGGATTGAGGAGGACAAATTGGTGTATCTATCTTACACAATCCTCTCCGATTGTTATGGTACCCCCCAACTCTGGTCCTTGAGTACCGTTACGGAGGAATGGGTCCAGTGGATGAGTACCACTATAAAAGGAACAATTCGGTCCGATGAGGGTACGGGACCCAATCGAAATGAGGCATGTGTCCAAGAAGACAGCATTGAAGTTGATGAAGACATTACTTCCGATCCTGTAGTTCATAAGAAAGGGGTATCGAGGCAAGTATATGATTTGATGCACTCACTTCACGTTGGTTCCGTAGTCAACACTGATAGGGCCTTCAACCCAAGGATCCTCTCCAAAGAGCGCTTCGTCTTCTTCGTCCGTAGCAGCTTTTGGTGGTAGAGGGGTCTTGTCATTATTGATACTGGATTGGATTCAGCGACATTCAAGCAGGTTGAACAATAGAATAACAGCATCAATAGAAACAGAAACAGAAATACTAGATATTCCAAAGCAGAGCGAGATGATCATAGACAGAGTACTTACTCCCTCCATAGCTCCACCAAACGTCGACGCGGTACATCACCCGCCCTATTGAAGCGATCACAGGCATGCTTACATCTTCTGCGCTCAGCAACAAGATTCGGTGTGAAGGCGTGATAGAGCTCGCCCTTTAGCATACGCGCCTTGTTCTCTGTCTGATCGATGTTCTCCATGGCGATCAGTTCCGATGCCAAATCTTCTTCTTTCACAGGAAATAGAAAACGAGGAAGTACAATATCGACAAAGTAAATAAGACCGCACAGCAGGGCACAGCAGAGCAGGCAGATGCCACGTATATCCTCTACGTACAGGAATACTGTCTTTCGTTCGTATCTCGTGGCCTCGACTATTGTTCTTGGTTAGTTTTCCAAGAGTCTAGGTACCGAGGTATTTCCTGGGGTTAATATGTACCTACGTACTACCAACTTAGTACGTAGTACTACGTACGTTCAAGCCGCTCAAATACTCGCTCACTCGACTGTCGACTGGTCACTCCCACTATTGCTCGATATAACAGTGGATATAGCCATAGCAACAGCCGCAGCCACAGCCACAGCCACAGCCGCACCTATACCCCGGTTTCCCCAGGCATGTCAGGCACGTCAGGCATATCAGGCATGAAGAATCACATCCCCGGGCGGTGAGACCTCGCTGCTAACATTTGACAGGATCGGCTTAGCGTAATGGCAGAGAGCAGGCTTAATATTGTCTCAGCCTTGCAAGTACGAGCTTGTGTGATAACAATGGACGGAGATCAAGACAGCGGACAGCGGACATTGACGACGAGACAACGACTCGAGATACTTCAAAGTACTATACGATCCTCAAGGCTTTGATGCTTTGTTGCTTTAATGGCTTGATGCTTTGTCTCTTTGACGGCACTAATTCTCCTTTACATTGAATATCCCCCCTTCTTCACGGCCCAATGCCTTCATCTACACTCTAGCATTTCATGAAGCATCACCATCACCATCTTGGATATCCGGGTTGTCGAATAGCTACCCACCTACCTTCCCACGATACCAACTGATACAGCCAACACGATCCAACCATGGCATCAAGTCCGCCTCCACTAGCTTCAGCAACAAGCACGTCGACCTCCCCCTTCACCCTCCACAACAGCTCCCAAGCCCGCATGATAAACGCCGGCGGCATCGCCATCCCCACAACTGCACGCACGCCGCCCCCAGACCCCTCAATCAGCATACACATCTCCCGCCTCGAAGCCCAATACACACGCCACGGCCCGAAATCCCTCTCGGGCATCGCACTCCGCGCCTGCATCCTGGGCGCCGTGCTCGCCCTCTCCCTGGGGACAACAGCCTACCTGCTCACTCAACACACGCCCCTCTGGCGCATCCCACTATTCCTCAGCGCCCTAAGTATCTTCCACTTCCTCGAGTTCTGGACGACAGCCGCCTACAACGCACCGGCAGCCGCCGTATCCAGCTACCTGCTATCATCCAACGGCGCAGCCTACAACATCGCCCACGTATCCGCCGTTGTGGAAAGCCTGCTGACACACACGCTCCTGCGCGCCTACCTGCCGAGCCTGCCGCACACCATGTCGGCCGCCGTGCTCGTGCTCGGCATCGCGCTGCTGGCGCTCGGCCAGGTGGTGCGCTCCGTGGCCATGGTGCAGGCCGCCACCAACTTCAACCATGTCGTGCAGACGACCAAGACCCGCGAGCATCGCCTCGTGTGCCATGGCGTCTACGGCGTCCTGCGGCACCCGAGCTACTTTGGCTTCTTCTGGTGGGGGCTCGGCACGCAGATTGTGCTGGGGAACGTGGTGTGTTTCGTGGCGTACGCGGCTGTTTTGTGGCGGTTTTTCGAGAGGCGAATTGAAGGTGAGTTTCTTTTCTCCTTTATTCTGAGTTCTGTCTCCTTTATCTTGGATTCTTTCCCCCTTATTCTTTTCATCTTCAGGGGAGCTCCATAGCGAGACACGAATGAATCGTCCCATTCATATACACAAGTGCATACTAACCCGCTCCCCACAGGAGAAGAGAAATTCCTCGTCAGCTTCTTCGGCGATGAATACGTGGCCTATCGCAAACGCACCATCATCGGCATCCCCTTCATCTAATCGCCACGACTCTCGCCCATATAGCGATAATGACGGGTATAGGAATGGGTCTGGCAGGGCAGGGTATTTCGGGACCCGGACTAGACTAGCCATCTCTATACCCTGCGTTTCCCAGACATGGAGAAGGGCGGGATGGGGACGAGGACGAGGACGGGAAAGGATATGGGTTATGCGTGTTGCTTCTAATCTACCTACAAGACCACCCAACAAGCAACCGTCCCACTCATCCAACCCTATGATCCATGACATGCAAAGCGTGACATTGAAATTTTGATCCCTAATTCCATCCACGAGATTCCCGTGACTCTGTATAACAATTACAATGCCCATACCCATACCCATACCCATACTCATACTCATACTCATACTCATACCCATACCCAACCCCACCTCAACCCTTAAAAGAAGTCAACCAAGTCCGACTAACGGTCCCGTACTTAGCCTGCCACGCAAAGAAATACAGCAGCGCCGCGAGCGGCTGTCCGATGAGCGTGAACGACACCCAGAAGATGCAGTTGCCGACGATCTTGCCGTTGATGCCGCGCATCCTCTCCAGCGGCGTTGTCAGCGCTATGAGCGGGAGCTGGGCCACCATTCCTATGAAGGCCACGCCTATGGGTGGGGAGTAAGGGGTTAGTTTGGTGGTTTCTGGAGGGGAGGGGGGTTGGGGTTGGGATTGGGATGGGATGGATGTTGAGTAAAGGGTGAGGAATGAGTGACGTGATTCGAACATACCGATGATATTATGCGTGGGGATACCCACGAGCAATTCATGCAAGACGCCGGAGAAGACGAAGACGGCGATGCTCGCGCGGCCAGAAGTCCAGCCGCGGCCGACGAGCGGCGAGAAGACGTGGCGCTTCATGAAGCTGTAGACGGGCTTGTTCCAGGTGCGCCAGTAGGCACCGACCGACGGGCTGTTCCACCAGTCGGTGTAGAACTCGCGGTCGGCGAAGCACGTGACCTCGGCCAGGGCGTTGAGGAAGCTCTGGAAGAGGGCGAAGAAGCCGGCCAGCCAGATGACGAGCGAGATGGTCGATAGCTTCATGAGCCGCTCGAGGATGGATGTGATGTCCAGCGTCGCCATCTTGTCCAGCGAGTTGCGCAGCACCGGCGCCGCGTACTGGGCGCTCATGATCCACATGAAGACCGAGAGGCCGAAGACTTCCGTCATGCGCTTCAGGACGAAGAGCTTGCGGATCGACGTGGTGCGTGGGTAGACGGGTTGGTAGACGAGTGTTGGTGCCCACCAGAAGTAGGTGAGGTTTCCGAGGGTGATGTTGGTGGGATAGGCGCATGTGGAATAGATGTCTGGCACGGCATCCGACTCCCTCTTTGAAGGGTGGAGGTATGCGTGTCGAAGATCACGGTTCGTGAAGGCGTACGAGGCCGTCTTGAGCCAGACTATTACGGCGTGGATCTCGCAGATGGTTCCAATGGCGGGATGGTGAATTGCCCAGTAGACCGTACAAGAGGTGATGAGTAGGCACAGTGAGGCGTTGATACCATGTGCCCAACCGATGATTTTCCATGCCGATTGGAATTTCTTCCCGGCTTCTTCTTCGGTGACTACTGTAACTCCATCGGATTTCTTGCTTCTTGCAAGAGATGATCGCGCTTGTTGGGCGGCTACCAATTCAATCAAGTATGCTGCGAACAGGTGACAGGGGATGAGAATGTACAGGAGAAATCCCAGCATGATATCTTGGCGACGAATATCGTGACATCTGATGCAAATGAGTACGCCATACTAGCTATCATGTCAGTCTGTATTGTGAAATCTGGAGATACAGTAGAGACGTACCTTGCTGAAGTTCTCAATCATCAGTCGAAGATTGGACACCACTGTGGGTTATGTTAGTGATGGGGTTTATTCGCCTCCTGGAAGTGGGTAATTTTTACCCAATACAATGACCATCAAGTTTCTAAAGCCCAAAAATGATGGGGCGGCATCAGAATCATGACTGAGAATTGAATGTCTTGGCTTTGAATGAGCAGCGGCTACATGGCGATATTTACGCTGAGCGTATATTTTGAAGGTATCTGGAGCTCTTATCGGTGGTGTAGTAGCGGCGGCGGCAGCAGTAGCAGCATTTGTAGTTGTAGTTGTAGTTGTGGTGCTTGTACGCGAAGTTGTCTGGCCATTACTTGTAGTGCCGACTTCATGACCAGACGTCATGGCAGTGTCTGTCATTGTGGCCATTCTTGTTGGTATTTGGTGAAGAAGGAGAAGGAGGAGAAGGAGAAGAAGAAGAAGTCTACAAAGATCTGCTTTGAGAACATTCACAGAACAGGCCGGTTATGGGGTTGAAAATGGTCCAATGGCCAGGAGCTAGGAGATGGGAGATGAAGCTGTGATTGGTGAAGAGTGAAGGCTTCTGCACCATGCAGAGTCGACGTAATGCGGGATAGAGATTGAGATTGAGGTTGAGATAAAGAGGCTTCAACAGACAGATGCAGGGTCCGAGTGGATTAGTGAAGGGGGATGTGAAGTCGAAAGTCAAGTCGAGATGGAGATGGAGATGGAGATGCAGATGCAGATGTAAATGTAAATGTAAATGTAAATGCAGGGGAGATGTACCAATGTATGTATATACCTGGTATGAGCGGGGAATGGATATGAATTTGAATTCGGATTTGAGTTGGCGAGGTCTCTTTTAAGTTGTTAAGCTGTTATTCGACGACCTTGGCTATCTAGAAGGGGTAAGGTATATGTATATATATATATATATATGATGAGGTATGTGATAATATATTCTACTTTGAGCCTCTTAATTTTAAGTTAATTCCAAAGCCAAAGTCAAATCATGTAGAGTTCAGATGCTCAACTTATGCTTGATATTGAATATTTGAGAAATAACATTGTCGGTGAAGATGACGCTTTCTCTGTCTAATTCTAATTCTGGTTCTAATTGGGTTAAGATGATGCTCTGGTATTTTACCTCATCCTGAAGTAGACACGGTAGTCCTAATAACGAGTATCAATTGGGATAGGAGAGTGGATAATTACAGATGATTAATGATAATAATGATAGTAAGAATAATGGTAATGGTCATAAATAAATCAAGAATAATAAACAATTAATCCGTGAATGAATAAATGAATAAATAAATAAATAACAAATAGCAGAAGAATATGGGTGGATAAGACCCAAGAGTCACGTGGAATCATCACCTTCTATCTGCAAGCAAGAGGGAAAGGGAAAAAGAACATGTCGCTCTCACGTGACAATTGCCTTGACCATCCACTGGGTGAAAATGATCTCGCCGACACGTTGATCCGTTCCGATGGCCAGCCATATCAAATGTCCACGTGCATGAGCATAAGCATGACCCTTCGTGTGCAGTCGCGGATTCTCATCAACTTGAACTTGAACTTGATCTTGAACTTCAACTACAACTTCAACTTTAACTTGTACTTCTACTTCTACTTCTACTCATCTCATCTCATCTCATCTCATCTCGTCTTGCCCGCAAATACAATTAATCACTTGCATCTCCCCATCGACATTCCCCTCGATATATCCCCTCGACAGACATCAATCCTCACAGCCTCGTAGTCTGAAATCAACGGCTTCTTTTCTGTCGACGGAAGCTCCAGTCGATCCGCCATGCAACTCTCACAATAAGTCATGGCATATGAACAAAGAGCTGAGCGCGACTTTGCTGCTGCGACTGGTGGAGGATCTGGTGGAGGCGAGACTGCTGCTGGCTTTGGTCGAGGTCGTGGTCGTCGTATGTAGAATATCCATCTCTTGCAATCATTATGCCTTTTTTGTTCTTGTTCTTTGCAATTTGTTTTGTTTTGTTTGTTTGTTTAATGTCATTGTTTCATTGCTGTTGTTCTTTGCAATCTGCCTCTTCCTCGTCCTGTTGCTTCTTTTCTCTCCGTCTTCTCCTGCTCACCGGTCACGCGACTTCATTCTTGTCTATTCTCGTTCACCTCGTGCAATATCCACCTACACATTCTTTTCAACTTCTTCCCAACTTCTCTCCAACTTCTTTTACAATGCGATTTGCTCATCCTCTTCATCAATGTACATCTCCTCTCTGTTCTTCTTTTCTTGCGTCCTCTTTCCATTTCTCCTTTACACACGACATACATATGTCAATGTCCAACTGGTTGCCATATACAATATCTTATAAGTTTGTACAAGTCATTTGCTAATCAATGTCCCTCACAGGTCCTGTAACCGACTATGGCTCTACTATGGTTCATTGGATGCGTAACCGGAAACCTCGGTATCAAGGTGGTCATGAAGGCTTCATGGAAAGACCAAGTCCAAGTTACATAGTGGATGTAAGTACTCTTGGCTCGTCTATACGGTCTCTTCGATGATCCATTGGGCAAGAAATCAGACACGAAACACCAACGACTAACAATATAGATGCTTCCACCCCTGGCACGAGTCAATAGTCCTGCCGATTCCATCCCAGCTCGCCATCTTCACTCCTCTCTCAACAAGATCAAGCATCCTGTCAATGTGGTCAGATGGACACCGGAGGGTCGAAGACTCGTAACCGCCTCGAGTAGTGGAGAATTCACTCTGTGGAATGGTACAGCCTTCAATTTCGAGACCATCATGCAAGCACACGATGTTGCAATCAGAGGACTTTCATACTCACATAACGATGATTGGCTTTTATCAGCTGATCACGATGGTCTCATCAAATATTGGCAACCAAACTTCAACAACGTCAAAGTTATTCAAGGTCATAGTGACCCAATCAGAGATATCTGCTTCAGTCCAAATGACTCGAAATTTGCGACCGCGTCAGATGACTCAACACTTAAGATCTTCGATTTCGCAGGCGGTGTCGAAGAATTGTCCTTGACTGGTCACGGATGGGATGCAAAAACTGTAGATTGGCATCCAACAAAGGGTCTTCTTGTCTCGGGTTCAAAGGATCACTTGGTAAAATTATGGGATCCACGAACTGGTCGTTGTCTCACTACACTTCATGGTCACAAGAACACAATCACAAAGACTCTGTTCGAGCCTGTTCGCGGACAGTGTCTTGCAACATCAGCTAGGGACCAAACCGCTCGTGTGTTTGATCTTCGCATGATGCGTGATATATGCTTACTCAAGGGTCACGAGAAAGATATCTCAACCCTCGCATGGCATCCTATCCATCCATCCTTGCTCAGCACAGGAGGATCCGATGGAGCTCTCTTCCATTACCTTCTCGACGAACCCAACGCGCCGGATGGCACAGTTGCAAGCATTCCACCATACGAGAGCCCTGATCCATCTACAGCACCCGCACAAACAATCTATCCAGCACATAAGATCACCTATGCCCATGATTTCGCCATCTGGTCCCTAGACTGGCACCCGCTGGGTCATATCCTCGCCTCTGGCTCAAACGACCGCGTAACACGCTTCTGGTCTCGCGCACGACCGGGTGACACCGACACCTTCAACGACCGCTACCACATCGGCGAGTCGGCCGCCGAAGCACAGGGCACATGGGACCGACGGGGCGGACGACGCATGCGCCAAGAAGAGGAGGAGCAAGAGATGGAAGACGAGAACGAAGGCCTCGTCGACCAAAAAATGCCGCCCAAACTCCCCGGCTTCCCGGGAATCCCAGGCCTGCCACTCCCCCAACTCACCAATCCCGGCGCCCACATGCCCGGCCTCGGCGCCGCCCAGCCGCCACCACCCCCGTTACCCATGTCCATGTCCCTCCTCCCCGGTATGTCGGGCCTGCCGCCCATGGACCCGAACAATCCGCCCGACTTCGCCGCCCTCGCCGACATGATGAAGAAGGCCGGCCTGCCGCCCCCGCCCGGCTTCGGCGCCAACGGTTCCTTTGTGCCCCCGCCGCCTGGCCTCTTGCCGCCCAACTTCCAGCTGCCCGGTGGCTTCCCGCCGCCTCCACCGCCCGGTGCTGCTGGATTCCCGCCACCGCCTCCGCCTGCTGGCGTCGGTGCCGTTGCTGGGATCCCTGGCTTTGGTGTCCAGGGCGAGGTGGATGCTAATGGTGGTATTAGGAAGAGAGGGCCGTTGCCTAGTCAGGAGGAGAGCTTGCAGCAGGAGCAGAGGAGGGGGAAGTATACTCGGGTGCGATAGTTGGTGAGGGTCTGTGGGCGTTGCTAGGGGGTGAATCCTTTGTTTGGGGGTTCACGATGCATGATGCGTTACTGTTGAATGGCAGGATGGCTTGTGTGTATAGCAAGCTGAATCTGTATTACTGGGGTCGTAAAGACTACATAATAGATACCAGACTGAAGTTCTAATTCCTATATATGTGACTATTGCACTCAAACTATTACACTCAATATAATAGAATCCATTCCAACCGCTTCCGCCAGTAAAAGTCCCTCACTCACCTCCGTTTCCCACCCTCTCCCTCCTTCCTTCCTTCCCTCCCTCCATCCTCATATAAAACTAGACCCTAATCCTCCATCCTCCATCCTCCATCCAAAAACCACACATCCAAAAACCCTCTCGACCACAGATACACAAACCCAAACACCCCATATTCCAACCCCCCCCCCCACATCAAACCGCGCTGCTTCAACCGTCGAGCCGACGCGGAACCGAAATGGGATAGCCGCTCGCCGGGTGCAATGTCTATCGTTGCAATGTCTCATATCGAGGCTTTCATCCCAAGGATGTCGGTATCCGACGGGTCTAGCAGATATGCACTACGACCTATGCATACCGCCAAGAAGCATAGCGACGCACGGCGGTGCATAGCGATTCCGAGAGGGGGAGTGCGGTTACGGGAGTTGTTTATTATACATCATGAGACGGGGGTTTGAGCGGAGTATAATCTGTTGAGGTGTATGGCTTCCAGTGCCTACCCGGGTAGGGTTTTCGCTATTCAGATGCGGGGATTATACATGGTACATGTATGCGACGATATCCAACACCATCTCAGTTTCTCAGCCGTCAACCTCCACAAGTCTGTCACAACCTCCTCAACCCTACCCCCCCCCCCCCCCCCTCCTCTTCCCTACCCGAGACACAGGCGCAGCATCAAGCCCACCAAGCATCAAACGTATGCCGATCGGCCTCGACAAGACCCTCGAAGCCGACATCGAAATCCGTCGACTGCGTCACACGACATCAGCCACGGAAGCGGGATACGGGATGTGCAACTCACAAAGTCCAAGCCAGCAAAGAACTGCATGCCGAGCTGCTCGCCATCTAGGCCCGACGTGTCGGGGAAGACGTTGGCGCCCGCCGTGGTGGAGGGCGTATCGATATTCACGGCCTGCGCAGCGTTAGCCTAGGATAGGACATCAGCAGGGCGTACGGGGATCACGAGAGCGCATGCGCGTGCACATACCTGCGACGGCTCGACGGGCGCGTCCTCATACACGGCCGTGATCTGCCTGCAGGCCTCGATGACCCTGTCGACGGCCTGGCGCAGGGCGGCCTTCTTGTTGGCGGTGGCGGCGGGGCGGACGGAGTTGAGGACGAGGGACAGACACAGGCAGTCGCGCAGGTCGATGCCGGACTCGCCGATGCGGCGCAGCAGGTTGCTGAGCAGCGAGTCGACGGTGCTGACGAGCGCGACCTTGACCATCTCGGGGCTGGAGTTGAAGATGCGGCCCTCGGCGGCGACGTCGTGCGTCAGCTCGAGGCTGGACGGCGACATGGCCGTCGTGCGCAGGTCCACGCAGACCGTCAGTGCCGCGTGGTAGATGTCCGCGGCCCAGAAGCGGTGGAAGAGGTCCCAGTATTTTTTGGCGTCGATGATAGGGAATGTGGAGGTTGCGGGGTCGAAGAGGTCACCGTGTGAGAGGATCACGAGGCATGAGCGCACGCATGCCCGTCGCGCTTCTTCGTATTCGCCGTCTTGTGGTGCGTAGAGGACGAAGGGTCGGTAGAGACTTACTAGCACTCGTCGTAGGTAGATGTCTGATATGATATCGTCAAACAGCTCGCCGGGTGATTTGTTAGTGTTGCCAACGAATAGGTCGGCGCGCAGGGTATTTGGAAGGTGTTGGAGGAGATCTTCAATGCCCCTGCCTATTCGCAGGATGCGTCCGTAGTCCGACTCCTTGCCAATATTGTTGGCTACTTGCAAGGCCTCTAATCGTAACGGTAGCGATTTGGCAAGCAGTATGTGAGAGGTAGTGTCTGTCTTTTCAGTCATGGGTTTTGGTATCGGTTCATCGACCATTTCTTCGTAGATATCTCTGTCATTCAGGTTCAGGGGAAGTTCGCAGGTGAAGGTTGCAGTTTGGATCATGGTGGGCATTCCAGCTACCATTGATATTTGAAAATCCATTTCCATAACGGTCGCCCATAGGCGTCTTCGCTGTTCGCGAAGGAAAATGGAAATATCATGGCACTCGGTAGGATCTCGATGTAGGCCCATAGCAAGTGCACAACGGACTAGAAATCCACAATCGCTCCACATGTGGGTAGCATCTTTTGAATTCAGCCTTTTTGCTGCCAGGAGAAGGCAGTGTGCTCGCATGGTACTCATAAGCAAACGCCTTTTGCCACGTAAGTTTCGTAGCCAAGTCTCAACGCACTGGAGCTGCTCATGATGAGAAACAGTGGTTTGCGAAGTCTCGCTGATGAATGATGAGGTGTTGCTGACAATAAATCCAACGGCTATAATGACTGTCAATTCTGCTACAAATCCCTCGAACTCCGGACCCTGTTGGTCTTGAGCAGACCAGAATGCCTTGTATTCATTCAAGAATGTTGGCACGTGTAAAATCCTCAATGCCTTCTCGAAGGTGGCAAGATAGCCTTCGACGGCTTCATCGCACACACTTTTGGAGGGCAGGATGTCCAATAGGGAAGAGATTGTGCTTCCAAACAGAGATAGATTTAATGGACGTGCAGCATCTTCATCGTGCGTCTTGAAAGTCGTTTGAAAATAGCGGAGTTCTCTCATCAAATCAGTCATCTCTGAACTTGCAACTAGATCATTCTGGATATAATCCATAACTTCATCAAACTATTCTCATCAGTCTTGTACTGGTATAACAGGATTGCCCATGTCCCCGCAGGGGGTTTATCTCTGCTTACCTGTCGAACCAACACAAGCTTATGATTACCACTGTAATAACGAGATCTTGATCCTTTGATCTTCAGAATACCACAAGGCCAAGCCCCCCTAGTCGACCTCTCAGAACCAAATGTTGAATTCGAACATCCACCCTGAAGCCTCTCAATCTCCTGCTCCAAGTGCCCAACTCGAAGCGCTAGATCCTTGACCTCATCGGGGCTTCTCCCCGACGGCAGTCCCGAGGCAACACTCTGCCTCGACGGCAGGGGAGAAGCATACTGATTCACAGTGGTGAAATCGCCATTCCCCACGCGAGGGACCTTCCTCCGAGACTGGGTATCCGGCTCGGACAGGTCGCTGACAGAAGCGCCCGAGGCATTGGCCTTGGCCTTGGACCTGGACTGGAAGTTGCAGGCGGCGGCAGCACCACCCTTCAGGCACTGATTGCAGGGCCTGTTGCGATCACATTTGAGTTTCTTGCGACGGCATGTCAGGCAGCTGAGCACGGGGCGTGGCCGCTTGGGCTTCTCAACCGGCGTAGGAGGAGTGGGAGGGGTTGCGGCTTCGGCTCCGGCTCCAGCTCCAGCTCCAGCTCCAGCTTCAACTTCAACTTCTTCAACTTCAACTTCAACTTCAGCGATACGGGCCGCGGGGGGTATGGGTAATACGGGACCTGGGCCCGGAGTCATGATTGTGTGGCGCGCGCTGCGGCTTGAAGGAATCTGTTCATCGGATAGAGTTGCGCTCTCTTCAATCGGGTTTCATAGTCATGTCATGTCATGTCTTGCTGGAACTCTCCCCGAGACCCTTGGTAGTATTGCTTGAGGGGAGCACCAGAGGAGCGTTGCACGTGGTCGAGGCGCACGACGAACTGTGAGTGAGCCGGTGCCGTCTAGCCTTAGTACTTAGGCGGAAATGAGAGAAGAACGAAAGCAAGACGATGATTGGGTGAATGCTTCGTAGCAGAACATTGGGGCTCTTGGTTGAAAATGAAAGTAAGAGGTTTATATCCTAGCTTCATTGTTTTCTTGTTGATTTGTCATTTTTTTGACTTGTTTTCTTGTCGTCATGATGTGTCCACGGTAAAGTAAAGGCAAGAAATATTGCTACAAGCGATAAGGTTCCACCAACGAGCCAAGAGGCCCCTTATCGAAAGCGAAAGGTAGAAAAAGTGCACGTCTAGCTGAGCCTTTGCACTTCGTTTTTACCTATACAAAGGAATCTCTATCGATATAAAGAGCTTATCCTGACTTGAAGATTCATAGTGTCCTATTTTGACTACTATTTATGTTATGTTTGTCGAGATAATGGTAAGTGATTGAACAACTTCAATAACTACCTACTACTGGATTTCACGACTACTAGGATAGGAGAAAAACTGGCAATTGCCATCTTCTCGTTCTTGACGAGCCAACTAACTTCTTGGATCGTGACTCTCTCCGAGGATACTCTTGAACACACTTGCTCCAACACATCATCGTCCTGACACCTACTCAAACCCCATACAAAGCGAAACCCCAATCCTCCCAAATCCACCCACGGAGCCCATCAATTCGCAATGACAGGCGAACTACGATCCCAAGTATCCCTCTCCACAGCATCCACCAAGAAGCACGCGACACTAGCCCTCGAGATGCCCGCAAAGGCCCCGAGTCCAGCACCCGTATCCCCAAACACCTTCACAGGCCCAGCGTCCCCAGCCGTCAACCTCGTCGGCCTCACAAGAACAAAGTTGAACCCACTGGCCCTGACAATCCCATCCACGGCATCGTGATCCGCATAGGCAACGCGCATGTCAGACCAGCGAACGAGCCAACGCATGAAGCACACGAGATTGGGCAATGAATCACCCACGCCCACGGCAGCCATCGTGACGATCTTTCGGATGCCGTGCGCGCGAGCGGCGGCGACGAGGTTGGCGTGCGTGTCGGCCATGAGGTGGGGCGGCGAATTCGAGGGCGTGAAGGGGCTGTCGGATGTGCGGGTTGATGCCAGGGTGACGATGACGGCGGTGGGCCGGGACGTCGATGGCGGCGTCGATGCGAGGGCTTTGGAGATGCTGGTGGGTTCGAGGGGGGAGCCTTCGACTATGTAGAGCCTGGCTTGAAGGGTGAGGGAGCTGGGGTTGCGGACGAGGGCCGTTACTTCGTGACCGCGGTCGAGGGCGAGTGAGATGACCAGTTGGCCGGTGCGGCCTGTTGCTCCAATCACTAGGATGTGCATGTTGGTGATGCTCTGAGGCTTGAGGTGGTGTGGAGAGATTGATGGGTTTTGTAATGATGGGATATTCGTAGGTTTTGTATGTTATGTATGTTGTGTAAAGTGTTTGTTTGGAAGATACCAATGATTCCTGTTGTGAGGATTGAAATATATTCCAGGTCCATCAAGTCATATATATGTACATACATATATACATACATACATCTGATGGGATGATAGACATAGTCATCGGAGCCGAAGACTATACCTCACGTAATGTAAAAATGAGGCTTGAGGCTTCGGATCCGACGTATATCCATCACCACACAACCAATGGGTGTTTAAATGAAGCTTCCCATTTCTTTAACTGCACTTTAGATGAATAAGTTAGCAATGTATTTTTAGCTTCTTAACAGGCTGATCTGACAAATCCACAATCTACTCGCGACCTACCTAGGTAGTTGAGTAACTTATCGGACTTTTCATCTGGTTTTGTATTTGCTTCTGTACTTGGCAATCAGATCTCTTCGCAAGGACTTTGCTCGTATGCTGTATTTTGACAGAGCATCATGATTCTGTGGCTGATATATATACACACATATATGATATGTATACATGTATATGTAGATGTATATTCGGCCTGATGTTCTGCTGAATTCCAATATCAATCGACTGTAAAATAAATTAAATTAAACACAAAATCATCCATTCAGGATCGTTCCACCATTATACTTGTTGTATTATCCAGAAATTTTCTTTCGACTCCATTTTGTCTAACAGGTTGAGGTGTTGTGCACTTGCAGCAAAGAACCTCTCTTTGGATTTGAATCCTATACTTGCCATCTTTCATCCTTCTTCAAGATATCTCTTCAAGCTGTAGATGAATTCTTCAGGACGTTGCAGCTGCATCTTTCCTACAATGACTTTCCACTTCAGAAAAGACCAGTACTTCATAATCCACATGCGCCAACTCCTCTTCTCCATGACTCTTTTTGCAAACTATGCATTATACCCGCCATCCAACAATCACCACACCTCACTCGGATCCACAGGGAAATCCTTCCCATTTGCGCGGATATGCTTCAGATCCTTATCCCTACGCAACGGCTTCCGCATATCGTAGGCGTCCTCCTCGCCCTCCTCGGGTGCCGTGGGATTATCATTGTAATACTGCACGACGCGCCTGTAAACACTGTAGCCCATTCCCTCGTACAGCTTCTGCGCAATCAAATTGCTCTTCCGCACAAACAGGTCCACGAACCACGCATCGTACTCGTCGCCGGCATGTTCGAGGGTCTTGGAAAGCGTGCGCGCGAGGCCTAGACGGCGCGCGTGTGGGGCCACGGTCAGAGCAGTGATGTGGGCGTGCCATGGCAGGTAGTGTTCGCTGTATTGGTAGTACGGGGGCGAGGATTCCAGCTTGCCCATTACTATGGTGGGTCAGCTCGAAAGTTATTGCGCGAGGTAGCTTTTCGGGGGAGAGATTGGGGACTGACTGTAGCCGTCAATTGTTCCGTCGCGACCCTCGGCCAGGGTGAAGAGGTGTGGCCATCTTGCGAGGTAGGAGAAGTAGAAGTTGAGGTCGTAGGTCTCGGTCAATGGGTCGAGGTTTGTGGAGTTGAATTTGAAGACATCCAGGGCGCTGAAGGGTCGGATTGAGGTCATTTTGAGTCAGGTAGATGAAGGGTATTTGTGATGTAAGATGAGGCAAGGGAAGTTGTACCTATGCATCTACCTGCATCTACTTGAGATGCTTGTGTTTGTATGTAAGTATATGCCTGTCGATGTCTGTGTGTACATGTGCTTGTGCTTGTGCTTCTACTTCTACGATAGGATAGGCGATAGAATAGATCCACGGGCAGTGCCGTAGCATCATAGACCCGGGTCCTTGTTACTGGAGAGGGAGTATATATTATTTATATATTTATTATATATATAAATATATAAATGTATGAATATATAGAGAAAGAGAAAGAGACAGAGACAGAGACAGAGACACAGAGAGAGCCTCTCATTCCGGTATCATAATACTGATACTCTCTCTCACTTTTATACTCACATCACGTTACTTACACACATCAGGTGCATCTGATTCAATCCCAATTTTCAAGTCAACATCTCATCTCAATTCATTCATCCTCGTCATCATCATCATCATCATCGTCATCATCATCAATGGAATTCATCCTTTCATTCATTGAGTGATTGAGTGATTGAGTGATTGAGTGATTGAGTGATTGAGTGATTGAGTGATTGAGTGATTGAGTGATTGAGTGATTGATTGATTGACTGATTGATGGACATTGAATTGTACTTCAATTACCCTCGCTCGTTTGTCTTTCATTGCCAGTTGACTCGGACGAAACCTCAATTTCAGTTGAATACTCATTCACTCGTTCACTCATCACTCATCGCTCACTTCAGTATCAATGAATGGACTCACATTGATCCTCCGACTACTTCCATCAGAGTATCTAAGCTTCTGAGCTTTGAGCCTTCATACCCCAACTCGCTCGCTACTCTACCTTAGAGGTAGAGGTAGCTACAGCTTATTTATGCATTGACACAAGAACAAGCACAACATCAACTCTGATACTTAACAACAAGGCTTTACTTAGCTAGCAATACCTTACCTAGCTACCTAGCTACGGATTCCGGTAATTCTTGGTAAATCCCTTGCTGTGTTATGCTCACTTCGACTCTACTCTAATACTTGACTCTACCTAGGTCGTCTTCTACTTACAAACCATATTCGACCACGGCCAATCGCGAAATTAAAGCAAGTCGATAGCAACGGCAAGACCCTGCCTGCTTGCTCTAATACAGCCCATTCGCTTTCACTTTCACTTGATTTATGCTATGCGACTGTATGCGATCTGAACTGAACCCTGCTGCTCTCCACGTCAACTCAACTTAGAGGACCACTCGGGTTTATTCTACCTTGCTCTGCTCTGCTCCGATCTGATCTACTCTACTCTGCTCTGCTCACACTCATATTCACGCTCATACTCAACTCTACTCATTCTCATACTCAGACTGATATTCACTCCTTACGAAATCACCGGGAAAGGTCTTGTATATCACATCCAGAGTGACTCCAAAAGGGACCTGTCTCCCTGTATCTCCGAAAAATAGCGAACAACCCCCAAAAAACTTACCATTTCCAATACAGCCGGGAAATCAACAAAGCACATTGAAGGGGGGCAACATATTAGTTGCTCACCTATTATTGTCTGACACGACAACGAAAAAAAAGAGGATCTCATCAAAGGGAAACAATTCTCGAGTCGAGTACACGCTTTAATTCAAACACATCATCATCATCAACAACAACAACAACAATCACAGCAGTCACAGCAACAATCATGTCGACAACACCTTCGCACAGTCGAACACCATCGGCCATCGAAACCTCCTATTCCTCACCATACTCCTCCTTCGATATCAGGAGGGGTTCCATGCACACACCAACCACCCCACAACGGCATAGCCAAAACTTCGGCGATTCAACCGACGTCTTTAGCAGTGGTGGTAATGTTCCCGACTCGAACGGTCTAGGAAATCTTGCCGATGAATTGGCCGATGCATGGAACAGCGAAGAGGGAGAGGATGAAGACATGGACTTGAACTTCCAGGAGGTCTCGTCGCAGAACGGTATCGTGAAGGATAGTACTGCCTCTGTCACTTCATCGCCTGCCAGATCCACCGCTCCCATGAAGCCGGGGACTTTGACTCCCCCAGTCATTAAGGGTCATCGGAGATCGAAGAGCGAATATGATGGTAGTGATTATGGTGACGAAGATGACATGGAGACGGATGGAATACCCGCTGGCCTGCTTTCGAAGATGGATTTGGTAGAGAGTTTAGCCAGGAGAGGGACGGATAGCCCTGGTACGGAGAGAGATGGTGTGATCAAGAGGGTGGTGGAAAATCTGAAGGATCTGGGTGCACAGGGCGGAGTGGAAGGTGGTACCACGAGGTAAGATACACTGCTGGTCAACCCAAACTTCCCATCTAACATACCACAGACTCATCACAGCACACACTGCACTATCAACACACATTGTCCACCAGACCCGCCTGCTCCATTCCTTAACATACCCCCTCTTCTCCCCCCTCTCACTACCACCCGACGAAGAATTCATCGAAGACCTAACACCTCTCCTCCTCGCCGTGAGCGAAGCAATGCCCCGCCCAGCAACCGCCGCGTTCGCATCTCTCAACCAACTCCAAAACCTAACCGCCGACCTCGTCACCACACTGAACTACCTCTCCGATACCCTACACATGTCGCGCCAGACGACGACGACGGCCTCGAGGAGGCTCAAGAGCGCAAAGGAGCTGGTGGCCGAGATGCGGCGCGAGGAAGAGCTTGCGGAGGAAGGCGAACGCTGGTTAACAAAGGGGAACTGGGGGGAGCGATTGGGAGCGCGGGAGTGCGCGAGTGTCTGTGGGGATGTAGTCGGGGGTTTCGAGGAGGTTTGTGAGGGATGGCGGGCTAGGTTGTTAGCATCGGCGGAGGTGGCGGCTTAGAGATCATGGAAAGAAAGGAAGAAGGAGACAGAGAGATGAGTATAGATTGGGTGGGGGGAGTTTATAGGGGAGTATATGATGGAGGAGTATGCAGAATGCATGCACATAAAGAGCAAGGTACTTGGGATAGAATCATGTTTTACTTGCATAATCGGGGAGGGGGAGGGCAGGGTTTGTGGGCGTTTTGAGAGGGAGTGAGACATGGATGAGATAATGCAATAATCATGATCACCTGGAGATGGGTATAGACAACGGAAGAACTTCTGGAAGATGTATCTTTGCGATGGAGTGGGTGACTCGCATGCTATAACTGATATTTCTCCGCTGCTTTATCGTGTTCTTTTCTGGGAGTAGAAACCGCTTGGAGTTCACACTCAAGTCCTGAATTGCTTCTTTTACCTCGTGGCTCTCATGACTCTCATGGCACTCATCAATATAGGTAGGTAGGTAGCTAAAATAAAAAAGTAGCCATAGTTATTCCAAGATCATTCATAACTAAGTATGTAGATACTTGCATAAGTCTTCTGTGACGGATGTCTGTGATTTACACGATCTTTAAAGGCTGGGTATTTCTATATCATCATCATATCATTACACGACTCTTAGAAGTTGTATTGCTTGAAATAAGTGTAAAGTAATTATAAAATGACTATACTGCTCAGAACAAATACGCAGCCCATAAAATTCTACCCTTCTAGACAATCATAGCACTCTTAAAATACAATCTATCATCAACCATCCAAACATTTATTAAACCAACCAACCAACCACAAAGAACCCTCACATCCCTAGGTAATATCAACCCCCCCTTCCTACCCCCTCAAAAATCATCCCCATTCACTCGCCCGCTCATCTCCCTCTTCACCCTCACTCACTCACCGCCACCACCAAAAACCAGATCAAAGCGATGCATCATCATCATCATCACCCAACACCCAAAATAACAAAAACATCTCTCTCCATTTCTTTGGAATAAGAAACCCAGCAAAAAGAATCTCCGAATCGGGGAATCGAACCCCGCGCTCCCGCGTTCATCAAGGTCCAGTTATAGGACTGTTGAGAGGCGGAAATGTTACCGATACACCAATTCGGATTCATTGAAGCTCTGGGAGCTTATTCTGAATTTAGTAGTAATAAGGAAGTGGGTCTGATTGCAAAATTTTATGGCGGTGCGGCTGGATGGCTGGTCATGTCAGGGTTCAGCTGATAGGTGACGGGTGACGGGAGCTTTGGCGAAGATGATTTGAAGGAGGGGAATGATGGAATCTCGGATTATAACGGCGAACAAAACAAAAAAGAGTCCTTGGATTCTTTTGGGGTCTTTCTATTTTCTTGGGTCATAGGAGTGCTTTTTTGGAGTATACAGGTATTCTAACTAGCAAAATATAAAGTAGGAGAATAATGCAAAAAAGTTGGACGATGCAGGAATTGAACCCGCGACCCCATCCATGCTAAGGATATATCATACCACTAGACCAATCGCCCGTTGCTGTTGGAGATGAGCCATTATTTGACAACATATTATCAAATGTATAATGTATATCTCTTCTCTAGGACTCGCCCATGATGAAAGTAGTTATTGAGAGATGTATGATCATTTAGAAGAACGGTCAAAGCTACATATTATTCGTAGTTATATACCCACCGACAGATACAGTTGCGGTGAGCGTACACTTGTCTAGGTAGAGTTGTGCAGTCACTCAAAGTCGCATTGTATTGGCAAGTGGTTTTTTGTGAAAGAGATGTACCTAAATATATACGAGACAGATCTTCCATTTGTCTAACAGGGCGATCTTGAGTATCAGACTGACACAAGAATTGACCTTTAACGTAAATAGAACATGCATAATGGTATTTTGTTCATGAGAATTGTGTCGAGTTATGCGCTGGGTTATCAGTACGTCGTGGGGGAACTGATGCCGGGGAATGAAATATACACATCCTGGAATAATTTATTGTCAGATAGTGCGCAACATGAAATATGGCAGAAACGATCTGGTATGGCAGTGAATAATTCCCTGAAGCCTATAATAAAATCAGATATAAGCTTGAGCAATCGCACAGTGAAGTCTACTCACTTCTACTGTGGTGCTATGCAAGCTATGCAGTCCAAGATGTATATATACTGTCACAATATGTTGCATGCGGATTTTGGTTATCGAACCGATTGAAGAGAGGAAGTAGGATCTGCTCTGCAGCCATATAAATACATAAGTGTATGGGTTTGGAACCTATTTCCTATTATGGTAATTGTGTCAACATGAGAATCTCTCACATTGCAGACCAGCACGTAATAACAGTCATCACATTTATATTTGTTGACATATAAATAAAATATATACGGCTGTGCTCTTGGCTGGTATCTACAACCATCAAGAATAGAAATCCAAAAGCAAAGGTGCCTTATGTGCAGCTCATTCCTCCTAGTTACTGTAAAAACTGGTCGCTATGAACCTCACCGTCACCATTCAACCCCTCGTCATCATCTATCTATACTGCCGACAGATGCACACACAAGCATAAGCTCTTGCCAACCACCAGAAAGCCAACGCAGAACATTTTGTGCATTCAGGATTGAACTCTATCAAAGTGTAGTCTTCACTCCTACCAGGGCTTATACCAGTGTCTATAATTATAGCTCATAGCACGCTCAAGTGACCGCCCTGATTCCATTCTCACCAAGCATAGAACCAGTCCAAGTTAAATATCCTGATATCTAACTAATGTCTGTGAGGTCACTCCGCACCAACACGCTCAAGGGATACATACTGCTTTATGAATCTAACTGAAGACCCAGGTTACACTTATAGAAGTGAAGTCCCAAAGTTATATCACCTTTATCCTTACCAATAACAAGTCCTAGACCGATCTTGTATAAGCAAGGACTCCCACATAACCCCCTTTCGCGACTTCCAACATCCAAAATTCCACCCAGCACTGCTTCGAGACCATCATCCATCCCACACCACCCAAGTACCGTTCAAGTTGACCATTTTAATCGATTTTCATTCCTCACCACAAAAGACAGAAAGTCCGTCCATTGAGCAGAGCAGAGCATAAAATTAACATTGCCATAAAACCTCAGCTAACCAGCCAGAATATACAAGCAAGATCACCATCACCGCATCGCACGTCCTATGTGCAGTAAATCGCAGTGGTACGCATCCGATCCATTCAATCTCTCAAAACCCAAGCCCAAGCCCTAGCCCAAGTAAACTGTCTCCAACCGGTAATGATCACAACAGCGTTTTCTTTTATAGTATTCCTTCGTCTGTCTATGAACCACAGAACCAGACGTCCTTCTCCCTGATCGATGCCCCAAAACTAACAGGCCAGCGGGCCTCATCCAATCCCCAGCCACCTAGGCAGGTCTCCTCGAGTGATTATTCGTATTTGCGCAGCTGTGACAGTCAGTAAACACGTCCTCACCCAACAACTCCATGATCCCCATAGATATAAGAAAAGAAGGTGCAAACTCACATCCAGAGTAAGCGTCTTACTCGAATTCGCCTCCTGATCCCTATAAACACCCACGAGACTCTCACTTCCCTGAAACAACCCAGTCTTCAAGGAAATCACAATGAACTGCATTCCCGGCCCAGCATGCTCCTTGATATAATTCCGGATCTTCTCCACATTCGCATTATCCAGCGCGGCGTCCACCTCATCCAGCACAAAGAAGGGACTGGGCTGATAAGAGTGGACGGCGAACAGGAGCGCGAGGGCAGCCATGGTCTTCTCACCACCGGAGAGATGCTCCATATCACGGAAACGTTTGAGCGGCGGCATGGCATGGTACTTGATGCCGGAGAGGTACGGGGCATCCGAGTCCTCGATATCGAGGTACGCGGAACCACCGAGTGGGAAAGCGGCAGAGCGCGTCAGGTCCTTGTACACGTGGGAGATCTGCTCCGAGATGTGCGTAAAGGCCTTGTTGAAGAGCTCGAAACGCTCCTCTTTGACTGCGTTGAAGCGGTCCTTCGTGGCCTTGGCCTTGCGGCGCGCATCTTCAAAGTCCTTTTCTGTCGACTTGAGGCGTGATTCGACGCCATCTAAACGGTCGATGGCGCGCATATTCGGGTTCAATTTCTCAAGTTCCGAGTTGAGGTTAGTGACGCGTTCAAGGAGGCGCTCTTCAATGTTGCCTTCGTCAGAGTCCTTGAGGTCATCTTCTAGTTCGTCGAAATCGATTTCGATGCCGTAATCTCGCATTTCTGGAGCTTCGGGCTCGTCGTCAACATCCATTGCATCTGGATCGGGATCCGACAGATCCTCGACAGGCAGGCTGTCAATACTTCGAGAACCCTCTACCAATGGAAGTTGGATTTGCTCAAGTTTGCAGCGTCTGAGTAATGCATATCGACCAGCGTTACTCTTCTGGGCGTCGGTCTCAAGTGCGGTGATGGCTTTGTTGGTGCGATCAACGTTCTTGCTTCTACGTGAAAGATCGTTCTTGGCCTCGGTGACCTTCTCCGTCTTCTTCTCTAGTTTGGATTTCTGTTGCTCGAGTTGGGCATTGAGTGTGTCGAGCTCACCATTTATCGATTCCAGGCCAGTCTCCAGAGACTCTTTCTCTGCTTGGTAGATGTCAATATCATTCTGTAGTCGAGCGATACTGGTTTCCAGATTCGCCAATCGCGTCTCAGTCTCTCGGATTCTCAACGTCTCATAC
The DNA here is from genome assembly GCA_022609375.1 of Xenosphaeropsis pyriputrescens. Classification (NCBI taxonomy): domain Eukaryota; kingdom Fungi; phylum Ascomycota; class Leotiomycetes; order Phacidiales; family Phacidiaceae; genus Xenosphaeropsis; species Xenosphaeropsis pyriputrescens. The sequence continues at coordinate 25,145 of JAGKQE010000114.1, read as the reverse complement.
GAGAGTCTACCCTCGAGAGCATGCTTTTGCGCATCAAACTTGATACGCTCTTGAGCAGCTTCTTGTTCTAAACCACCCTGAGTAGCTTCATAAGCTCGAATATCAGCATAACCTAGTCTTCTACAGAAGGCTGCAAATATTTCATCTTCAACAGCAGCAACCGCGTCTTCGAATTCCTTGGCGTTTTCCCTTAGCGACTCAAGCTCGTCCATCTTTTCTTCGTATGTGGGTTCCATCTCAGCAAGACTGCGCGCAGCGAAATCAAGCTCTCTCCTCTTACTAACAAGGTTTTGTTCGTGGGCTTTAAATTCACTTCTGGCATACGCCAGTTGTTGCTCAAGGCTTGACAATTCTCCTTGCAAGATCTCTTCCGCACCGCCGTGAGATGCTCTTGGCAGGGATGCAAGCTCAGCACGGAAGTTGTCAGCAGCCTTTCTTAGATTTGTGACATCGACCTCCTCAAAGCGACGCTTGCCGCTTCTGCCCTCTGGACCCCGACCACCTGTCATCAGACCTGCCTTATGAATAACAAAGCCTTCCAATGTGATTGCCTTCACCTGAATACCCCTATCATAGCAGATATGCTTCGCAGTTGCCAAATCGTCACAGACGATGGAGCTACCGCAGGCATACGACATGGCTCTCTCGAGTGATGGGTCAAAGTCGATGGTGTCAATGGTCAATCGAGCCTTTGGTAGTCCCTTCATGCTTGGATTGACTGCGTTCGACTTGATGTTGTCCAATGGAATAAAAGTCATCGGACCATAACGCCGATCCTTTAAGTACTGCACACAATCCGTTCCGGTCTTCTCCGTGTCAACAATGACCGAGTCAAAATCCCTACCCAAGGCAGTGATAACAGCCTCATCGAATTTTTTCTGTTTTGGTTTACAGAGTTCACCGACGCGACCCCGTACACCCGGGAAAATGCGCTTCAGAGCAGTGACAGTCTCCTTCGTGCGTGCTTCCTTCTCGTTCTGTCTTCGACCGTCATCCGCTTCCAGCAATTTCTTGAGCACCTCCTGGAGTTTTTCATCCAGTTCGGTACGTTTTTGATTGCTGCGTACCCGATCAGACTGAACACGATGATACTCCTTCTTCTTGGCTTCGACATCCTTCGAGACCTGTTTGACAATGGCTTGAGTAGCGTCGCGTCGCTCGGTAATTAAAGTAATCTCACGTTCGATCCTGTCTACCTGCGCCTGAGCAGCATCAACCTTGCTCTTCAAGCTGTTCACAGTGATCTCATCAGCCCTCAGCTGTCGTCTGAGCTGATCCAACTTTGCTTGGTTTTGTGCAGCCCGGGTATTGACTTCACTCTTGAGTTGATTGTATTCCTTGAGATCATCTTCGCTCAATGCTCTGCCCTGCCTCTTCAAAGTCTCGGTCCAATCATCCTCAAACTTTTGACGAGCTCTCTCGACGGTACCCAGGTCTTTTCTAATCTGGTCTATGGATTGCGATTGTGCGTTTCTTTCCTTGGTAATATCGTCCACCCTTCGCTGAATTCTGGCAGCCTCTTTGGTCGTCTGTTCGACTTTCTCGTCAATGGGAACAAGACTGTTCAACTGCTCCTCGACCTCTCTCTCCTTGGCTTTGATATCCCGTTCGATTCGGTTGACCTCTCTTCTAACACGAGCCTCATCACCGCGTGCGGTTTCGAGGGTCTTTTCATACTTCTCAACCCCTCTTCTATGCTCCTTGAGCTCATCTTGGTGCTTTTGAATTTCCGCTCCTGATTCTTCAATGACTCTCTGGAAATGGAAGAGTTTCCACAAGACATGAGCGACAATGGCATTGTCGCGTTCCTCGGCTTTGTTCTGGAAATTTTCGGCCTCCTTTTTCTGTTCCTGGTATTGCTTGATTTCGGAATTGATGCCTCTGCGACGTGTGAGGTTATAGTTCTGGTTCTCCTGGGCCAAGTTTGATTCTTCCTCCAGACGCTCGTATTCTGCCTTGTATTCGAGACTTCCGGAAATTTGTTCAATCAGCTTTGTCAGATCCTTTGGTGACTGAGAGGCGATCGCTTCGACATCTCCTTGGAAAACCAAGAAGTTTCGCGCCTTGATCAAGATGTTCTCCGATTCTAGGCCGTCATTGTAGACTTGTGCCGTGACGATGCGGTCGTTGATCCGATACTCGCTCACACCCTGGTTCGTAATGGTGCGTTTCCATTTCTGCTCTTCACCAGCGTCATCCTCATATACGGCCATCACCCAAGCACTCTTTGGATCATTTCGCTCCGATCGCTGTGTTGGCGCATCCTCCTCATCGGAAGCCCCACCCTGTGTGGGAACAGGCGCTTCAGCAGATCCATCATCGTTAATTTTGGAGGTCTTCAACACACGTCCTCGATAGACCAAGTCGCGAAGATGGGATGAACGCAAATGAGACGATTTGATACCTAGGACGAAGGAGATGGCGTCCATACTTTTCCACGCGTTAGTAGAATTCTGGTACACTGTGACGATGCAATTGTACATACGAATTCGACTTTCCAGATCCATTGGGACCGATGATAGAGGTGAAGTATGAGTCGCCAAAGAGGAGTGTGTGGTGACCTTTGTAGGATTTGAAGTCTATGTAGGATTAGCAGAGGGCATTTTCACAACTTCACAAAAGCAATGATAGGTATGGAATAGCGGGAGCGCATACTGAAAAGCTCGAGGCGGATGAGTTTCCCCATGTTGAGCGGTAAGAATTGAGGGCGAATGTATGCGCGCGCGCGGATTGAAGAGTGGCAGTCCCGATGGGCGCCGGTTGGGGGTTGAGAGAGATTCGAGTTGAGGGCGCAGAGAGAGGCGTCGGATGTTTGAGTTGGATTCAAGTCAATAAATGAATCAATAGTATGATGTCGATGTCGATGTCGATGGTCCAGTGTGTTGTCAACAAGCACTTCGATCGCGAATCTTTTGGTGCGACCCGCGTTTCCCCAATGTACATGTAGCAGGTCGGGCTGGGAACGCGTCTGATTGCCTGGAGGATCAGGTTTGATATTTTGTGCGTGAATAAATCATGTGACCGAGTCAGGTGGTGGGTCGGGGGTTCTGAGACTGTTTCCGCCGATGATCTCATTCCTTTCTTTGCTTTGATCTTTACACCTCGCAACTAACAACTAACAACTCATACATAACTCACAACTCTAATCCTCATTCTCTCTGCCAACCAAAATTCATCACATTGACCATTAACTACGTCTCTCTCTCTCCCTCTCACCGCATTCATTCTTCTTCTTCTCAACTTGCACTATTACTTATTTGCATTCATGGATCAATAATGGAATTTTAATGTACAACTTGTTGGTCCAATCATATTGCCATTCTCACCCAGAAGTACGTACAAGTAGTACAAGTAGAGTGAGTATCTGATCAAAAACCCAATCCTCCCTGCTCTATTCTCTCACTCTCCCAACGCGTCAAGACATCCTTCTAGAGTCGTTTTAACTTTATACCCAGAAATAATAGAAACAAAACAATCGGAGAAAGAAAAAACAGAAGGGGTAAAAAGCCAACAAAGACAAGGTGGAGCAAGAGGTAGCAACGTCATCCATTGCATTGCTGTTACTTGACCTTGGCTTGTTTTCTTACCTCTACACGGACAAGAACATCAAGCCAAAACATTATCTTGCCTTGCCTTACTTAACTCACCTACCTTCTCTCCTGCCTACCTCTCCCCCATCTCCGTGCACCTTCAGAAACAGTAGCCGCCGATCAAAGACCAAAGACCCAAAGGACAAGGACTATTCGACCCCGTGGAACCCTTATTACCTACTCCTCACTCTTCACCACTTTCTCTATTTCACTCTCAGTCCTGGTCCTGGTCCTGGCTCTTACAGAGAGCTATCATACCAGGCCACTCTGCCAGTTGTAAGTCTTTTGCCCCGATCCTACGATAAATACATGCACATGTTGCTTGTGAATGATTACAGTTTAAACGCATGGTTAAAATTATAATCATCATTACAATGGCTGACACCATTGTCATCAGAGGAGCAGCAGCATTGAGAAGGGGAGCCTTTCATCTCACAATACACAAGCCTCTCACCCTTTCACGGCCTCGCCATTTCAGAAATGTCGCAACCTATACCCATTCCGAATCCCAAGTCGCGATCAGATTCTGCAATCGATTCTGCCAATCTATCACCAGACACAAACAGGACTTCACCGGTAGCAGCTGCTGCCTTTAGTACACCCAGTGGCTCATCACCAAACGGTTCTCCATCAAGTCCTCGTCTGTCACGGAATCCATCATTCTCGAATAGCAGTTCTTACCAAGAAGACTGGGAGGCAATTCCACCTTTGGACAGAATCAGCGTTTTTGATATCCTCGATAACTTCGCCATACCACAGCAACTCGAGAAGCTTCAAAATACCATCTCCGTACAGAAAGAGAAGGTCAAACGACAGAGAGATGTGCTCAAATCGCGCGGTAGTTATGCCAAGGAACGTGTGGTGGAAGAATGGCGGAGAAGACTGCCTCCTGCAGACGAACAACTCGAGCGATACAGGAGAAAGATGCGTGATGGCGTAGACAATCTGGGCAAGCGATGGACTGACACCAAAGCCATCACCTTACGTGAGAAGTTCTCCTTCATTGCAGGAGTCTTGAATATCTTCATCAGTGGATATTTGATTGGTGGACATCCCGATTGTTTCCACATCTGGTATACCATTCAACTGCTCTATTTCATGCCCATTCGATATTATACCTATCGAAAACGTGGGTACCACTATTTCCTGGCAGATTTGTGCTATTTCGTCAACTTCCTCTGTATCCTTTCAATGTGGGCATTCCCACAGTCGAAGCGGTTGTTCATCAGTACATACTGCTTGGCCTTTGGGAATAACGCGATAGCTATTGCCATGTGGAGGAACTCCCTGGTATTCCACTCATTTGACAAAGTCACGAGGTAAGCTCAACACAGCTCCATAATATTGAATGCAGCTAACTCAGACAGTCTGTTCATTCACATCATGCCCTGCGCTGCACTACACTGCATGGTTCATCTCGTTGATCCTGCATACCAGGCACAGCGCTTCCCATCCATCTACTCCATCCGTACCTCGCCACCTGGCTCACCAGAGCACTACTCTCTTCTCGCCATGACCGTCTGGTCGACGGTGCCCTACGCCGTGTGGCAACTCTCCTACCACTTCTTTATCACCGTCCGACGCCGCGCACAAATCGCCGGCGGGCGTCCCACTTCGTTCACCTGGATGCGCAAGTCCTATTCCAAAGCGTGGATCGGCAAGATGGTGCTCTCGCTCCCTGAGAGCCTGCAGGAGCCGGCCTTCATGCTCATCCAGTACTCGTACGCCGTACTGACCATGGTGCCCTGCCCACTGTGGTTCTGGTACCGCCGCCTGTCGGCCGCCTTCCTGTGCGCCGTCTTCGGCTGGAGCATCTACAACGGCGCCACCTACTACATCGACGTCTTCGGCAACCGCTTCCAGAACGAGCTGGAGCAGCTGCGTCGCGATGTCCAGAAGTGGCAGACGAACCCTGACGCCATGAGCCCGGTGCTCACGCCCAAGGATGGCTCCGGCGGCAGCGAGTTGAGCAAACAACTCGGTGACGAAGGACATGGCCATGGTCATGGGCGGAATGTCAGCGTGGATAAGATCCCGGAGTTGGTGGACGAGGCGAGTAGTAGTGGGCTGGACGGTGGGGCGAGGGATGTAGCGCGTGAGAGGAGGGTGGGTGACTTGCCTGCATAGATAGGGGGTTGAGAAGGGGGGGGAGAGATGCATGTGAATGAATTAATGCGTTATGGCATGATGAGAATGAGAATGACATTTGACGTTTGGGTTTCCTCCCTTTGTGCAATCGGCTTTCACGCAGCATGAGCTCGGAGTTTTTGTTTCGTTCTGTAGGGGATGTATCCGTCAGGGCTTCATTTGGATTTTGCTTGTCTTCTTTTCTTCTGTGAGGAGAGGATTGGTAGAGTAACCTTTTAATAAATACAGTCAAGTCAGTCAAGTCAGTCAGATAATCACGGCACACCAGGCGACAGTCAGTCCGCACTTGAGAGCTCAGCAAAGTATAAAGCTCGCTCGCTCGCTACATGATGCATTGGTGAATTGCAAAACCAGCTCCTCAATATCTAGCTATGGCCCAGTTAAGCCCGTAAAGCAAATGCTCGAGGGGAATCTCAGCTATGAAATCAGGCTATACCGCAAATGTACAAACGCCCGCTCGACCCTCACATCACCTTCCCCTCCCCCCTCGTGTGGAAGGGGGTGGTGTGGAGTCATGGCAATGCCACGCGAGCAAAAGCTCAGCCCTCGAGCCTCCAGCGCTTCCAGAGGTGTTGTAGAAAAACAAAAATCGCTGCAAATGGCAAAGCAAATGCCATGACAAATTCGCTCCGCATGCCCGCCGCTCATCAAGCTCCAGACGCTGTATCGTATCTCATAGCCAAGCCAAGCCAAATCAAATCAAATCAAATCAAATCGACGCTCTGCGAGCCCCTGTCGCTCATCCGTAACGCAACGCAATGCCCTGCCCTGCCAACACCAACCCCAAACGCCATCCAAATGCAAAAGAGAAAGCGTGACCCCATGCGACAAGAGGAAACACTCAACGAATGACGCCCCAATCCGCCAACTTCCCAGTGCCCCCTTCACCATCCTCCCCTCGCGTCCCGCCCTTCTTTCCAAATACATTCCAGAACCTCAGTGTCTCGTCACCAGCGCCTGTGACAACGGTGCGGCCATCAGGGGACATGGCGAGGTAGAGAACACGATAGGTGTGGCCGGTGAGTGAGACAACCTGCTGCATGGAGGGGTATTTCCAGACGACGATCTGGTTCTGGGAATAGCCATGCGTGGAGACAATCTCGTTGGAATTTTTGCTCCACGCCAGATTGCACACCTGACTGCCCGTGTCGATCTCGTTCACCAGCTCGCCCGTGAGCGTGTTATGGAAGATGATGCGACGATCGGCTGTTCCACCTCCCGATGCGAGCAAACCGTGTTGATGGGGCGACCAGGCAATAGCTTTCACGGCTGCGGTATGGTCGGAGAACTTGTATAGCGGAGTCTCGCTGAGCTTGTCCCATACCATGAGTTTGTTGTCGTTTCCTCCGCTGGCTAATTGGCCATCTTCACAGTTCCATCGTAACCCGCAGACTTCCTGCTTGTGACCCGCTAGCTTTCGGAGATACTGATCCGGTGCCCGAACATCGCGGTGGTATATAAGACGATCTCGAGAGCCAGAAGTAAGGATATGATCATTCCAAGCCAATGCACCAACACGTGCCGTATGCCCTGTCATTGTACGGAGGCGACGTTGGCGTTCTGCATCCCAGATCTGAACGAAGCCCTTTTCAGTGCCTATGGCAATATGTGAGCCCCTCTGAATCCAGGAGACACTGGTGACAGTATCATCTTGTAGATCGCAGAGCTTATTCACCCGACCCGATTGCGAGTTCCACATATATACACACGAACGAAGACCAACACCAAGACAATTACTACTTCCCCAGTCAACCAGATTAAGATAGAAATCATCGGCGAGATCCGGTGCATCGAGAACCTTATATGGTACCTTGCTAACAGCTCTTGGTTGTTTTCGAGGACTGAGAAGCAAATTTTGACTCCTGTAGCGTACAGGTGACAGGCTGTATATTTCCGAATTTGAATTGAGATTAGGCCCGTGCCTGCTCTGCGGTGTCCTCGAAGGTGTTGGATGACCGGCAATGTTTGTGTGATGACGGGGTGACATATAGGTGAAGAGGTTCTTATGAGGTGTTGAAGGGGTCAATGATGTGGGAATAGAAGTACTCGAGGAATTGTTAGGTGGCGTATGTGAACGAGTAGGATCGTGAATGGTTGTGCGATTTGAGTGGTGTAAGCCAACATCTGGCGATAAACTTGTAGGTGTGGGTTGTGGGATGGTGTTATCAAATATCTCAGAGCGCAGCAGTGTTGAGAAAGTCCTGTTTGCCTCTTCCGCTAGAAGAACGTCAGAAAGGTCACGCCTGGAGAAGGAGGATAGTGCTCACTCTTCTGGAAGTGCAGCTCTCCATGAGGGGTACGCTTTTTCACTTTTGAGGGTGTCGCTGGAGAACTCTCATCATGCAAAAGACTGAAGCTAGCCAGAAGATCCTGACCTTCACGGTTGGGTATAAATCTAGAGTTAAGACATTAGTGAAGGTGTTTTCAAGCTTAACTGCTATTGCAAAGATAAATCAAAGCCATGTGATCGAAGTAGACCAGATAGCATCGAACAAAGTGAATGTGAACGCAACAGTGGACGAGTCCAACTCTGCAACAGCAAGATAAGGGCTCTTTATCTCACCTGTCGCCATATATCTTCTCCACTCTTTGACGCTTCCGACTTGGACTTCCACCCGGGGTGATATCTCTCGGCCTGCCGCCCTCTTCAAAGTCTTTCAGAAGGGCTTTGCTGAGTGCATTTGGATCTATCGCTTCAGCACCTGGAGTACCTCTACCACCTCGCGAGGACGAATTGTTTCGCGGTACGTTGTCTCTCCTCTCCGATCGCTTTCTCTCCGTCGCGGGAGGTGGGGTAGTCGATCGCTGTGGCGTCAATACCGGAGGGGTCCCAAGCATATTGTTGTTGCGGGTGTTATGCGTATGTGGAATAGCAGAGCCTACGGAGTCTTCCCAGTTGCCCATATCGACGGTAGTTTAGTTTCGTTTGTGAATGTGAGCAAGCAGGAGCTCCACGGGGTGGGCGGGGGGCGGGGTATGGGCGATTCAGTGAGCCTCTCCTTGTTGTGCCGAAGGAGATTCCAGTAAGGCACGACGACGACTTGCTACCGTCGCAGCGAATTCATGCATGAATTGGGGGACTTCGTGGTCGATTGTTGCTATCGGTTGGTGGAATATTCAATTCAATTCAGTTGCCCTGCCACCAGCCAACGTCGTAAGGTATTTACCGCCGTGATCGAGCACGCCGGCGGGCGGTACGAGAGTTTGATGAGTGGGTAGATAGCTGCAGCGGGGGAGAAGTTGGTCGCTTGACCGAGGGCGTAATGATATACTGCGCTCAGCTATGACATAGGTAGGCAATTCGCAGGTTGTGTTGTCGCAAAGGTTGATGGAGATGGTCTTGTTTGATTGTTGATCTATCGCATCTAGAGATCTTCCGCCATCCGGACCTCGCTATCTAGCCGTTGTGGGTCTAGCGAGGAGAAGACGTTTGGAGGCTCAGTCTCTCATCAAAAAGACAACAATGGGTAGCAATTGAAAATGCAATAGCCACGAATATCAAGTGAGGTATATGAGGTATATGAGGTATATGAGATATACACAAATAACTTCGATCTCTATTGAGGGGGGTTCGACAGCCCAAAGTCCAATACAAAAGCGCTTGTTGTGACGGTGATTGATCCATTCTCATTCATTCACGCGATGATATCGCGCTCATGGCCCATACTAAAAGTCCCGCTCCCCTTCACTCTGACTTGGGTATTTCGTGTGCAAAGGCAATACACAGCCATTGTACATATGCGTGCACTTATCCAAGCAACATACAAACAAAACAATCAAAACAATCAAAACAATGGCCCAAAGTGGCTATGAGGGTGGCCGGTAATGCGGACGCGATGAAATGCAATGCAATGGGATGAGATGAGATGAGATGAAATGTAATGTAATGCAGCTCGAGGCACGACGAGTAAGACGTGTTGTGTGGGGAGGGATAATACATAACCTGTGCACGCGTGTGTTTGTTTGTGGTTGTCACGATGTCGCATCAACAACAGTACAATAAAATAATAGAATAATAGAATAATAGAATAATAGAATAATAGAATAATAGAATAATAGAATAATAGAATAATAGAATAATAGAATAATAGAATAATAGAATAATAAAATAATAAAATAATAAAATAATAAAATAATAAAATAATAAAATAATAAAATAATAAAATAATAAAATAAACAAGAGATGCATATATCTTGACATGAATACTGGCGTGAACTGCGGAGTATCTCCATGTCCATGTCCATGTTCATCGGCTATCGTCTTGTTCATGTATCATTGTATCGAGCTCATACATAATCCGTACCAACTGCTGCTATCATCGAAGAACTCCAACATCGAGCGAAGTACAAGACTGCCTTTTACCACAGGAGAATTCCAATGTCATATGTATTTATCAATCGTCGGAGGATGTGAAGCCTTTCAAGTATTTCGTACATGAGCGCTCTCTCCTCGTCTCTTGGTCTTGTGGTCCCTTGGTCCCTTGGTCCCTTGGTCTCTTGGTCTCTTGGTCTCTTGCACCTCGTCGAAACTATAACTATATTATTAAACACCTTGGGTTAAATTACAAGTAGAGTGAGAGGTCCAAGGGTCCCGCGTAATCAATTTACGGAAACACTTCCCCGCGGCAATCCATCCCTCCTCGTCGCCCTTCTCACCCTTCTCACCCTTCTCACCCCTCTCACCACCCACTCTGACTCGTCATTCGTCTGCCCTATTCAATACATTGCTTGCAGTCGATATCATAACAGACATACATGATGCCCACCTGCACATACAAAGTTCTGCAAATCTGAGTTGCGAGACGTATCATGTTTGTCGGCCTCCCTCGGTCCTTTTATCTAACTGGCCCGGTCGACGATGGAGAGAAAGGAGAGGAAGAAAGAAAGAAGAAGAATAAAGAGTTCATCCAAGAGATGGGTAAAGCAACTCCTTTCCTCTCTCCACTCCACATCGTCGCCATGTTCGCTCTACTTGTAGAAAGCTCAGCTCAGCTCAGCTCAGCTCGAACTAGAACGATCGACAATGTCATTCCAACACACCGTGCCTATCGTTGACTAAGCAAGGTCCGGGATTCGATGCCTTGCAGACTCGCACGGGAACAATAAGTATGGTATGTACTTGGGTAGACTTTTCGTGATTTTCTGCTACTTAGGATGAGTCGCGCGGGCGCGACCAGTGGGCGATCAGTGAGCTGTGTAATCCACAAACCGTCATGCTGGACTGGACTACAGGCTCTTTTGAGTCCTTTGATGATACCCTCTTCGTGGACTGGCTTGGTGGGCATCACCGGTCTTGTCCAATTTCCTCGTTGTAGGTGCCGCGTTCTGTGGAAGGATGCAGGCTCTGCTGGTGTACATTTTTGTCATGGGGATATTGGAGCACGGAGATGATGATGTTCAGACATGAGATCTTCATATGTCGGCGGATATCTTCCGGCGATGAATAGAGTCTAGATATTATATACCGAGGCAGTATTACCTACCTAGTATTGAGATCTAGATTGGAGAAGTGCCGATAGGTATGGAAGAGCCGCAGACGTTTAGTCGTTTAACCCTGCTTCGCCAAGTTGTACTTGCCCTGGAGCTATGAAGCTCATCTCGTGTTGAATCCTTGAACGACATCCATAGAATAGATGCTCTGTGTCCTCGGTTGTTTCTTGAGCCTCTACTTGTCAATGTACCCACCCGCCCATTTCTGATTATTCTGGCATGCCAATCTGCAACGAGAGAAGTTAGAGCCAGTGGGAAAGTAAAGCATCGTGAGCCCAGCAATGGCTGAACTCAACATCGCACGGCTGACGAAGCTGGACATGGCTGGCATTGAACATCGATGCGGCCGAATAGGAACAGAACAGGTAATAGCAAGCGGATATACTTTTGATCTTTCGGACTTTGTCTGAAGCGTCGCGTGCGAGGGTGATTTTGGGAGCTTGGATTTCGGACTTTAGAGGCAAGCATTATATATACCTTGTCTTGACTCTTGACTCTTGACTCTTGACTCTTGACTCTTGACTCTTCCAGGACGAATAAGAAGGAACATGATCCAGCGCGATTATCTCTGGTAGTCCAAATTGAAGGACAGATGGCTGTTGGAACACGTTATGAATGAACGGTTCCCTATCCATTATTCTAGGTATGAATACCTTGACTGAGCATGTTCTGATTGATATTGTGGATGTTGGATTATCACTTTCTGATAGCTCAATAAGGTGTACTATGTAAGGTAGGTAGGTAGGTAGGTTTAGTCGTAGATAAAGTACATCGAGGCAGTTTCGAAACAGGCATAATTGTATGTATGTACATGTGTACGTCAACTTGAGTAAACGAACTGGCGTCTTATTCTCTTCTGATTTATCTTCATCTTCATCATCCTTTTCATCCTCCTCCTCCTCCTCCTCCACCAAGGTGACTCACAAAAGCAAGAAAGAACGAACATTGGGATAAAAATACAAACGGGCAAGAGAGGTGATGGATTCATCTTCCCGTATATCGACTGCAAGTATCCACAGGGAGATCTGATCCGATCCGATCAGATCAGATCAGGTCAGATCTTGTTGCAACTCTGACTCCCATCATCAAGGTCAAGACAAGACAGGACAGATGGTGAGAGAGACATTACTCCATGTGTGTAGGTATGGACCACCACTCTAACGAACGATCGACGGAACACGCCTTACCACTCCCGGCCTGCCGCTAGTCGTCTGCAAGTGAGGTATTCTATTCTATTACCTACTAGTCAATGATCCTAGATACAATCTACCTACTCAGATACCCAGATATCCAGATACCCAATAGGACAACCACATCTCACCTGGTCTTCATCGTCTCAACTGCTCCGACATCATCATCCGCTCGACTACTACTCGACTACTCAACTATCACGCCGGTACCACCAAGAGCCAGAAGAACATGAATACATAACAATAAAAATACTTAACCTGGAATACCTACCTAATAATGATCAATCAGCTCCGTGCTCCATACGTCCATGTCCATCCATGTATTCTCTGGTGAGTCGCAATGCAAATCAACAGGCCATGGCTATCTCTTCATTTATCTTCCTCTCCCTCTTCTTCTTCCTCTCCCTCTCCCTCTCTCTCCTCCCCCCCACATCTCAGATGTCATAAGTATAGCTTAATATATATATATATCTCTCTCTCCACCTATCTATCCATCCTACATTGTACGCTTCCACAGTTCTTCACCCGTTGCATCTTGACTCTCCTCTGTCCGTCCTCGTTCTTCTTCTTCTTCTCCTCCTCCTTCTCCCTCTTTTTCTTGTCCTCGTCCTCATCCTCGTCCTTGTCCTTGTTTCCACTCAATCATACCTACTCCGTATGCTTTTTCAATACCTCTCTTCTCTTCTTGCACAGACAAAACCCTCTTCCAACAACGTTCTCATACTTTCTTGTCTTAGTTCCCACCCGCTGAGTCCACGGACACACACAACATGAACAGTCGCGCTCCTTCTAGTCGTACACCGGGTCTCTCCAATCACCCTGCGTATTCCGTCTACGATCACAGAGATGGCGGCGCAGACATTCGAGATATTCCCTACTACAAGCCTGCCGCGAGACGTGCGAGATCTTCCTCCGTTGCCCACTCGGCACAGTCGTTGAACTTTGACGATATTGCTCCTCCTCCGATTCGAACCCTGAATGCCAAGAGATCCTTCCAGGTACCAGATCGCGCAAGGTGAGACGCCATGTCTTTCTTCGAGGCCACTCGGGAATACTGACTCCTCGTCTAGTTCTCGACCTGGAGCGGATGGGAATTTTGAACAACATATTGAGCCTCAAGTGCAGTCGCCAACAGAAGCCTCTTCATCTTCCACTCACCGCTCGCGACGCAATTCACAGACGTCTTCGTACGAGACCAACGTTACATCGCTAGCACCTTTACAGTCAAAAGGCGCTCTGGAAGGCGACGATGGTCTGGACCCCCTTGGCGAAGAAGAATATGAGGCTGGGTCGTTTGATCTGGTGGCCCCCGTAGCAGCTGGCGTCAGGCAGTATTCCCTCGAAACTCGCTCGGAGCAGCTTTTTTCCACCGAACATCTCCAAGTCATCTTCAAAGACCCATCCTTGCTTTTGCGCTTCACCGACTTCCTGAGTAAATTTCGTGCTTCCTCGGTGCCCATCTTGATTTACTATCTGGACGCCGTCAAGGCCCTGAAAGCCATTTATTATGCGAATGCTATCTCTGAAGCCCTCGAGCCTATTCCTGGCTTTGACTTCACCGCCAGTGCCGCTCAAAAGACTGTGAATGCCATGCTGGAAGAGAAGGCAAATCAAGCTTTTGCGGCCATGGTCCGCGAGGATCTGCCTGCTTATATAACCCACGTCTATGTGCAAAGTGTGAGCTTGTCGATATCTCGACGAATCACCGGAACCTTGCCTATACATCTGCGCGAGGCTTCTGAAGGATTGGCTGAAGTCTTCTGTTTGACAGACCCATCACGGCCCGACAATCCTATTGTTTTTGCATCTGAAGGTAGATTGCACTGCTCAATTGGATAATTTCCCTGCTGACATCAATCAGAGTTCCACAGAACGACGCAGTACGGTATGACTTATGCAATTGGCCGAAATTGTCGATTCTTGCAAGGGCCAAAGACAAACCCCACCAGTGTCAGACGACTCAGAGAAAAACTCGATGAAGGCAAAGAGCATTGTGAAGTGTTTCTCAACTAGTAAGTTTTCATGGCTTTTTCGATCCCAAATTGCACATTCACAAACTCGTATCTAACGTTTCGTAGCCGCCGCGATGGATCCCCCTTCATGAATATGCTCATGGTATCACCAATGTGTGATAGTCGAGGTAAGATTCGTTATTTTATCGGCGCCCAGGTCGATGTGAGCGGACTCGTAAGGGAATGTGTCGACCTTGAATCCTTCAGACGCCTTGTGATATCCTCGGAAGAAAAGAAAAATAAGGAGTCGCAAAGACGTGACAATGGGAGTGATGGTATTTTGGGGGAAGAGGAGCATGATGACGAAGAGCGAAGGGATGAATTTCAGGAGCTTAGTGAAATGCTTAACCTCTCGGAACTGGATACGGTCCGCAAACACGGCGGAAAGATGCATCGAGAGCAAGAGGAGGACATTGAGAGCAATGGGAACCAACAAGCAAACTGGAACAAACCTCGACTACTTATTCACGACCCATCGCCAGATGGCTCAGGACAACACTTCGGCTCTTTGGGAGCGAGAAGCAACGGCAAGCTTCAAGGTATCTACGAGAACTACCTGCTTCTTCGACCATACCCGCATCTGCGTGTTTTGTTTGCATCGCCGTCGTTGAGAGTGCCTGGTATCTTACAATCTCCCTTCATGTCCAGGATTGGCGGATCGCAACGAGTCAAAGACGAATTGACACAGGCGCTGGCAGATGGCAGAGGTGTCACAGCAAAGGTGAAATGGGTGAGCAGAAGTGATCCGGAAGGGCGAAACCGATGGATCCATTGTACCCCTCTGCTTGCAAGCAACCAGGCTATCGGTGTCTGGATGGTGGTGCTGGTCGATGACGATAAATCTGGATCGGCAAAGAAGTACAAGCAGGCACCGCCGGTGGATCCCCGGTTTGGACGAGATATTCATAGCCGTAATACTGATCATACCAGCCTGCGTGACTTTGCCATCATGAACGGCGCGGATGCAAGCTCTATACACCAACAAGATGGGAGAGAGAGTGTTAGAAGCTCGAGCACAAGGGATGGTGGATACAGGGTGGCTAGCCCATATTCCCTGAATCTGGAGTAATGAGAGTGAGATTTTGTGGTTGGTTTCGGTGGGCAAGAATGGCGTTTATGGTCGGCCATGCATTTGTGGACTGACTCCTTGCCCATGGAAAGGAGTTTTTTTTCTTTTTTTCTTTCTTTGGTGGGACGGAGGGAGAGGCGGCGTTCCATGGAATCATTTTGCTCCAGGAGATGTACCTATACTATATTATCTACTCATGAACACTAACATTGTGTGATTTGCTACCTAACACCTTGCTCACTCACCTTACATGCTCCTCGTCGTAACATTTTTTGCGGTTGGCATGGATCACAGCCCTCGCCCGAGAGGGATCGATCTCTGCCGCCGTGAAGTTCCCGTTCCGTGGAGCATTCTTTCGACTGCACTGCGGCTTATTACAGTGTCCGCTGCTCTGGGGAACGGTAAATGATCAACAACTTGAGATACACAGTGTAGGTAGTAGGTACGTACGATACTTCTGCGTGTGTACCTAACAAGGCGAAGCTCATTGCCGCGTGGCTTGATTCGAGGCTTGTTGTTGTGAGGCTCGTCGCAAATGATGAGAGCCGTTGTTGTTGACATTGAGACGAAGCAGGGCTGACCAACCACTCCGTGCTCACAGGAATCCACCGTCAAGTCGAGATGTTGAATCCGTATATCACTTGTAGAGAGATGAGACTCGGAAATCGTATGGTATTGCTTTGTATCTTGCATCTTGCATCTTCAATTCGCGACTTCTATTCCTTCTCCACATTCTTAGACTCGACCGTGTCGTGTTCACTCCACTCTGGTGATGATGCGAAGGGGGATCGTCAGAGGATTCAGATAGACGATAGGCAATGGTGAAACTGGGTGGGTTTGGTATATTCAGATTCATGGCCATCCATAAGTAGTACTTGTACAGTACTTACAATACAGTACAGTACAGAATTATATGAGGTACATATATGTACATAGGTAGAATACAAGCCATCAACATCTGATGTCGACTTGGGAGGTTATTCACCATGTATATATATATATATATTGATATCACCCCATACATACATTTTCATTTCTATTTCTATACTCAGCTCATCATTTCTACATTCAGACACAAGTGTTTCATCTATTCTGTTACATACTTGTACAAGTACATGTCACCCTCACTTGGCCAATCAAAAATATCCCTATTTAGTCCTTTCTGACCCCCTTTAGACCCTTTAATGTCTTTGAGGCTTCGCACTTAAGCTTTCTAAGATCTAAAAAGCATTCTTTGGTGGAGCTTACACCGTCATCCTAGAGCTCTAGGGGACAAGTAAGTAGTAACAAGTGTTAAGTGTTACTACTTAGTTACTACCACTACTATTACTGCGATACAATCCTCCAGCGCTGCACTCCCGTGTTGTGATCCACTTGTTCCTTTCAGCTCACTCTTCTGCTTTCACTTATTCCACAAAGTGTCCATCTTCAATCATAGTCATAGTCATAAGTCATAAGTCTACGACTTTTCAAGCCTACCTTGTTGATTTCAAGTATCAAAAGAAGGGCCTCACAGCTTCAAAATCCCCTTCTTTCTCCCAAATGTTATTCAATCCAGCATCGGACCGGTATGTTTACGCGCGCAAGACCTTTACTCCTCTACTCCTCCCTGTTATGACAGACGTCCAAGCATATGGAGCACCAGAATTACAACCGATTGACTGACCCTTATGCTCATAGCTTTCTCATTGTAACATCATAAAGTAGGCGCATTTGCGCCAAGCAAGCTTCGCCCCGTCGTTATCATACACTACGAAGAATCAAGAAGCTCAAAGCTTATAAAGAGAAAGGATACTATGTCGATACCGAAACGTCTGGTACCGCTCCTCGCCGTCACGTCCATTGTTCTCATCGTCCTATTGTTTCACTCGCTCACCGCGCGTGAATCATGGCGCTCCTTTCCCCTCGAAAAGATAGGCCTCGGCGAAGAAGCAATTGAGGAATCCAACGCCGAAAGCGCGACCAGTGGCGCTGAAGCTGCATCACAGGGGAACTCGGGATCGTTTGGAGAAAGCAGTACCAAGGATTTTCTGAGTAACTTCCGACCCGGCACACTCAAGCCGCTTGGGTCGAACTATACGAAGGCGCTCATCATTCCACGCATGCGAGACGAAGGAGTGGAATGGATTGAGGAAAACCTGCATGAGATGCTCCATTCCAATCTTCTCCAGACCAGAATCTATGTGGCCGACGACCCCACCGCGACATACCATCCGCCGAAGAACAAGGGTCACGAGGTTATGATCTACCTATCTTACATTATCGAGCACTACGATGAGCTTGCAGATGTGAACATGTTCATGCATGCTCACCGCTGGACATGGCACAACAATGATATAATGGGAAACGATGCTGTGGAAATGATCAAGAGACTGAGTGCGGAGAGGGTACAGAGAGAAGGTTACATGAATTTAAGATGTCACTGGAATCCTGGATGCCCGGATTGGATGCACCCGGGGACCGTCGAGGAGGATGTGAACAAACAGGAGGAGGTCATCTTGGCTAAGAGTTGGAGTGAACTGTTTCCCCTGGATCCTATTCCAAATGTGCTTGCCCAGCCATGTTGTGCTCAATTCGCCATCTCTCGAGATCGCCTCCGCTCTCTGCCCCTCTCACGTTACGTCTTCTACCGAGACTGGCTTCTGCGCACACCGCTGTCAGACTACATCAGCGGCCGAGTATGGGAGTACATCTGGCAATACGTCTTCACCGGCCAAAACGTGCACTGCCCACTGCAGCACGTATGCTACTGCGATGGCTACGGCCTCTGTTTCGGTAACGAAGACAACTACAACCAATGGTACGAGATGTTGTGGCGGAAACGCGGCCTCGAAGATGAACTCCGCGAGTGGCACCGCATGGATGACCTCATAAAGATGGCCCTGGAAGATGGACGCTTGGATGAAGCGCACTCGTTCGAGGTGCCGGAGTGGGGAAGAGATGTGCAGCTCGAGCAGGAGATCTCGCAGCTCGAGATGGACCTCGAAACCAGGAAGACAGCAGCCATCGAACGCGGTGACGACCCCCGCAATCGCGCTGAGGAGGCTGGACGGCCTTGGGCCGAAGGAGATGGCTTCTAAGCAGTTATGTCCTGGAGTGCACATCATATGTAATGAACATCAGCGTTCGTACGTAGAGATGGGCACATCTCCACACTTTGTTTGAATTTCCATACAGAGGGATTTCCGTTTCCTCCTGTTGTACATAGTCCTAGGGTGTTTGGAGTATCTTTGAGCCACGGTAGATCAGGGCATTATATTTCTTCTACCCCGCATGCCCGACATGGGAGGGGCTTTCAAAAGGGCAAGGGGCATTACATTGCATGATCCCATGGGGGGATGGTGTAGGGGCTAATTAGCTGGTCGGTGTTTATGGTCGGGGTTAGGGTTAGGAATACAACTCCGGTACAGGCTTGACTCTTTTTTTATTATATGTATGGTGCTTAGACGGCAATTTGTATGCACTAATAGAGTCTGGAATCAAATATCATGGCGGCTTTGATTTGTGTTATGTTTTGACATTATGGCATCGGCAACTTGATCCTGATGCTTTCGTACTATGCGATCTTGAATATCACATGCTTTGGTGTGTGTAAGTGTCCAAGGTATAGAATAGGACATGTTACACCGACAGGGAAATGAATGCTTGAGCTACTTGTTGGATGTGATACAAGTCCATGAAAAGCTGGGCATCGGACTGCCATTCTGCGTTGCATGGCAAAGTCATTGATGCAAGTGTAGTGAGTTTCAGTTATTCAGGTATGGAAGTACAAGCAAGGATGGAAATCAGAAGGGGTCACGAGCTGATACAGTAATGCTAAGTAAAATATATAGTAGGTGTACCGCGAACGAGAATACAGTGCCTATGAGCAGATAGCTCTCTATTCAATCGTTATATTCTTGATTTTATGCTTCTGACAGGCTGCAGGAGGACTGATCATGTTGGCGATGGCATGACATCTCCGCCTTACTAGAAATTGGTATATCTCTCCGAGGAAATGGTACTTGGTAGCTTGGATTTGCATTAACTTGGAACCAACTCGATATACAAAACAATCTCTATTTCACCCGGATTGATGTACAACGCGCTGGTGATTGAATGATTGTCAGAGGCGGCCAACCACCATCTGGGCTCATGAATCCACATGGACTCCCTCGTTGCTTTACTCCCCCAAGTCGAATCAGATATCATGATAAGGCGATATCCCCTTCTTGATCTCAAATACTATTTCAGCAGCTTCATTGGCACTTTTCGCCTCAAAGTCATAGCGTTTTGTTTCGGTAGCTTTATAGACCACCACCTTTGAGGGACGTTAGAAAACAAAACGCTCTAGTAAAGTGGATAGTCAAGAGCACCCATATATAACTTACTTTGAAATTGGTCGGATGTCTCCTTGTGACCTTACACCCTACTACATTGCTGAAATGAACAGTAGTCGTTTTTCCTTGACCCTCAAACATCGTTTTGCCAGTTCCTCCGGGCATAATATGTAGATACTCTCCATCGATGGCTAAAATCCTCTCATTCATACCCACAAACCGCATAGGCTGCTTTCTCCAAACTGTGTATTTTCTGTAGTTGGCACTACCGACCTCATCTTGCTTCACACTTTCACGAGCTAAAGGATGATTGCCAACCACTTGACCCTTCTTTTTGCGCGTCGCAGGTCCATCGACAAGCATAGGTGACTTCGTGAAAGGATTTGTACCAGGAGATCCCGTCATCGTCAAGGGTCCATCTGTTGCGAATCGGCGTCGAACCAGATCAAGTTCCGTGCGATTTCCTATTGACTCTACGGTGCGATCAAGGAGAACTACGGTGCCAGATCCAGTCAATTTCAGTACATGAGCAGCTTTATCGAGTTGTCTTCTCTTGCAAATAATATCCAATACCTCTGCCAGATATGTATCCGTGGTACTTTCCACAGTCATCATCTGATCAGCTGCAATGTCAGAAGAATGAATGTGTATGCGTAAAAGTTTCTGGACCCCATGCCGCATAGGTCCCTGTTGCGTGGGGGTTGTTGGAAGGTCTGCAAGTGTCGAATTTTGTCGATATGCAGACATGGTTGTAAGAAGGGGATTTTGCTTGGGTTGTGTTGAAGCAACTACAGTAGACTGCACTGGTTGAGGCATGCCCCTGATCCCCAAGTCATCCTCCACGGATTCGGCGACCGACTCCTGTTGGAATTGAGGAGTAGCAGCTTGGTTCTGCTGAAATTGCTCGTCTGTTGCCTCGACAAGTGCAAACTCATCATAAGTTTTTGAATTCGATCTCGATCTTGCTGCACGATTGTTGACTGTAGTAAAAGACACCACAGGTTTTGTGCGCTCCAGTGCAGGGAAATCGTAATCAACTTCTTCATCCTCAACCAACCGCAAAGTCCATCGATTGACATTCAGCTTTTCAGGGGCAATTGGAGGCTCTAGTTTCTCTTCGTAATATCTCCATAGACTAAGACCTATCAGATCTGCTACGGTGACTTGCCGATCTCCTGATTCGCCAGCATGAATAGTGCGCCGAATCAGAACCTCGTAATATTTAGAGGATGACTGCGTAAAAGGTGCCCATATACGTAGGGTCAGTGGATTTGGATCACCTTGTCCAGACATTGATGCAAAGCTTTCAAACGGCATTGCTGCTTTGGTTCGTTTCGCTTTGATTGCCGCTGATAAAAGACTCTTTGGTTGTATCATACTAATCGGTCTGGGCGGTGGCAATGCTTGAAGGACTGGGGGTGCAGGTTTGGATTTTCTGGGCGACACTCGATTAAGCTGTCGTGGAAGAGTGCCAACAACATGAGCAGCTGGAGATGATGCCATAGGCTGTCCGACACTGTCCAGCATAGATGCAGAGTCGATACTGCCCGCAAATGCCGAAGACATATCCGAAGCATCAGAATAGCCATCCTCCTCCTCCTCCTCCTCCTCCAAAAGATCACTCTCTTGCCTCTTCACACCGACATTGGGGTCTGAAACTTGCTTGGTGATGCTCCTACCAGCTCTCGTGCCACCTCTGGTACTTCTCTTTCCAACACTGGCATCTAATTCGTTCTCAGAAGACATTTCACTACTCGTGACCGTATCTCTTCGTGCCCGCTCTTTGACAGCCTCTATCGCCGGTTGTGAGCCTCTCCGCGCCTGAATACCCCCCTGCCGAGCTGGTACTGGTATTGCTATTGAGGGTGTGCCCTTGGCTGAAGATTCTCGAATTGGTGATGATCCAGAACGCATACGAACAGGCATTTTGGCAAATTTAATCTGTTGTGCTGCTCGCTGGTCCCCATCTTCATCACTATCATCGCTCAGATCACTGCTGTCTTCCTCTTCCATCTGTTCGCGACGTCTACGCCTCTTTGGGTGTACTCCAAGCCCAACGGTATCCCCAGCGCCGCCACCAGTGACCATTCCGCCTTCATCAAGCTCATCTTCTATGACACCAGACGGCAGGCCAGCTGAACGCGGCGGTGCTTGAAAATATTCCGAAGCGACAGCCGTTGGTATCGGCGGAGAGTGTATGCGTTTTATGTATGTCGGGTCAGGACGCCATCCAGCAGCCTTGAAGCCGGGGGTGTTGAGGAATGCATCATTGATCGTGATCAGACGTTCGCCAACGCCGTCTTTAATGGTATCCAGGTAATTCGATCGGAGTTGGTAAGATACCAGACTATGTATGTGTGAGCAAGTGCCCCAGGAGAAGGTGAACGCTGGGTACCATAGCACGCATTACATACTCCTCTACTTGAATGACCGACATGCTTAGGTAGGTAGGTAGGTGTGTGAGTGTTGATTGTTAATTGTTGATTGTTTAAAGGGTGATGAACACTTTCAATCACCAAGAGATGACTTCTTCATGGCATACTGCATAGGTACCACGTAGCGAACTTGATGTCTATAGGCGCTCCTGTTGTGTTTGTTTTGTTGTATCGTTGATGTTTTGAGTATGAGTAGGTCGCCTTCGACTATGATGGCCGAGGGATGTTCTGGGGGCATCTACAAGTACTTTATCTTCAGCCTTACGCGTTATCCTACCCCCGCGCATGGTGTGTACTAAAAAGCGTGTCAAGGGTTCGTCCTCTTGCCACTTTAGCGCGTGTCTGCCCGCCTCCGCCTCGGCTTCAAGGCTGAGGCTAATTCAACTTGACTTCGAAATAAATCCGACCAAAGACAACATTGCAGTCTCGGGAATTCACATCAGCAAATCAACATGGCTTTGGTGGACTACTCCGACTCTGATGAGTCTGATGCTGACACTACTCAGCCAAGCAAACCATCTACAAACAATTCTACGAAACCAGCATTCCAAAAAGTTGTCGACCGCTCAAATCCTGGAAAAATCAAGATCTCATTACCACAGACTACAGTCGCAGATGTGAAAGTTGACGGGCCTCCGGCGAAGCGGGCAAAGATAGGCGGTGGAGCCTTTGGTGGTTTCAATAGCTTTCTTCCTGCGCCCAAACGAAGTGGTCCTGTCACATCCGGTGGTGGACTCGGGAGTGGTAGCACTACGCGCCAAGGAGGACTTGCTGCAGGCGTGAGCTTGAAGACCGGTGCTTCACCAGGGTTCAGTAGAGACGCCGAGCCAGTATATTACAGTACTACAGAGGAAGAGGTGGAAAGTGAGCAGTCGCGGCCAGGACATGGAGGTCTCAGTCTCCCACCACCGAACCGCTCTGAGCCATCTGCGAAACCAGAGGAGGAAGTCAAACTTGTGGGGAAGCCCACCATGTTCAGACCCCTTTCTGTTGCACGAAAGCCGGCCAAGAAGGTCAATAGACAACCTACAGGCGTTTCAAGCGCTTCCAATAGCAAACCGCAAGACTTATCGACCACCGCTACAGAGGATATAAAGCCGAAACACCGCCCCAAGGTCAGCCTCTTTTCAATGAACTCGGAACCTTCATCTATCGCTCCTCTCAGCACTGGAGAATATCGGCCGATCATATACGAATCGCTGGTTCAACCAGGCGTAGATTCTACTGCCACAATCCCAAACGATGCAGACTTCTCGAGCCAGACAGTATTCGGACAAAACACAAGCAACGCCACTGCATCTCAATCTCTTGATGACATAGCTTCTGATCTCAACCTTTCCGCCGCTGAGAGACGACAGCTCTTTGGACGGCAGAAACATTCACAGAATGGGGCTCAGACAGCACATCGAGTCATCAACTTCAATACGGATCAAGAATATCAACACAATGAGGAGCTGCGGGCGGCAGGCGAGCAGGCAGTACACAATCCAGTTCGGGCTATTGCACCAGGAAAACACAATCTCAAGCAGCTCATTAACGCTGCTGCAAGTCAAAAGGATGCCTTGGAGGAGAGTTTTGCAAAGGGGAAAAATAACAGGGCTGAAGCCAGTAGTCGCTATGGATGGTAGAAGCTGGACGGCCGAGAAAAACTTGGAAATTTATGATACCCTGTCGATAATCAGAGCAAAATCTCAATATATAACAATTAATATTCACACTAGTTGTGTAGATGTATAGATGTGCTTTATATCCTAGATAGGTATTGTGGTATAATACGCGAAGTTGCTAATATGTGATCGAAAAGTGCGTGGATGTTATACAGCTCTAGTCGCCAGTTGCTCCTCATTTTCATACACTTGATCTTCACACCATATGTCCTCATAAACACTTGTTAGCCAATAAAGTATATAGGTTCTCTCAGAAGACAGGCACATCTCTGGGTACGTCTTGAGTGGCAGCTAGTCAAGTCGCTACCCAAGATTGTTACAATTGGATCGCAAGGAGTTCTTCGTGGAGTCTCCGATGTTCAATTTTACCCTGCCTGTCGAGTGTATACTCGAGCAGCTCGAGGTGACCATTCCCTAGGAAAGGGTAGATGAGAGAATGGTCTTACACCTCTTCTTGATCGAACACTTTCAGGCACAATGTAGATTCCGCCGTTGGTTTCGACTCAAGAGACTTATAATAACCATTTCCAACAAAACTTAGATCGACAAGTACACGCAGGCTCCATACAATTCCAAGAGTAACTGCTAAAAATAAAAATAAAACACATGGCCGCTTAGTGATATATTCCGATTAACGTTCAAGTGAGGCCAATAATACACTTAGTCCTCGTACTCAATTTGCTATGCCCTTGACCTCCTTACAGTGTATCTCCTACTCTAGAAATTATACCAATGATAGCTACTACACTATATAGCTCCAATCTAGAGCTATAATAAGAATCTAGTAAGTTGATCTCTTGTTTGCCTGTTTTGTATAATAGGGTTAGTTGTTAAAGACTATAGAATTATCTAGAGTATTAATATTATTTAGAGCTTTGTAGTTTATCAAAGCTACAAGTTAATTAGAAAGGATATAATTGTTATAAATTTATAGCTCTAATTAATTATAGGTAGTATTCTTAAGGCTATATTAAAATTTTAGAAGGTTTATTATAGGACTTAGGTAAGTATAGTGCCCCTTAGAAAGTCTTGCCCTTTACTAATTCTATACCTAAACTTATCCTCTTTGTATTAATATTTCTTTAGAATTTTATATTATAGTAACCCTTTAAAATCTAAATTCTATAAGTTTAGAAGCTAAGCTTTATCTTATTACTAGATTTTTATTATCAAGAAGCAACACCCTATACTCTATTATACTATAAAAATAAAAATAAGTAAATTT
>JAGKQE010000113.1:0-76506 GCA_022609375.1 Xenosphaeropsis pyriputrescens | reverse complement strand
AGCCTTATATAATTGTATATCTAGCTAAATATAATATCTAACATATAAGAAATTATAGTTATAGCTAGTCTATAGCTTTTATAAAGTGCAAGAGAAGTTAACTAAGAGTAAATTTTTAGAACTACTACTATTGCTTAGGGTTATACTTAATTAAACACTTGATAATATATATAGTAGAGTAGAAGCTAAAGAACTATATAGTACTACAATTTCTAGAATATAGTTGCTAGTTATAGAGATATAATCAATTGAAGTTATATTACCCAAAACTGTACTGCTTTAGGTACTACACCGCTTTACTAGAAGTTATATTATAGGTAATTATCTAGAGCTCTATAAGTATTTAGCGTACTATATTTATAGGAATGTATATACCTAGTTATTGAACGCTATATAATGACTTAGATCTATAAAGAAAGCTTAATAATAGTCTAGAGCTCTTATCAAAAGCTATATAATATTTTAGATATCTATACTTATTGATAACACTTGCAATTCAACACGCCCCTATATCAGTTGTTTAACATATTGTTATACTATTTTTTATTATTGTTTTCTTACTTATTGTTTTCTTACTTATTATTTGTAGTTTATTACTACAAGAACATAGTAAAAACCTCAACTCCACACCTCCCGAAACTCGAGGAGATCCCGCTGCCCGTATAACTCGCCCACTACCGTGATGATCATGTCCAGCGTGGCGCGTGTGTTCTTTGACGGACCGGAAGGCGTGGCTTCGGTCAAATCTATCGTTCCAGCTGTCTGCTCTTGCTCTGTTTCTGCTGCAGCAGTATTAGGGAGAAGTTCTGCTGGAGATGGTTTTGCTACTTCTGCCTGTGATTCAGGGTTTGAGGGGATTGGATTTAAGACTGATGGGTCCGCGTCTTGGTCTCCGGTGCCTGTGTCATCTGCGCCAGATATTCGGGAAAGCAGGCGTGCGCGGATAGCTTCCATGTCCTCTTCAGCCGCACCATCCATATCCGCGACATGAGGGGCAACCTGTCTACCCTCCTCGGCATCAGCATCAGCATCCTCTTCTTCATCTCCCCAGATCTCCCTCTCAACCGCCTCCATGCCCTCTTCGCCAACCGCCCACCCACCAGCCTCCTGAAATCCAACTCCAACCCAAACAGCCTTCTTCCCCAACTCCCGCACAACACCCACCTCTTCACTCCCCAGCTCCCCCACATCCGGTAATCGTCCAAGTAAACTCCATATCCACGCACTCGTCCGCACATCTACCTCCCTACCCCGCCTAAGAAATCCACTCTGAGTACTCATCCTCTTCAACACCCGCAACACACCCACCTTATCCATCCCCGCCACCTCGTCTGGTTCAGGGTCTTGATTCAATATCTTCCACCGCCACGACGCATACGAGGCCGATGTCCGCGCTGCATATGTCGTCGTCGGTGCACGGTATGCGGATAGCTTGGCGCGCAGAGCCTTCACGCGGGAGATGATTGAGGCGAAGTAGGCTGTTTGAGCATCGATTGTGGAGGGTGGTGCTGAGGATGTCGATGACGGCGACGACGGCGCGGCAATGTATGCTCCATCACCATACCAGCCTCGTGAATCGCCGGTTCCATCGGCGTAGATTGCGCGGGGTGAGGGTTGTGGTGCGCTAAGGATGGTGGGGATGCGGGTTGCTTCTTGGCTGTGAGAGTTAGCTTGCTTCGTAGATGGTAATGAGAGCAAAAATGGGCGAGGATTGGGATGGGATGATAAGATTGAGCGGAAAAGGTTTTTTGCATACCGAACAGAGCGTAGATATGCCAAAGCATCCATATCGCCGTACTCTACATCCTCATCTTCCTCCTCCTCATCATCTAAGCCTGGCAGCGCACTTCGTTGGCCAAACGTTGGGTTCACGCGGCCTCGAGTGTAGGATTGCTTGGGTGACGAGTCGCTACGAGGTCTTTTGGCCTCGTTCGGCGAGTCATCGTTACTTGTCCGATTTCGTTTGCGATTTTTGGAGCCCATTTTGAAGGTGATTGTGAGAATTGTGCTGTGGAATTCTCTTGTGTCCAGAGAGGTTGATAAGAGTTCGTGATGATGAGAAGGCTGAGGACAAGGCTAGGTAGTCAGCGCTAGTGGTTCGGGATGGGTGCTTGGCATGGTGAGGACGACGGCATATGTGATTTAGTATGGGATTTCCCTCGATAGTACTTTGCTGTATAAATTCATCATTCCAGATGCTCGATTGTCGAAAACTGCTCAGTTTTCAATGACCTCTTTATCATTCAAACTATCTCAGCGATTGTAAGTTGTTCAGACACTCAAACCATTTTTCTTCTTCTTCATTTTAAACTCTGTACAGAATCAAGGAATCCATTCGGAACAATGAGCGCAACATAGGTAAAGGACGCTTTCATTCTTTCCATGTCATCTACATCTAAATCTTCTTTACTTCTCACTTGAACAATCCAGCACTCTCTCGGTATAAGTTCCACTTGCCGAGTTACATACTTGTCCGCCGAAACCGAGGGACTTTGGAATTGACCCAAAGATTCAAGCACTCTCAACCTCAACAGCTACAGCTACGGGTGCAAGAAATCGATAGGATATGTTCCATACATATCCCAATCTCTATTCCCCTGTCAACACCCCTCGGTACCCTTCCTCTATCTCCATGCAGTTCTCCGTTCTCCTATACAGATCCAATGCCCATGCCCGCATGCTCTGATCCAACCCTGTCCGCTAATCCTCAAGAGGCAGCTGGAATCCCTGCACAGTCGAGTCCAACAAGTACGGCAAGGTCACATAGTCCTCCACAATATCAAGTACATCAAGCAACAATCTGAAGATCAAGCTTTGCTGACCAGTGCTACAATTCCTATCCATATCAATGGCTAACCTCCGGCTTTCGCATCATGAATTGGTCTTTACTTATGCTGCAATCGCCATCTCTACCTCGTAGAGCAGGGGATCTTATCGTTGCTTGCCGCTACTTAACACATCTAAACCTGGCTATAGGTGTTTGTTTCCTATTTCGTCAAATCATTATCTGCTTCTCCGCTTGTACCTGAGCACATACAAGCTCTACCTCCCTCATCATACATATTCTGCTGACAAGGAGCGGATCAAGGCCCCACCATGTCTACACATTGACCTGTTACGGCAAATACCAAGCAGCAACAGGCGTCGTATGCTGCGGCCCGTCATGTATGGAATGGTGGAATATTGAAAGACTGTTCTAAGATAAGTCAGGTAGGTGCCAACTCGAAATATATACAGTAAGTGTTCGCTCAATTTTCCGTTTTGTTTCTTCTTCTCGCGCGGTAAGGACCTCTTCTCCCTCGCTGTAGTCATGGTGAAATCATTTTGGGTTGCTACTGCGGCTCTCGTTTCTGTTGTCGCTGGTTTTGATGCTCAGGCTTTGAGACGTTCTCGTCTTCCAGTTGCGCCGACGATCATTGCTAAGGAAGGCGATACGGCCATCTACAACTCTACCTTTGCCCAACTTGTGGACCACAATGATCCCAATGGAACGACTTTCTCGCAGAGGTACTGGTGGAATACGGAATTCTGGGATGGCCCAGGTTCTCCGGTATGTGTTGCCGCTGTGTTACATAATGTCCGCAACTGATTTTTGCAGGTCGTCTTCTTCACACCTGGAGAGATCGAAGCTGGAGAATACACCGGTTATCTGACCAACAGGACCATCACTGGTCAATTTGCACAGGCGATTGGTGGTGCGGTGGTTATGCTTGAGCGTATGTATCAGTCAGTCTTTGGCAATGTTCGTGTATCTAATTAAAATCTCTAGATCGATACTGGGGTGAATCCTCTCCTTACGATGTGTTATCGACAGCAAATCTTCAATTATTGAACTTGCATCAGTCAATTGCCGATATCAACTACTTCGCACAGAACATTGATTTCGAATTCGACACCAACAAGAGCTGTCATCCAAGCAAGGCTGTAGGTCTCTCTATAGCTGTATGGCGGATAATACTAATAGTTCCAGCCTTGGATTATGTCAGGGGGCTCCTATTCTGGTGCGCTATCAGCATGGACAGAATCTACTGCACCAGGCACCTTCTGGGCGTACCACGCATCGAGTGCCCCAGTTGAAGCTGTCTATGACTATGTAAGTGATCTTATTGTCCCATCGAACAAGCTCTAACCTGATCATCAGTGGCAATATTTCTACCCAATTCAGCAAGGAATGCCCGCGAACTGCAGCAAGGACGTTTCTCTCGTAATCGACTACATAGACACTGTACTCACAACCGGCACTGAAACCAACAAGACCGAGCTGAAGAGCTTGTTTGGCTTGGAAGGTATTGAACATGACGATGACTTCGCCGAGTACATCTCCCAACTCTTCGTATATGGGTAATTGCTAACCATAAAAGTGTGCTTGCAAACGGACCTTATCTTTGGCAATCCAACAGCTTCTACACCGGTTACTCCAACTTCTTTCAATTTTGCGATGCTGTCGAGAACGTGACCCCGAACAGCACAGCCCCAGGAGCCGAGGGCGTCGGTCTAGAGCTCGCTTTAGCCGGATACGCAAACTGGGTCAACACTACCATCCTTCCCGGCTACTGTGCATCCTACGGCTATGAGGAATGGCAAGACGAGTGGTCCACGGCCTGCTTTGACTCCTACAACGCCTCATCGCCAATCTTCACCGACACCACCGTCTCAAACCCCATTGACCGCCAGTGGAACTGGTTTTTGTGTAACGAGCCACTGGCCTACTGGCAAGATGGTGCCCCAGGCAACGTTTCCTCCATCGTCAGCAGGCTCGTCACCGCAGAATACTGGCAACGCCAATGCGATCTTTTCTTCCCACCTGATGACACAATATATGACGAAGCCGACCTTACCACGGAAGATGTCAACATCTACACTGGCGGATGGGACATTACCAACAGCACTCGTCTCATCTGGACTAACGGGTAAGTACCTCTCCCATGCATATCCCTCTTAAAAATGGTCCACAATGACTCACACCTCACAGCCAATTTGATCCCTGGAGAACATCTGGTGTTTCCTCGCAGTTCCGGCCAGACGGCCAACTGCAGAATACTACCGAGCACCCACTGCAGATCATCCCTGGAGGCTTCCATTGCTCCGATCTGATCATCGAGAACGGTGAAGTTAACGCGGGCGTGCAAACTGTTATTGATAACGAGATTGCGCAGATCAAGGCGTGGGTTGATGAGTACTATGCTCTGAACGGTGGGTTGGCTAGGCGGAGTGACCAAAAGATGGGCTGGATTGAGGGGCAGAAGGGCTGGTGGCGAGCTTGAACTTGAGCCTGAGTTTGGCGCTTGTAAAGTGAGGTGTACATATGGCGACTGACTTGGCTGCGATCAATTTGAATGACTTGACTGGCTTGACTGCGACTGTGACTGTGGGCGGTTGCGACTGTGGATGACTGTAACTGCAACTGGCTTGACTGCAACTGTAGGTGACTGTAACTGCAACTAACCTAACTATACCTACAATTAACTTGACTATAACTAATATAATTTAACTACAACAAACTTGACTACAACTACAACTAACTTGACTATAGCTAACTTGATTTAACTATAACTAACTTGTCTACAACTATAGGTGACTATCACTAACTATAACTGACTGCAACTACAATTGTGCTTATAGGCCAATGGATAATAGATGCATATGTATAATGAGTAATAGCAAACTCAAATGAATCTATATGGTTATATCATATTGTGCTGATTCGGGTCTTCAGTTGATAGGAATTGCAAGTTTGATGTCAAATTGGGCACGCCGTGATCGAGAGCACTTGAAAAGGCAAGACAACATAGCAAGGAATACAAGCTCAAACACACTGACTTCTTCAAGATGAGTCCAGCAACAACAGACAATTTCCATAATCGAGTTGTATTGCAAAGTACAAACACCATTTTCAGCAACCCGCATTCGCATTCGTATTTGCATTTGCAGCAACATAAGCCGAGAATTCCAATCCCACCCAACCAACCCAAACCCAACCCCAGTCCAATCCAATCCAGCCCAGCCCAGCACACGCAATATCGTACAGGTTCACACAACGCAATCATCTGCCCAAACACGGCACACACTCCCTCCCCCCCTTTAGAAATCATCATCCCGGATCTTCTTCGACTCCCTAAACACCCTGCCGCCCTTGGTCCTCTTCTCGGCCCTCCGAGTTCGCGGCACAACCTCCTTGACGCCCTCCCAGCCCTCCTCCCCAATCTCAATCTCGAAGCGATTCTTCGCCCTCTTCTTCTTCTTATCGATGTCCTTGCCGCGCGCGTCCTTGCCTAGCCTGGCGGCACGCTCCGTGCGCGTCTTGGCACCCAGGGCCCACAGATCGCCCCAGGCGGCCTTGCGCGCGTCGCGGTACGCCTGGCGCGAGAAGGAGCGCGGCACCGTCCAGCGCTCCAGGCGGCCGGCGGGCGTGCACAAGTCCATAGTGACGTGACCGGTGCGCTTGAGCGGCGTGAGCAGCATGCGCGGCAGCGACAGCGTATTGACGCTGACGTCGGGGCGCTCGCCGTCCGGCATGTCCGGCTCGTGGCCGGCGAAGGCGGCGTCGGTGCCCGCGACGCCCTGTACGAGGGTGCCGTCGGAGCGGGCGTCGACGCCGCGGCGTACGGCGAGGTAGGAGAATTTGATGTCCTCGTGGTTCTTGGATTGCATGACGTGCATGCGCTGCAGGAAGGTCGGGCGGATGTAGCGCTGGTTGAAGTGGCAGAAGTCCTTGCGGCCCTTGGACTCACCAGGGATCAGGTACATGGGGCACTTGGTGTGGTTGGTGCACGGTGCGATGATCATGCCGGGCTCCTTGATGTATTCGGTTGCTGCTGGGTTGCGCATGTCTGGGGATGGATCTTCAGGCGACGAGATGTGGCGTTCAAGAAGCAGGTCCCGCGCGCCGCCGATGGCCTCGAAACCCCGGGGTATGCCCTTTTCTGCAAGGATGAGCACGCCGCCGGCAGGTTCAACCATTTTCCAAAGGTTATCGACTTTATCCTTGCGACGGAATTCATCCTTCAACGGGAAGAGAGTGTGTGGTGCAACGACAACGTCGTAGATCTTTCTTGGTTGAGGTTTTCCGCCGTCAAGTAACTCACCATCTGTTGTAGAATGCAGATAGTCCGGAAGACGGGGAAGGAAAGTGGTGTTCTCGAGTAGCTTAGACATACGATGACGAAGGGCATCTGGGCCAGTAATGACAGTAGTCTTCCCAAGTGGTGCTGTCTCGCCCTCTACAAGCCCCTCTTCTGCCATGGTATCCCATTCAGCTTGGAGAACTTCATGCCAGGCAATAGCAGCCGCACCACCAGCACCGGCATCAAGAAATCTTGGACCCCCCTCTTGCATGAGTAAATCCCGCAACCAAGCGCTTCCAAGGCGTTTGCGAACTTCAACCAGAGTGCTCATGACAGTTGCGTAGACTCCAGGCATAACAACAGCCATATAAGCGTCTGCCTCGGCCTCACTCATTCTATTTTGACTGGCCTCCAATCCAATGTGCTTTTGTGGTAAAAGGCGTTTCGAGTAAGGCGCAGCAGGGCCGTTTGGTAGACCCTCTCCACCAAAAGCTTTCTCAGCGGCCTCTTGCAAATGCTTGTTGTTGATTCTCGTAAGGAGCTCGGCGATGGGTTCGACGAAAGTCTCTTTTGGCAGGAAGATTGTTGTAGGTCGAGGTCCCCAGCGTCCAGCCAAGGTATTAGGATGTGTTCGTATGTAGTCTCCGCTCTCTTGCTCGGCATCGTCTTCCTCGTATTCTTCCTCGTCCTCCTTCAGCTCCTCCTCTGCTTCTTCAGTCTCCTCTGGTGTCTCGTCCTCAACCACAGGCGCCTCGGCCATGGCCCTCAGCATATCCTGCCGCAGCCTCTCGATAGCATCTGCCTCTCGCTGACTATGAGCCATAATCTGTATTTCACCCTCCACGGAAGCCAACGTGTTTTCAGCAGCGGCCTCCACTTCCAAACCATCTACTTGCGCCTCATCTGCAAATCCAGTCTCGGGATCGAAATCGACCTCTTCAAACTCCCCATCCTCATTCTCCCTCAGCAAAACGTTCCTCGGAGCTTCAAACTCATCCACCGGTTCCGCATCGAAAATCTCCAAGTCACTAGGCAGCGTAGCCCTCAAAGGCGGACCATAGAGCCTCTCATACACGATGTATTCGTCCTTGCTGAGAAAGTCTTCCGGCAGAGTATCACCAAAAGTATCTCGAGCAGAGCGAACGACTCTCTCGATCTCCTCATCCGTCTGCACCGGCCCAACATGCTCCTCAGCCTTCGAAGACGAAGTTTCCACAACGTTGTCGGGCTTCGCAATGGTAGTGGAGAAAGCCCTCGACGGCAGGCTTTGCGCTCGGATTGTGCGCAGCTGTGCCGGCGTGCTGTATTTCGCCACGGCGGGGGATTGCGTGAAGCCGTGCTCGAAGAGGGCGAGGAGCTGTGACCTACATGAATGACAGGCCCTGGGTACTCGACGAGCTGTCAACATGATTCCGTGATGATGATTTTTGAACGATTGATGGATTTTTTTGCAAATGGTTCTTTCGTCGGATGATACTTTTTTGTAACCTTGGAGGCGAGGCTGGAATGTTTTGGTATGCGAGCTCTCTGATTGGTGCGGGTTGATAGCAAGTACCTACTTAGGTACCTTACTGCAATTAATGCCCATAAGTGCCGATGTGCTATGATATACCTAGGTAGGTAATATATTGCTTCATAATGTTCCGGCATACTGCTTATGATATATGTTTGTGATGACATGCCAGATCTGTAGATTCCATATTTGCCGTCGAAGAACCTCAATTTGTAGAATTTGCAAAATATCAGTATGTATTAAATATCACCCACTCTTCATTGCCGCCTCACTCGTCCCAACATGTGCATAGTCTCAACAGCATCAAACATGATTAGCATGTTTCCATGACCATCTCAGTACCTTACATTCAAAAAAAGAAGTCGCAAAGTAGTATCGATCACACTAAGACCCCAGTCTACAATCTTCATTGTATTGTAGAAAAATCTTCCAGACTTCTGAAGGCCAGGCATTCTTCAATCATCCGATAACAAAAAAGACGTAAAGAGAGAAATGGAGACTCATATACAAGAACGCCAAGCTCTCAAATGCTCTGCCTACAGCAGCAAATGTCTCAGTCAATGACGAGAAGAAGAATTAAGTAAAAAGTCCGAAGTTCAAAATTCCCTTCCGAATTCATCGAATTTTTTTTTTTTACCGGTGAAGAAGAGAAAAAGTGAGGATCTTCTTGGAACCATAAAAACCCATCCCCGAAGATGGGATATACACAAAGTATGTGCAAAAGAAAAGGGACAAAAAACAACAAAACCCTGGTTTCCAACTCCATTCGCCCTGCTACAACGCATTCTACCCAACGTAAAGGGTATCACATAATCACACATTGAGAACCGCCCTTCTCTGCACCGCCCTTCACACTGAGTGCCACACGGGCGGCCTCGGTGAAAGCCTCATTGACACCTCGATTTCGCATAGCCGAACACTCGAGATATCTGAGGGCGTTGATTCTTCTCGCGACCTCGAGGCCTTGGTTGTAGGTGATGAGTTCCTTCTTCTCCTTCTTGGCGGCGCCCTCTGCGTTCTCCTCGGTGGCCTCCTCATCTGCGTCTGCTTCGCGGAGATCACACTTGAGTGCTACGAGCACGAGCTTGACACCGGCACAGTTCTCGGCGATCTCGCCTACCCACTTCGATTCGACGTTCTCCAGTGAGTCTTTTGAGTCGACGGAGAAACAGAGCATGATGGCGTGGGTGTCGTCGTAAGAGAGCGAGCGTAATCGATCGAATTCTTCTTGACCGGCAGTATCCCAGAGGGAGAGTTCGATATGAACATTGTCAACGAAGATATCTATGATTTCAGGTCTTAGTTGGGGGATTCGGTTTCAATGAGATGACATGAAATAAATTGATGATGCTGCGCATACCGTGTACGTAGTTCTCGAATACGGTGGGTTCGTAGACGGTCGGGAAGTAACTGCACGATGCATAATCAGTACGGGTAATGCGCGGGATCTGCATGCGTCATGACATACCCTCGAGTGAAGACATTCAAAAGAGACGTCTTTCCACAGGCACCGTCTCCTCTACAACAGATCAGCATTCATGATTCCTGATCCTGAAGGTAATCCGTGAAGTGGAGGACATACAGCAACACCAGTTTGCGCTGGGTAGTTTTATCCCCGCCACACAACGGCATTTTGACAATATGGTAGTGGAAAGTGATGAGGTGATGTTGATCGCGATGTATGATGTGGTAGTGGTAGTGGTATTGGTGGAGGTGGTGTGGTGCAGTAGTCGCAACGAACGGGGCCGGGTAAGCAAGGTCCGGAGATTGATGCGACGGGAATGTCGAGTTTTGTCAGTTGAGGAGAGATGGAGATTGAAGATTGAAGATTGAAGATGGGATTTTGAGATGCGAAAGTCGAATGAGGGGCAGCGACGAGACTTGAAAGGTATTGGAGGAGGATCAGCTTGAGGAAGAGTGAAAGTAGGTGAAGTAGGTGAAGTAGGTGAAGTAGGTGAAGTAGGTGAAGTAGGTGAAGTAGGTGAAGTAGGTGAAGTCAAGGTAGGTGAAAAGGTGGAATGGTGAAAAGACGAAAAGACGAAAAGGTAAAGGTAAAAGGTAAAAGGGACGGATTCTCTCGTGGTGGAGGTGGATGATGTTTGGATGTTCTGGATGAGTGGATGAGATGATGAGATGGACCAAGAACCAAGGACCAGCGAGCAGAAAGGCCAAGGATGAGTGAATGAAACGGCTTTGGAGGGAGGGATCTACTGTGTGTTCCTCGTTGTTGTTCGTTTGAGTTGCTCGTTGTTACCGTTCCGCGTCACGGCGATGCGAGATTACATTGAATTACTCTGGGAAGATTTATATCCTCATCCTCATCCTCATCTTCATATCAATACGTATTTATATCCTCATCCTCAACCTCAACCTCATCCTCAACCTCATCCTCATCCTCATCCTCATCCTCATCCTCATCCTCATCCTCATCCTCATCCATAGAGTATTACTATGCTGACTGGTATGAATAGACCACCTCCAGAAGAGAAAGTCTGGATCGAGATCGACGTCGACATCATCTGTCCCTCGGTCCAGCCGCGCGCCACAAAACAAGACTTTCCAAGTACGACCAAGTACGTAGCATCAGCTCAACTTAACCATTGCTTTGGTGAAAGTGAGAGTAATAACTAATACAAAAGTTGGCTAGACTATCGCTCCGGTACGGAGTTTTATACATATAAATACAATGCTTTATTGTTCAGCGCGTGTGCAGGCGGTCACATAAGTTACTATGAATATTACAGTACACATGGTGCACCAGTGTTGAACAAGTTGACGCCGATGGCCTTGAAGAGTTGTACAACTCGGAATAGAAACGTATCCTAGCTTTATAGTGAACATACAATTCTACACTTCCTCTACTCTACTCTACTCTACTCTACACAATCCCACATACCCTCCTCACCTCACCTCCAGCATCACAACAAGCAAAAACAAGAGCCTACGACATACAAACATACATAAATACTATACATACTCCGTCCATTAATCAACCGTTCCATCATCTCATCATCTCATCAATCAATCCGCCCCCAACCCACCCTCACGCTCACCTCACCCTCGAGATTTGCGCAGGGTCTCCCCCAAGCAACCCACGCCGATTGGCCATCCACCGCCGCACTATTTCGAGACGCCCTTCTCCACGCCCCTCTGTAGGCCAAACGCCTGTATGCCAAACGTCCGAATGCCATGACAGCGGGCGCGAGAGTGACGGGCTGATACGTCAGGGAGGGGATGAGTGGATGAGTGAATCAATGAGGGGATTGTAGAAGGGCGGGAGAAGTTCTACGGGAGGGGGGATGTCATGACTGAGAGATGAAGATCGAGGATGAGGATGAGATTGAGATTGAGATTGAGATTGGGATTGAGGATTCAGAGGCAGTGTTATGCTAGGTGAGGGTTAGATGGTTGGGCGCAGAGACGTAGCGGCGAAGACCACCTTCCACCTTCCACCTTCCACCTCCCACCTCCCACCTCCCACGCTGCCACTGCCATGCGATGGGCGCCATTCAGACGGGGATAAAGTGCAGTGAGATGAAGTGAGATGAAGTGAGATGAAGTGAAGCGAAGTCAAGCAGGAGATGAGCAGCACAGTATTAGAACAGAACAGAGCAGAGCAGAGCATAGCACCACAGTCAAGGCAAAGTGAAGTGGCTCGGGCGCTTCGGTTGCGGAGGGGCGATGTTCGGAGTGGAGCTTGGGATTGCGATCACTGCCGCCAAATGAGCCACAGGGCTGTGGGTATGTGCAAGTACATACACCTCACTCTCATTCGGGGCAATTCGCCCGGTGAACGGATGAGGTCGGGATGGATTCTTCGACGATGAGGAGAGAGGAGAGGGGAGGAGGGGGATGGCGTTGAGATGTGCAGGTTTGGTGTAGACTTCAGCTTTGCTCGTCGCAATATGACATGGGCTCTGGACGCAGTGAATGGAACGAGGGTGGTGAGAGGGATGAGATATCTGAATGCCTTCATCACTCGGATCCATGAAGCGTTGCGTTACATTACACCGTACAATCACCAGCGAGGACGAGAGGACGAGAGGACGAATCTAGAACTGTAGGTACATGTATCCAGGGCGGGAGGAGAATGAATGAACCATCCAGTCACGCAAGCCCACACTGCATTCCCCGTCATTCATCAAAGAGCCAGAACAACACAGAAGCATACAAAACCAACACATCTCAACTACGAAAAAAAGAGGGGGGGGAGGGGGGGCTTTTCTAGAATGTGTGAGGGCCGAGGAATAGAATAGATGGGTTTCATCGCACAGCACAAAATGAACATACACACACCGAGGACCAAACACATTCCTCACGAGCCGTGCCTAGCGATGTCCTTAATAACCAAAGGGGGCAATTCGAACGTGAGACAAGCTCATTTATCATGAAAGACCACGAATTTCAAACGACGGGAGGACCATCCCCGCAGCACGAAAAAAAGAAAAGGGGGGGGAGAATAAAAAGAAAAAGAGCAAACGTCACAAGTATCGCAAAAATAGGAGAAGAAAGATGAAAAGATCGAAAAGTCGTAGGGTACCAGGATATCACTCGACTCTCTACACACACACAATCATCGAAATCACGCCGGCTTTGCCCCAGAATCAATCAATCATCGAATGCCCCCACCTCTCTCTCTCTCTCTATCCTCGAACTCATCAAATCCATCCATTCATTCATTAATCCCCAGTCTCCCCCTCCCCTCCCCCAACGAAAGTCCCCAAGCAAAAGCCACGCACAAAATGTTTGGAAAAAAAAGAACAAAAAGATATGTCAAAAAGCAACCCCCCCCTCCCCCCCTTCACAAAGCTGAGTGGGAATAAAAGGTATTGCCCACATCCATGAACGTCACAACACAGCCAGCATGCAGAGCGCAAAAACCCCCCAAAAATGGAAATGGGGGAAAAATTGAACCCAGACAAAAGAGAGGTCCCCCGAAAACACCGTCAAAGCAAGCAAAAGCACAAAACATTGAATGAAAAGAAGAAGAAGCCAGATCAATCCGACAATCCCCCCGCACCCCAATGATCCACCCCCCCCACCGTATTTTGATTTCATGAAGTAGCCAGAGAGAGGCAAAAAATCCCATCATGCCATAAAGCCAATCCATCATCCAACCGAATCCCAAGGGGGGGGGTTCTTCCCGGGCAGAACGAATCAGTCATCGTCGTCGAGAGAGCCGTCTTCGGGCGGACACCACTCCTCGGGCTGGAAATTCGGGTTGTTGAAGTGGGCCGTGTTGTAATGCGAGTTCTTGAACATGGACGTCGAGAGCGTCTGGTGGGAGTCGTCTTCCGAGGGGCCGAGCGTGGCGCGGGAGGTGGGGTTCGCGGCCGACGAGTTGGTATAGTCGGCCTTGTACTGGTATTCCGAGGGGCGGAATTTCTGCTCGGTTGGGGAGCTCATGGGCACGGTGGAGAGGCTGGTGAGAGAGAGGTCCGGGTGCGGTTGGGCGAGAGCGTGGAGGGGGAGGGAGACGGGGTGTGGGGAGAGCGTGGGTTCTGTTGGTACATATGAAGTTGAAAGGGGTTCGTTCTTCACGAAGAATGCCGAGCTGTCGGAGAAGTTGGAGATTGGGGTTGGCGAGAATATGGGAAGGCCATGGTGGGTTGGTGCGGGCGCAAAGCCCGGCATGGAAAGGAGAGTGTCGAGACCCGAGACGGAGAAATCTGATGCTGTGGCCTGGAAAGCTGGCTGCGAAAACGAGGAGACTCGATGGACTTGGAGGTCCTGGTTGTTAGAGGCTTCGTTGATGACTGCCTGTTCCTTAAGATGCATGGCTAAATCTTGTGGTGGAGGGTCCTTGTAGAGGATATCGTAATGGCCTGGCTTGTAAAGCAGGTATATCGTGGGGCTGTCGGGAATGAGGGGCTGACCAGAATTATCGATGACCTCGAATCTGTGCGAATTGACCTTGCTCCCTTCGGACCTGTCCAGGTAGACTATCTCCACGGCAATATCGATGGGCTTGAGAAGAATGTCGATCAAAAGCATCATACCTGTGTAGTCGATCTCTGTATTGACAACCTGTAACCGTTGCTCACAATACCCATCGACACTGAGTCCGTCATCGATGAAGCCAGAGTAGACATGCTGGTTAGCACGCAGCCATGAACAGGCCAGGAGACGAAGATGATAAACAATGCTGTTTGAAGTTTCCGGATTGTTTAGTCTGTCAAGGATGAGGTTGGTCGGGGGCAGATGTATACTGTCAGCGAGGTCCTTCAAGAGGTTTTGTGTTTCCTCGACAAAGTCTTCGAAGACATAAGGGTTGAAGCCGCCGACAGTTTGTATCAGATTGTTGAGTGACGTTATACGAGCCAGCTCTCCCTGAAGCTTTGCCTTGGAGCCGATACGTTGAAGGGTCTCGAAATACGTGAAAGCAATGGCTGTGGATCAGAGGTCAGCAATGGAAGGATGCCTTCAGTTTGATATGATGTGGTCATTCTCAAAGGAGACGCCAACGGTAATCTCGTGACAATACGCACCTCTCCAGCCGCAGTTACCGTCGCCTTGTACGGGACGATAATGGGAATAAGTTTGTGGTAACGCCTACCATCATTAGTAACATCCCCCCATTGAAGAATCATGAAACCCACGGCAGTCTTCGCAATATAAATTGGATCGCTCTTGGCATACTCTTCCGTGATGGCCAAGCACGACTTCTTCTCCCCCACCAAAGGACCCTACGACAATCAGCCTTCTCCATGTTTGTTTGTATTCGGGCGCAATTCAAAGGTACGCACCTCTAGGTTCGGAGCGTAGTCTCTCGCAGCAGCCTGCTGAGCAGCCAGTTCATCTTCAAACATGGAATCCATTGTATTTCTTGGCGCTCCAAATGTTGTTCCTCGAAGGTTATGGACGTGGTTCCCGGCGGTATTCGCCTGCAGGGATCTAAAATCGCCAGCGGCAGCGAACGTGGGGTTATCGAAGACGATCGGTCCTCCACCATTCATAGCGAAGCCCGGACCTGACGATGAGAAGTCGAAGCCGTTCTGCGTCGGAGCAGCTCCATAGACGGAGAAAATATCGAGAGGTGTACTTTGAGGTTGGAACATTCCTGCTGTTCGTTTGCGCATCGACAGATACCTGTCGTTCGTGAGGGTGTCTCGAAGGGTGCAGCGGGCTCTGCTGGGTAAGAACAGCAACGTGTGTTTGCAGCACCAACGATGAAGGAATTGGCTCAGCAAGAATCCACAAACATATAAACCTGCCCTTTTTATTGCCTGCTCTTTCTTCGATTCTTCTTCTTGACCTTTTTTTGCTTTCCTGGGCTTTATGATTCTCGTTGTTTTCTCGACGATTGAGTTCCAGGTATCCCGGCAGAGCGTCAAAAATCCCGTGCGCTTTGTAGGATGCTGCCCAATAATTGACCACCTCTCTTTCTCCTGTGTCCTCCCGCAAGGTCGAGGCAGGAAGGGTATGGGGATCCCACACGTGGCTTGAATCGGATTACTTCGCTGCGAGGTTCATGATGAAGAAGAGGAAGAGGAGGAGGAAGAGGAAGAAGGGGAAGAAGAAGAAGAAGAAACAGCACAATTGGAGCGACAACACACACGACTTTCGCAGCCTCTTGGGATCTATGAACTATTCCACAGACACAGACACGGACTCTGTAGAAAACAAGAGAGGTACAGGATGGGAAGGAGCAGCAAGCCAGCGACAAGAAGTGTGATTGAATCTGCAGCTAGAGCCTTGCTGCAGCTGTCCTGAGAAGGCGTCCTGAGAAATTTTGTTCCTCTTTTCTCAGATGTTCCCGACTCTGTGGTAGACAAGAGTGGAGCAGTGGAGCATCAAAAGGCACAGGTTTGTGAGAGAAAATATGCCAACGCAGAAGGGCAGCAGAGCAGAGGAGCAAAAGAGAAGAGGAAGCGGTGATTCCCTCCTATTACAATAGCACACGATGGGAGAGGGGGGGGGAAGCGCGCGTCAAGTGCGCCTGGGCTATGGATTTGCTGAAGTTGTGAGAGTTCGTCTTCACCGTGCATGCATTCTTTATGATGTATCATTTTCAGCTGGGTTATGCGAGGTGAAATGTGATGAAGGCCCAATGATAGTGATGAACTGCACAGTAAAGCTACAGCAGCTCCAGCAGCATGAGCACACATTGCACACATTGCACACTCTCACACACGTAGGCACACATATGAGTAGGTAAGGTATAACTTAAATAGAGTGGGAGAGTTGGGGAGTTGGAGAGGTGGAGAGATGGAGAGATGGGGGAACTGGGGGGTTGAGGATTTGGAGAGTTGGAGAGTGGGAGATTGGTGGAGGTGTTGAGCTCTGAGATGGTGAGGTGAGAGAGATGAGAGGTGAGAGGTGAGAGGTGAGAGGTGAGAGGTGAGAGGTGAGAGGTATTAGGTGTGTATGAAAGGTGGAGAGGAGGCACGGAGAGGTGGTATTCGGAGTTAGTGGTCACTAGACGATCAATGTTATGTACTCTTATGTACTGAAGAAAGTATATATGTATATATACATACATACATACATACATGTAGGGAGTACAAAGAATGAGGATTGAAGATTGAAGATAAAGATAAAGATAAGAATTGAAGAATGATAACACTACATACCTTATAATATGTCTATGTAGCTCTTGAACAAGGGGAAAGGCTCTTGGTTATAGCAAAGGGCATAGACACGACAAGTGATGTATAGAAATACAATACAATACAATACAAAGATACAAAGATACAAAGATACAAAGCAAGCAAGGTACATCTGGTAGATAAAGCTACCAGGCAAGGCAAAGGCAAGCTATTCTAGATGTAAGTAGATATGTAGATTCATTCACATGTACAACGAGTTCATATACATAACATCATAATCTAATGGCAATTACTTGTACAAGTATTACATACCAGACTGCCCACCATCGTATTGTGCTGATTGTGTCCATGTCCATGTCCATGTTCATGTTCATGTCCAAGTCCATCGTCCAACTCAATCACCGATCACCGATCACCGATCACCGATCAACCAACTCATCACTCATCACTCATCACTCATCACTCATCACTCATCACTCATCATCCTCTCAGCACCTCAACCTCTCATCATTCATCTCATCACCATCCACTCATCACATCCACTCCATGTCGGCCGTGTTGTGTCGTGTCGCATCGTGTTCACATCTCCTCCAAGACAAAGCCTCTCAATTCCCTCCCCTCCATACGTCCATACGGCTGTGTGCATCCACCATTCCAAAGCACAACGAACGGCATTCAAAAGTAAGGTAGCCGGTCTGCGAGCCCAGTCCAGCCCAGCCGCATTGGAGAGGGGAGACATTGCGACGTAACAGTTCCAGCCACTCGAGTGAATCAATGAATCAATGAATCAACGAATAAATGAATCAATGAATGATACAGGAAATCAAATCAAATCAGTCAGTGGGAATGTCATTCACCCTCCCTCCTCCACATTTTCTCCATCATCCCACATCTATTCCAAGTCCATCACATATGTATGTATGTACAAGTATATATACAGTAGGTACTCTATCCCACACTCCACGCGCCCTCAATCCATATACATACACAAAGTATCTTTCTCGCGCAGAATCACGGCTTACGGACTGCGCCTACACAGTAAGCAGGCTTTGATACCTACCTACCTATGAATGCCACAAGCTCCCTCGTATGGAGAGATGGAGGGAGGGTAAAACAATAAGCAGCCATTTCCATTTCCATCTCAAATCATCATCATCATCATCATCATCATATTTTCTTTTTTTTTCTTCTTTTTTTTTTTTTGCTTATTACGGCCTACCGAGATATGTTTTGAAATGTGCCATTGAAAAGCCGAACGCTTGCTCTGCACACTCCTTCAGTCCCTCACAATGCACACCGCAACAATATGGAAATATGATATTTGACGTGCCTCAGATATGCCATGCCGCCCTCATCATGTTCATGTTCATGTTCATGTAATGCAGAAGAGCTTCACTGCTACTCATCACCAGCTCTGACCCTTGGGGGGA
Organism: Xenosphaeropsis pyriputrescens; assembly: GCA_022609375.1. Lineage (NCBI taxonomy): Eukaryota > Fungi > Ascomycota > Leotiomycetes > Phacidiales > Phacidiaceae > Xenosphaeropsis > Xenosphaeropsis pyriputrescens. Next base: position 57,950 of record JAGKQE010000113.1, on the reverse strand, counting down.
AGGGAGGGTCTTTATTGGTTATATGCACGTAATACGATGCATCGATGCTCTGTAGAACCAGCTGGCAATCCGGGATCGAATAAAAAAGAATTTAAAAAAAAAAAAACATAAAAATATCACGGAGCGACGAGGGTAAGGGGGGGGGGGGGCAGGGGGACAAATGCAAGGTATGTCTGCAGACTCCGTTTTTTTTGCCAGCTATCATTTAGGACACTCCCGAATCTACTGCAGGTTACCGTCCCGCTCATAATACCCACAAGCATCAATGACCTGTCCTGGTCGAGTTTGGCCCTCAGTGAAAGGGCAGCCAGCCCACAAGGCAAGGCAAGGCAAGGCAAGGCCTTGCGGGCCCCGGAGGAACCATTCAAATACCCGTGCAAATTCCTCATCATCTCTTCCAATCAACTCCATGCTAATGACGCAAATGCCTTTTCAAACACCATCCATCGAATCAGACTCCACTCATAGTGATATGACCATGGGCCTCCATATGCATCCCGGCTGTCCTATCGTCACACGAGATGTCGTGTGACGATGGGCAAATGGTTACATGAACGTGCTCTACTGCCATTCCTTTCTCCGACGGTTACTTTTTCCTGCCTTGCCCAAGCTCTTCGAGGGTAGTGTATCATAAAAGCCATCTGTGACATCGGAGAATGCATTAGCCTCTTGTGTTCGGAAGCCTTCACCATCCGCAAACAGAGTTTTGGCCAATCTCGAAATCGCTGTAGTCCATTCCTGCATGGCGATAAGTCGCTCGGCATCGCTGTTGTTCTGGATTTCAACAGTTCCATCCTGTTGGTTGATTTGACCTACAACCTTCTTATCAACGATGAGAAAGCCGAGGATATCCTGTACCTCTGGAACCGATATCTTTAGCTGCTTGGCAATGAATGCGAGATGGAAACGTGTGTATGGAGCAATAAGCTTCAACACGGCCTTGGTTCTCATATTGCGGGTAACCTCATCGATATTCTCGGCAATGAACGAATCTGCAAGGAGGTCCTTGTTGTTCTGTAGTACAGACTCGTACATATGGATATCATCCCGTTGATAAGCGTCAACGAGATCTGTCATTGCTGCAATTCGAGGATCGTTCTTGTAGGGCTTGGTCTCTTGTGATTCGAATGGATTAATATCAGATTTCATCAACATAGTCGTGAGCACAAGGTATTTCAAAACCTGAATGCGCTGAAGGGAGCCGGCCTCGTCGTAATTGCGGAATGATTCGAAGAAATCACTCTGAGCATCCTTCCAGTTCTCCTCACTCATATGCATCTTTCCGCCGCACTCACGGATGATACCCATGATCTTTGGATGAGGAACCGCGGATTTGACCTTCAATGCTCGTTGATAAAGTCTTTTAAGTTGCTTGTTATTTTTCGTCTCAGCGTACATCTGAATCTCCAACGCATATATTTCCAGAGAGTATGTGCCCTTGCTGGGATCGTCTGTTCCGTCCTCTTTCTTGCAAGCTGCGTGGAGATCACGGAGTTTCTTGGTGACCGATGGATAGTCTTTGCGATCTAGGAACAACTTTGCAAGTTTGATGTTAGTTTTGAGCCATAATCTTTCATTGTTTGTGCTTTGGAAGGAATCGAGAGTAGCCGAATAGAACTTCTCCATGCATTTGGCGGCCTCTTCATCTTCCGAGCCCTTCTCGATGAAATCTAGCATGTTGTTGATGGATTTTTCGGAATAGTTTCGAGTGACAGCCGACTTCACGTATGTGAGGAGCTCACGATAATGCTCAATAGCCTAGCTTGCCATGAGTAAGTCCTACAGCTGCTGAGGAAGCCTTCCTACCTGGTCATATCGTGCGAGTTTAAACTCAAGCTTAATGGCCTGCTTCAAACCTTTGAAACCCCAATCTCCCTTGTCTTGTTCCAAGGCTGGTACACCAAGAAATTCATCGATGGCCTCCTCCGGATTTGACGCCTTCATCTGCTTCGCATTGTAGTACTTGTTCTCGACGTCAACATCGCCAGTCTCTTCATCATCGTCATCCTCAAATTCAAAGTCGTAGCTGTAATTCATTAGCTCGTGTAGTCACGTTGGAAATGATATCGCATACTCCTCTTGTTCAGAGTCCTGCATGAAATCGCCATCATCAGACATGGTGGTGATTTGTACTGTTCTCGGTTTTGTGGAAAACAGTTAATATGAGAAGCTCTGTTTTCTAGAAGTCTGCTGGACAAAAGGTTTTTAGGACAATTGGTGCGCTTTGTGTAGGTTAGAAAATGAGGTCAATGATGTTGTTGTTTGCTTGGGAGCTTTGGCCGTTCACTATCGATTACCTAGGTAATAATAGGTAGGCACCTGCCTAGGTATGTACCTGGGTACGGGCTGCCAGCGGCCGCTAGCCTAAATTGGCTATCATGACCCAGCCTTGCGGCAATGTTGGGGCAGGCAATTTCCATACCTGAACAACCAACAACCCCAGCAACATCTTTAAATTCACACAGATCTCTACTCACCAGCAATTTCGAAATACCAAGGGCTGCTTCAGCGCTTTTACGACAAAGCGTTTTGTCCTTCGAACTCTTGAATATCCAAAACAACCGGCAAAATGGGTGGAGATCTCAACTTGAAGAAGTCATGGCATCCAGTGCTTATGAGCAATCAACGGAGGGTGTGGGAAGAGGAAAAGAAAGCTTTAGACGAGCGGAAACGGACCGATCAACGTATCAAGGAGTTGAAGGAAGAACGCGCCAAAGAAGAGATCCAAAATAAGCTTGAGGCTGCTGGCAGTCGAAAGCGTGTCGATAGGGTGGACTGGATGTACCAGGGTCCTTCGAGTGGTCAAGCAGGGACTACAGAGGAGATGGAAGGGTACCTCCTTGGAAAGCGACGTATCGATGGGCTTCTCAAAGGAAACGACCACAAGAAGTTGGAGAAGAAGGCAGCAGAGGATAGCTTCATGGCTTTACAGCATGCAAACACTCTACGGGATACAGCGGCGAAGGTGCGAGAAGATCCAATGTTGGCGATCAAAAAGCAGGAGCAGGCTGCCTATGAGGCTATGATGAACGATCCGATCAAGAGGAGACAAATGCTTGCAGCTATTGGTGGGGGAGAGGAAAAATCGAAAACAAAGGAGAAGAAACACCGAAGACATCATCACCGCCACAGAGACGATTCCGATGATGAGAGAAGGTCTAAGCGTCGTCGAGAAGATGATGATGACAGGGGACGTCGTTATCGTCACAAGGATGATTCAGAGGATGAGAGAAGGCACAAGCGAAGACGTCGATCTGTCTCTTCTGAACGATCAAGATCCCGCACACCAGAAAGCCGAAGACGGTCATATCCATCAGGCCGAGATGACAGAGAGCGACGAAGAGATTTGAATAGGGATGATAGAGACCGACGAAGAGATGCAGGCCGAGATGAAAGACCTCACGGGAGATATCAAGATAACCGCAGATATCCCGACGAGCGATCAGACCGAGCACCATCAAGATATTTGAATAAACCCCATGGCAACCCATCCAGAGATGATGTCTCAACTGAAGAGAAAGAAGCAGAACGCCAACGAAAGCTCGCCGCAATGCAACAGGATGCTTCGGCGCTGGATGAGGATCGTGAGCAGCGTCTTGCTGCTTTGGCAGAGAAGGAGAAGGCGGACCGAGAGGCTGAAGACACCTCCAGAGCCAAATCGTCTAAATATGGCGACAAGGGAGATTTTACAATGGGACTGAACAGAAAAGCTGGCGAGCTGGATTTAGGGGAGAGGATTGGCAGAGGAAGAAGAGGACTAGTCAGAGATGATGAGTAGCTAGGTGTGAGCTTTCATAACGATGCAATAATTACAAGAATAAGTTTTCTGATAGCAGACGAACCCGTAAATACAGAGAATCTCTTCTCATATTTGGCATCCTGCAAGTTGGGATATTTATCATCGTGTACTGTGTGATTAGTCTTGTGGGCTTAAATAGCCTCATGAGTCCAGTCAAGTTGAAGATCTTCGTAACCCCTCTTATTTTATCTTACGAGACCACTGGAAAATTGGAACAATAGTGCAAATTTGAACAGTCGATCGTGATTCTGGATGTCTTGGCGTTTGACACTTCTCAGCAGCGTAAATTCCACGAGATCCATGAGCATTCTAAAAGTTCGGCTCTTTTTGTAGCGTCTAGATGCTGCATCTGGTTTCTTTTTCTGTAGGCCGTGCTGAGGTAACCAAAGCAGTCTATCTGGTCGATACACCAGTCCCAGATTCTTCCCACCTGGTATCAAGAGACCTTACACACAACTTTCTCTCATCCTTGTTGCAAACTTCGTATCGCACATCTTTCACAAAATATCCCCGTCTTTAAATTCATTATATGGAAGTTCACACGGCCGTTCCCAAATCTAAGTTATCTTACCGCTACTGAAGGCTATGAAGGTTACAAGATATCATCTCTCGACACCTGAATTCAACAAAAACAAATTCGACGATGTTCACCCTCCTTAACATTATATGCCTCATGAGAATTGTGTGGTTTCAACATCTGAATTTAATTGGACGTACAGAAGAACTATAAGAGAACTTCGGAGAAGTAGGGAAGTGTTTCAGATAAGTTTGCCCAGTAGAAGAACGGATCTGCGCGTTGAGAAGAGTTATAGCTAGTCATATTAGCCCCAAAGGCTTGATTGGGTTTATTTTGGTAGAATCTCTTGCAGTCCAACGACAGGTCGCTTTCAAGCCTTCTAATCTTGGTAGATGGCTTGAATGGGCAGTGCTTGATGAAGTTGCCGCCGAGAAGGAGTTGAGGAAAACACCAATTGCAGCTGGCCTCCAGGGCAATAAAGGGTTGTGATGTTGGAAAGCGAAGTTGAGTGTGAAGTTCAAAGTGGAAGCTGGAGTTTGGGAATAACCCAGTCCCAATTTTGAACTGAGAACCACAATTGAGACCAATCCTGCAATTGAGATTGGTACCAAAGCTTCAAAAGAGGAAAGGCACTTAAGCAGCAACAGTAGCTCCATACCATTCTTTTGCGTGCACCCCAACTCCAACTCAATCAAGCAAAAATTAGACCCCATTTGGTAGATCCGCCAACTCCAGTACCCAATCTCTGACCTCACCCTTCCAATCCGAGACTCTTCCGTCCTTGATACCGACGACAACGACCTGAACCTCTTCGCCCTCAATATAGCACCCTCTTCCACCATCACCATTCGGGTTCAGTGAGCTTCCCTCAAAGGTGTTGTTCTCCACATGGCGTTCCTTCAAGTATTTTTCCTCTTCCGAACCCGAATCAACAATTCGAGCCACGCCGTTGATGGTCGTGCTGATGGAGCTGAGTTCCGAGGTGTTGAGATTGAGTAGCAGTTCAGCAAGAGAGCTGGAGGGCGCAGACCGTGGTGGAGATGCGGAGCGGTCGTTTGTCGATGCTGTGCGAGGGCGATGCGATACCCAGTCATGCACAAGGAGGGAGACGTTTGGATTGGAGATGAGATTGTGGGTCTTCTTGGAGGTTGGGTTTGTGGTCATGATAATCGTTGGATGTGAGTTATATGGAGTCGAAGGAAGATAGGTGTAGTTCATCAGAGAAACATGAGGTTGTAAAGCGGTGCAAGTTGCGAGATGGAGCTATGATTGTTAGCTAGAGTTTGAAGGCACTGTGAGAAACTCACAAATCGTGCATGTTGCAAAACTTGGACTACCTCGTCAGGAAGACTGGAAGAGGTTGTGAGATGAGTCTGGCCAGCAGAAGACTCATAGTTAAGGGGAGGTGATTGTTGCATTTTGACAATCCGAGATAACGAGAAGTTGAGCTCTCACGAGGTATTCGAGATAGTAACAACTTGATGTGAGAATCACTTCAACTTTTCTCGAATGAGAGTTTCAAGGTTCGGAAAATAAAAGACGAAAGATTCTGTATAGTGACAATCCTCGATCGAAGCAGAAGAAGAAGTGAAGACAGATCAAGTGAAGTGTGGGCAGAAGTGGAGCGTTGTCGTGTGAGGTAAATAATCTCAGGCGATCTTCACATACGACCTCGACTTCATGGACTCAAAGCCCGATCGAAGGCCGCGAATGACGTCCAATTACATCACGTGAGGACGCGAGGACGTGTTGCCTCGCGACCCGTCCTCGGCCCATATCTATCACGACAATCTTATCAAAACATTGCGCCAAACCATCACGATCGCACAGGGCAACGGGTCCATCGAGACATAAATCCAGCAACGCAGCAATTTCGAACAAAAGGATCAGCTTAAACAGCCATCGATTGATATACCACCTGCAAAGCGTTTCGAAAACAATTATATCCGTCATACGTCATACAATGTCGACCCCGCCGATCCCTTCATCACACGCCCTTGCGCCCTCTGTTGCTTCGTTGCGAACCTCCCTCAGCTCCCTCAACTCCTCCCTCTCAATCCTCGAGACCGGCATCTCTGATTTCCCGCGCCTGAAGACCGTATTGGACAGCACGCGCCATTTCGAGCTTGTACCACAGAGCACGCTGGTCGGCGCTCAACAGAGTCTACACAATGAGCTAGGGCCAGCAATTGAGGAGCTTCTTGGGCGGGCAGAGGCCGTAGTTGGGCGCATGGAGAGGAGGGAACGGGCACTGGAGGCGAGGCGAGAGCTACTTGAGGGCAGGGTTGGTGAGAGTGCCGGAAAGATGGGGGGGAGGAGAAAGAGCGTTGCTGTTGGAGGGGAGGGGGCGTTGAGGATGAAGATGCTGGTTCAGAAGAAGGAGCGCTTGCGATACGCCGTAGAACGCCTCCAGTTGCAGTCGCAACAGCGTCAGCGTCAGTTACGGATGAGCGTGGCGGCTACGAAAGAATGAAAAGAGATACTGTTCAAGAAAAGCACTGTTAGACTGCCCTGTCGTGATAGAATCCTACCGAATGCCCCGTTCTCCCAAAAATTCCCTTTAAACGGGACCTCTACAAAGAATCTGAGAGACTAATTCAACACCTCTCTGATAATTCTGAGCTCGAGAACTATCTTGAGCTCAAGGATCATCCTGCACTCGAGGATCATTTTGAGCTTAAGGATTATTCTAGAGAGAGTGATGCTGATGATTCACAGGCCAAGAAAACAGCCTCCACCCTCACCCAGACGCAGCACTGCAGCAAAATGTCCGACTTTTTGTTTGTTTGTGCCAGGTTCTTATGCCGAGTCCTTCCCTTGGTGAAATGAGAGGTGAGATCGATCTAATTAGAGATTGCCTTTACTAAATAATTCTGCCTCTTAGTTACCCAAATTGGTGAAACTCCCCTGCCTTCGTTATGTAGCAAAGGCTTTAGACTGATTTTGAACTGAAGGATTATTCTAGATTCGAGAACCATTCACAACATCAGAATAACTCACATCGCTTCAATAATTCATACTAATTCAATGATAAACGTTTCAGAGATTTACAACACTTAAATAATTCGAACTCGATATCAAATCCCAAAGGTATCAACACAACTACTCCGACGTGCGTTGAAGCACAATCTACCTATCCATCTACCCAACCCGCCAAAAATGCCAAGTGAAAATCCCAAACTCCCCATTTCCCCTTCCCTACCCTCTCTCCCTCCCTTCCCCTAAGCAACAACTAATTCCCGCCCAAAACTATCGCCCCGCACCACATCTGGCCTCTCCCCACCAATGCCCAGCCCCTCAACACCGAGCCCATCAACATCCAACCCCCGGAAGCCCTCCTCAACAACCCACTCCCTTCCCTCGGTGGCAGGGCGCAACACCTCGCAGGCCTTCCCCAGCACCAGCAGTCCTGGCGGCCGCGAGCCCTCAGCGGCAATGGCACGAACGACGTATTCGAGCGTGGTGCGAATAACGCGTTGATCGGGGCAGCTGGCGCGTTCAATGACAGCGCAAGGGGTGCTGAGCGGCCACAGAGGGCGAGAGGGAACGGTTTCCGGCCTGGAAATGGCTTCCGAGTTCTCCTCGCTAGCAGCAGCGGCATCCTTTTCAGGGCCATGTGTAGATAGGTCTCTCACGAGTCCCTCGATGCGATGCAATGCCATCAGAAACACAACAGTCTGGCTGCTTACGTACGCCGGCGGCTCGGTTGCCTTCCCCTTCCGCCCGGTACCCGTGCAGACAAGGACTTGGTCCGCGACGGTGCGCTGCGTGGCTGGAATAGCCGCGAAAAGAGGCGCAGAAAGGGCACTTGTTACACCGGGAAGGACCTGGACCCGGCCTGCGAATCCATGCGACTCGAAGTACAGATACTCTTCGCCTCCACGTCCGTAGATGTATGGATCGCCTTGCTTGAGACGGAGAACTGTCTTCCCTTGCTGGAGAGCAGCCAGGCCGAGAGAGAGGAGTTCTTCTTGCGCTTTCTCAGCATTGCCGGGGAACTTGCGTGCGATGTGGACGGGTGTACGGCGGGGGATGAGGTCGAGAACACCCGAGGGCACGAGCTTGTCGGCGAGGATGATGTCTGCGGAGAGAATTGCCTTGTGAGTTGCACGGGTCAGGAGGTCCGGATGACCTGGGCCTGAGCCGGCGAGGATAATGCGGCCTTTCTTTGTATAGATATTAGAAGGTGCGGCTGAGGGATTCTGCGAAACGGAATATGATTCGAGGATGCTGTCGATGTCGGAGGGTGTAATGGTCGCAAGGCGTCGTAAAGGCCAGTACTCGCAGATCTGACTAAGCCATCTTATGCGTCTCGTCTTTTGCGCTGATGCGTCTGCCTCGAGGACAAGTTTGTTGAATGTAGCCGCTTGTTCACCATCGTCTTCTTCGAGATCAATACCGCTGTCTGCCATGGTGGTATCTTCATTCTGGAGACGGGATCGGATCGTGCCTAGGTGATTGCAGGCTTCGCCAAGAGAAGGGGGTAATGAGGAGGCGATTTCACGACGAATGCGGGATGAGAGTTTGCAGCCTTTTCCAGAAGTCGTGACACCTATTTGAAGAGGTCCATCGGTATATGTGGATAAGAGCGTGAATGTACAGAGTGAGGGTGAATCAGTGACGTTGACTGGAACTCTGTTCCGTCTACAGAGCTCTGAGATCTGCTCACTCAGCTCGCCCTTCTCTGTGACAAAGACGGCATCTACCCAACCCCCAATCTCTTCCCTCCCACTCCTTAAATCCTCCTCCTGGAACCCCTTCTGTAGCCATTGTACTTCTCCCTCATCAATCCTCCTTTTTAAGCTATAATTCAGCTCTGCGACCGCGGGGCATATGAGCATGGGAATGGCGCCCACTTCGAGAGACTTTGTAATCCGAGAGGCGGCGAGTGGATTCGAGCCGATGATGAGATGAATGTGTGCGGTACAATCATGCGATGTCAACAGGGACGGCATTTTGGCTTCGTTGAGCACCCGCTCAGTATATATCGTCGAGTATCCGTCTCAACCAGCAAGTGGCGGGGCGAATTCGCAGCTCTCAGTGGCAATAATCCCTCGACTCAATCGATGATGACTCTCCTCTCAACAAAGAAACAAGAAACAAGAAAGCCCGAAAAGAAATCAATTAAAGCTCAGCAGTCCTCAAAATCATAGAATATTTACAGATGATAGTTTATCAAGAGGAAGAAAAAAACAAAACATTCAAGGCCAGTACAGCATATGGGCCATTGATAATTTTCGATAAGCAGCGATTGCGCGATTGCGCCATCGGCATTTGCGGTCCTATCTGGGCCAATGAGAGGCCGCGCATTGGCGAGGTTCGGTGCACAATGACATTGCAGGACGCAGAGGCGGATATGCAATATTTCCCCGCGGAGATCTGGCCAGGCGGGAAGGGCACGCGGAGATGTAAATATAAGAGTAAGAGTAAGAGTATTTTGAGTGGTGTAGGATGGGATGGCTATTGGCTATTATATATATGTAGATATAGGTACAGAGAGAGAATAGAGACTATAATCGATATCTCGGACCGTAGTCTACCAACTCTTACGAGTACATATGAGCGAGTATCAGTATCATATCCTCATTCCCAATGAGAGGGTGCAATCACTGTGCATTAGCGATGAGTTGTGACTGAGACGTGTGAGGGTGAGGTCAAGAGAAGATGATGAAGTCATGGTCTGGACTTGAGATGATACAAATCCCGAAACTCGAACTTCAATATCAACATGGCCTCGAGCTCATACATCGATGGAAGAAAACGAAAAAACTACATGGAAAATGGCAAGTGCTAATAATGAGTATCTGTTGAATTGTCTCTCTCTTTAGGCAGTATACCTTTCTCCAAACATAACTAGCAAACTGTTTTCATTTACCATGTCAACTTGACGAATATCACACCATCACATAAATACCATCATGAAACATACCCATACGTATATACATTTTATTATTAACCCTAAGGGCTATAGACATTACTCGGGACCTACAGATCCCAATACAGGCTCCAAAACTCCAAACAAATCAGCCGGACCGAAAAGCAAATCCTCGCATATTGTACATTTATCCCGTTCGTCATACCATTCGTTGTCTCAGTACCATCACGCATTCATCCCCCCCATTTTAATCCATGAAATCCTTCGAGAAGGGTATCTAGTACTCTTCCTTAACGACTCTACGCTGACTCTCGTTATCAACGAACGAGCCACGAGACTTGGTAGATCTCTGGCGACGGAAGAATCCGACGTTGGAGCCTGGAGAGGCAGATGTAGTCTTGTTGGATGAGCGACCGGTGAGAGTACCGAGGAAGGAGAAGAGACAAGCGAGGAAAAGGCAGGCCCAAGCACCCCAAGTGAAGCCAAAGGCATAGCGACCGAGACGAGCGCTGATACCGTTGGAAGTAAATTGATGACGCTCCTTGACGAAGGTGGCACTGTGTTATGTTAGTATATTTGTCTTTGTGCATATATATATATATACTTGAAGAAGTGATTCGGGAACTTACGTCATCAATGAAGCAGCAAGCGAGAACCAGAAAAGAGCAAAGAGAGTCATGAGTCCAGTAATACCAGCGGCGATGCGGAAGCATGGAGCGAGCATGGCAGTAAAGAAACCGAAGACATTGAAGATGAGGCCCATCAAATAGAAGACCCAGCCGAATCTCCACATGTAGTAGTAATAGGTAGAGGTAGTGCCCTTTCCATGGCTCCCGGTGAGGGAAGTTGGGACACCAGAGGCACCGCGCCATGCATATCCGAGCGGAAGAGCAGGCACTGGAGAACTACAGTCTTGGTTATTGGCACCACAGTTGTAGAAGAAGGTTGTCTGAGTAAGTGATCTTGGAGCATTTTGAAGGGCAGACGTGTCGATTTGGATGAAGTAGGTCTTGTTCAAAGGTGTGGTGTTGGTAACTCCAGCGAGGATGACGAAGAACATCAAGACGATGGAAGCGGCGATTAGGATCAGAGACGCGATACCCAAACCTCCACCTGATTACTGTGTTAATTTGAATTTTCCATGAAAGCATTGTCGACACTGGACAACTTACGTGCTGCTGCTGCCATTTTTGTAGAGTATTTGGATGTGTGATTGATGGGAGTTGTCTATATGTAGTTGACGGAATGCTAGGACAATCAGCTCGATTCACTCGTTTGAAGTATTGGGAGCTTTGAGATGTATGAAACTCACCTTGAGTGATGGACTGATTTGATCGCGGCGAAACGTATTCGATTAAGAGTCGGGGGTTGGGTTGTATTTGTGGGATGATATGGATTAGGATTACGATTACGATTATGATTTCTTTAGGAGGGGAGGTATATAAGTATTAAGGACAAGGTCCCTAAGGTATGTGGGATGTACAAGTAGGCAATGATGGCCACAGTGCGAGCTCGAGCGCAGTCCGTGTGATGCAGGGCGATGACGATGACGAAGGTGTTACACCGAGGCATTCTAGACTAGTGCCCAATGAAGCATAGTCTCGCAGATGTTTAGTCTCTAGACCCTCTGCGGCTGGGATCTGAGAATTGTACTATGTACTATGTACTATGTACTATGTACTATGTACTTACATAATACTATGTAGAGCGATTTTATGGTTGAGGTACCTTACTACGTAGTTCTTTGGATGGCTGAACAAGTCTGGGTAGGGGGTGCGTATGCTATGCTATTGATGAGAATTGAAGCCAACAATATATATGTGCAAGTATGTATGTAGGTAGTAGCAAGATAAGAAAAAAGACGATGAAGTTTTGTGTGTTGATGCATGTTGATGAATTCAATATATATCCCAACTGGGCGATACACTCCACCTTGGAAGATGTCAACCTTCAAGCCCCTTTTTAACAATATTGTCTTTTCTACATAAATTAATATCAAGACTTGTTACACATAATCATGCGAATCCTACAAAGGAAGGTATATACTTACAAAATCAACTGGTGAACTGACTTCATATCTCAAACGTAAAACCATTCCCCTCCCCCTCCCCCTTCCCCTTCCCCTTCCCCTCCCCCTTCGCTTTTGCTTTTGCTCTGCCGAGACATCTTTTCAGATTGTTGGTTCGTATCACGGCTCGTGCATTCTACGTCATGGCCTCGAGTGGTCCATCCGAACAAACAAGTGAAGGTTGAGGTTCTACCTTCGAAATCCCCCTTATGGTGCTATGAATACTAGGATATGTATTCTAAGTACTACATACTCCTTACAGTATCCTCTAGCCCTAGTAGTGACATTCCCTCCGTTCTGTTGAAATCATTAATTTGAGTATTAGTAAACTCGCTGCTGTCATCATGAAAAATATTCTATTCTACTATGTACTATGTACTATGTAGACCATCGACCCTTGAAATTAAGCCTCGTTGACCTCATCGCCTCGCAAGAAACTTGATCTCATCGGGCTGCTATGTATGCGTACTACAAAAGCCACAATTGTGCATGTAGGCTGACGACAAGTCAAGTGGCTCGGTTGTACCATGAATTCATCTTCATTATTCAATGCTTAACTATTATGTGCATAGTACGACTTACGTAGTACTACGAATACGTAATTATGCGTTCCTCTCAGCGTTTAACATTGCTGAAAAAGGAGTAAAGCCGCAGTCAAGAATCCCCCCTTAGGACTTATGAATGAGAAGTCACGGCGATAAAAACCACTTGAGATAATAAAACAAAACAACTACCTGAGCCATTATTATTATTTGTTTATCTACTCATCCACCTCAATCTGTGCATTGGGATTCCACACTCCACTCCATCGCAGCTTGCGATTCCCGATGCCTGCTCCCGTCGTGCAGAAATTGCATCACAATTCCCTGTTGTAGATCACAGCACAGAACAACACCCATGACGAATGATCACGTGCTCTGTATTTCCCAACCATAACCGAAAGCGAGGCTGACCAAACAGACAGCCGTAATTGGATCTGCAAATCTCTGATCTAATCTAATCTAATCGGCTCAAATAATTCATTCAACACTTGATATCAACAACCTCACTCATTATGGGCTGAATGAGAGACGACGAACGGCATGATGTCGCATATTCGATGACAAGTCGAGAGCTACTTATTGTTCCGACACCACAGACTCTACAACCTTCATGAATTCCTAGTCTCTTCGCTGTACTGGATTCCTAGTACTCATAAAATCAAATAGCTTCACGCAGCTAATATCCCCGCCACGCCAAAACGCTCATTTCAAGAGCCAGCCCATCACTTTTCAAAATGCGTATCCGCCACCTTCATATCCCGCGCACAACCTATGCACACACATCTCTCCTACAATCGCACCTAGTCTCCTCTCTTCTGGCCTCCAAATCTGTCCGCCCGCCTCCGCCAGCAACGATCCTAACATTCGAATGCACCCCAACCTACACAACAGGCCGCCGCGACCTGAACGCAATAACGCCCTCGCAAATCGAATACCTCTCCTCACCTCTCAACCTCCCCACGGCCCCAAACAACCAACCTGTTCCCCAGCGCGCAAAAGTAATCCAGTCCATGCGTGGCGGCCAGACAACCTTCCATGGACCAGGCCAGCTCGTCGCCTACCCAATCCTCGACCTCCGCTCGCCAACCCTGCCCGACGGCAAGCGCCCGTTGCGGCCCAAGTGCTATGTGGACATGCTGGAGGAGACGACGATCCGGACGCTCGCGAAGTGGGGTGTGAGTGGGCTGCGCACGGAGAATCCGGGGGTGTGGGTCGATGAGATGAGGAAGATTGCGGCGCTGGGAGTGCATGTGCGCAGTGGGGTTACGGCGCATGGCGTAGGGCTGAATGTGAGTACGGAGATTGGGTGGTTCGAGAGGATTGTGGCTTGTGGGTTGGTTGGGCGCGGAACGGTCAATCTGAGGGGGGTGAGGGCGGAAATGGGACTTGATTCTGGAGGGAGTGGGGATGTGACTGTGTGGGATGTGGCGAGGGTCTGGGTGAGGGAGTTTGCGGGGTTGCTTGGGGGGAGTGTGGAGGAGGTGAGGGAGGAGGATGTTCTTGTAGGAGAGGAGAAGGGTGTGTATATGAAAGAAAGGGGGGAGTTGTTTGTTATAGAAAGGAGGGAAGAGGAAGAGGCGAAGGAGAATGGAAATCTGGAACAACAGGCCAAATTTACCCCAGGAATATAACAAAATTTTCTCTTGAAAGAGCCCCGAGTTGAAGTACAGAAGATATCTTGATCCAGACAGATCTTCGAGCTCAGAGCTGAAAGATCAACACAATGGAAGTTGAGAACGGATGTTGAGTCTTACAGCTGAGCAAGACAATAATCCAGATCGATAGAACCCTTGAGAATCGAGAGATGTGTGTTCTATGGAGTATAATTACTAGAAGCTGGTCATTGAAACCCATATACCTATCCAAATTTATCCAGCTATCCCAGATAATACCTGTATTTCATTTCAATGTGTTGATGATAGCTCTTGAAGATGTGCATATATACATTAAGAGTCAAATATTTATCGAGAGTGTCTTTTTTAAAGGTATAATAAAATTATGGAAAGCTCTACCTTATTGGAACAATTTGAAAAGAATAAGATGTCTACGAAATTTCCAGATACTTATCACTCCCTATTATTCTACTAGTCTAATATTCTACTCATCCATGATGATGTGGGGGTACAGGGGTATCGAAAGCTAAGATAAGGCGTAACAACGATGATCCGGACATGAGCTCCCCTCCCCAAGTTATCTACAACACCACTCGTCCAAGTCTCTCCGTATCACTTCAAAATGTCTGTACGGCTCTCTTCAAGGCTATCAAGCCTTCCTCTTGCTCTGCAAAGCAGATCTCGAGCCTTTTGCAGCCTCAAACAACCAATTGGCAGTTCTCTAGCCCTTACGACTCAACAGCGACGGCCACAACCTCGTCACAGCCATCCAACAGCAGTCCGAAGCCTACAACATTCCTCCCTCGACGCCTCATCTCCCAAGACGCCGGCGCCCTTCGCATTTGCATTCGAGTAAGCCGCCACCGCATTGCCCTCACACGCTGCAATCCTAACAATCAACAGCATAGACGGTGTACTCCTGCGCTCCTCGCAACCAATCCCCGGCGCCGCCGCCGCCCTGAACTACCTACACGCGCAGCAGATCCCCTTCATCCTCCTGACCAACGGCGGCGGCAAGCATGAGAGCGAACGTGTGGCCGAGCTTGTCTCCAAACTACATGTGCCGCTTACCGTCGACAACTTTGTGCAGTCGCACACACCCTTCCAGGAGCTTGTTGGTGGCACAGAGGGCGCACCGGGCCTGAGGGACAAGTGCATCCTTGTGACGGGCGGCGACGGCGACATGTGTCGCCAGGTTGCAGAGCGGTGAGTGCCCAGTGCTAGCACCCATTGTACATCGCTGGCGCCCTTTATATATCGCTGGCGCCCCTTATACAGTGCTCTTTTTACATTGCTGGTGCCCTTTGTACAACACCGGCGCTTCTTGTACAGTGCTGGCGCCCTTTGTACAGCGCTGGCGCCTAGCACTTAATGCCAACAGCTCTTGCTAACAACTACACACAGCTATGGCTTCAGGAATGTTGTAACGCCTAACGACATTGCCGCCGCCCAGCCAAACATCTGGCCGTTTGCGGCGCCAACGCCTGCGTCAGGCAGCGTGCGGGCGCTACCACACGCTATCTCTCCAATGGGGGCGGAGGCAGCGCAGTCGCTGCAAATCGACGCTATCTTTGTGTTCAACGACCCACGCGACTGGGCGCTGGATACACAGGTGATCCTCGACTGCCTGATGTCTCGTGGGGGCGTGCTGGGCACACTCTCAGCGCACAATGGCGACGCGCGCCTGCCCAACAACGGCTGGCAGCAGGACGGGCAGCCGGCGCTGTACTTCTCGAATCCGGATCTGTTCTGGGCCACGGATTACTTCCAGGCGCGCCTGGGGCAGGGCGCCTTTCAGGCGGCGCTCGAGGGCGTGTGGGCGGCAGTCACGGGTGGCGCGGTGCTGCGACGCACCGTCATCGGCAAGCCGCATGGGCTAACGTATCGCTATGCGGAGCGCGTGCTGGCGCGGCATCGCGAGGCGCTGGTTGGGCGGCCGGGTGGCCGGCTGGAGCGCGTGTATATGCTCGGCGATAACCCCGAGAGCGACATCCGTGGCGCAAACGAGTATGAGAGTGAGAGGAGCGCCGAGTGGGTCAGTGTGTTGGTCAAGACGGGCGTTTGGAGAGAGGGCGTCGAGCCCAAGTATTTGCCCAAGGCTAGGGCGGCGGATGTGTTTGAGGGGGTTCGGTGGGCGCTTGAGAGGGAGGGGTGGGGGGCTGGGATGAAGAGATAGGGTGTTGGGGTGAGAGATGGGTTGGGATGAAGAGAAGGGGGGTTGGAATTGTGTGTGTGTGCATGTGTGCATGGATGGCGTTTAGCATTTGTGGAGTAGATATTGTAGGTAGACTTGAGATGGAATTGAAGAGCATGAGCGGCTCTTCATTCACAAACCAGAATCAAAGCCAAAAGTATTAAAAAGAACACTTGGTTCGCTAATCCAGCATCATAAATCGTATCTCATAAACTCATAACCCCCATGCCACTCACCCCTCACAAAGCCTCACAACCTCCCCCAGGGCAACCACCAAGCCTCCAGTCGCGCCCACCTCGCCGCCCATCCCGCCAACCAAGCGATAGACGGCGCCCCGAAGCCCGTCAATCGCCCCCTCCACGCCCTCCTTCTCCCCACACGCATATTCGTGCCCATACCCATCTCTGAATCCGAATCCGTACTCGAAGCCCTCATTCCCACCCCTGCCCTCGCCAATCTTAACGCCCATCACCCGCGCCGCCTTCTCCGGCATCCTGGGCGCCGCGCGCTCCGCCAGCGCGCGCTGCACATCGCTACAGAAGTTGAGCGCCACGAGGTGCGCGTACAGCGCGGCGCGCATGAAGGGCGTCGTGGAGGGGAAGATGCGCTCCAGGGGTGCGAGGTTGGGCAGCTGTGGACTCGGTATGGAGTCTGAAGGCGACGGGTGTGGGTTCGTGTCTGCGTCGTCGAGGGGTTGTGGGGGTTCATCGTGCTGGCTGCTGCATTTCCGTGACGGAGAGGATGTTGAGCGGAGTGGTGAGAAGAACGTGGTTGTCTTTGATTTGCGGCGCGATTTGGATGGTGCGGAGGTCGTGGATCCGGAGTTGATGGTGCACGTCGACTCACGGCTAGAGGTTCGGAGTGTTGTGGAGCGGATCTGTGCGATGCATGGGGAGGTGGGAAGAAGCATTGTTCTTGGAAAGCCGTCTGTTGCATTGACAATGGCTGTGAGGATTGAGCATGTTGTGGGCGTCAAGGGGTTTATTGAGGTTGAGGTTGATGCCTTGGAGTAGGCCGATTGTGTAGAGTATACAGAGCTGTTGCTCGATACAGTGGAGGTGAGGTGCAGGTATGATGAAGAAGAATGAAGGGTACGGGAAGGCGAGGATGGAGGACTGGAGAATGCGACGTCGAGAGCGAGGGGTGAGGAGTAGAGGGATCTTGGGGGTGCAAGATGGCTAGCTCGCGGAGTGATGTTATAGTCCTCTGTATAGGAGGTTTCAACATTGGAAAGTGCATCATCTGGCGATATAGGCGGCGTTATGTGCGTAAAGGGGTGAAAGAAGCGTGGGTTGTAGAACTCAGGTGTCTCAGGGTCATTTGTGCTGCTTGTGTCTGAGTAGAGTAGTGATGATTGTCGAGGTGGGAATGTGGGTACACTGCTTTTCCGCACATGGACGACGTGAGCTTTTGCTGGTGATAGTGCAGTTGCATGTTCCTGATGGCGTATTAGTTGATATCTCCAGTACACGCTGACGTCTACTCACAAATACTTCGTTATGCTGAGGTGGTGGAGTCCATCTGCTTGTCCCGCTATCAAAGCTCAATACACTTGTCGAGTCGGACTGTTCATCGCAGGAAACCACGCTTTCCGGCCTCGGCTCTTCGTCGTATATACTGCTTCCGAGCCAAGATGCCTCATCTGCCACCATACGCTGCCCTAGACACTTAATAGAAAGGCCCGATGTTCGAGAAATATCATAAGACATTGTCCTTGATCTGTCCTCGTCGTCACAGTCATTGCACTCGTGATCAAAGTCCTCAGCGCATTCTGTAAAGTAGTCATCGTCCTCGGGATTTTGATAGTCTGCAACGACGCAGGAAACACGACATGGGCTGCCAGGTGGAAGACACTTGAAGCATCTATCATTTCTGGTAAAATATACTCTTGATGGAGAGGGCAATCCAGGCTTCATGCAGTAGGGAATATCGCGGAAGCTATCAGTCGACTGTGCCGTTGATAACGAGGATCTGTCTGTGATCAAACTTGTGGAATCCGAATCGTGCTCGTCCTTTGTCGGTATAGATTGTGCGGTAGGCAAAGGCCAGTTGCCACCTGCCAATTCTTTGTCCTCGTTCTCAATTATTGAGGGTACCGAACTCAACCTCAGAGGCATGAGTTTCTTCATGACGATCACCGAAGGACGAGGCGAATTTGACCTCGATCGGATAGTGCTTCCTCGAGGACGTTCGCCATTGAGGACGGTGGGGAGAGGAAGGCGCATATGTGGTAACGACCGTCTACTCATCGAGTTTCGTGAGCCAAAAGTATGGCTATGGATAGGTGAGGAGGAAGCACGACGTCTTATTTGATGTTCATAGACACAGCTGAGGCCCTCCGACTGGCCCGACTTTGGCTCTGGTGTCGGGGATATATGGGTGAGAGGATGGTGGTCGGGGTTGACATACATGATGCCGATCAGATGCAGGTGATAGATTGGAAGAGATGTCTCAGAAAGTATATTTCTTTTTGGCCTTGGTAGAAGGCAATAGAGGCAAGAAAACAACAAGGAAGACGAGAGTTGGAATTGATTGAGGTGGAAATTGTCAAAGGACTTATACTTATTGTCTGTGTTTGCCTTGGACTCACTTGGACTCAACTTGGACTCAGCTTGGGGGTTCCGGATGCAGAACTGAAGGGATCATGTTGATGCCATGGAGCAAGGCGTTGGCAGTGAGTTTTCTCTTCGCATATCCCTTTCCGGCTTTTGATGATAGATAGCAGCTATGCTTCTGGTCTTGAGGTTTCGAGGGACTCTCATGTGCCTAGTAGAGTACCTACGTAGTACATTGTGACTCTGTTCCTCGATCCTCAAAGGAGCAGAGGGGTAATAGCCGTGATCAGTGTCCTCGATCTCCCTTGCTGGCATTGTGTGTGCTAAAGCGGGTTGGAGGGAGGGAGTGTGTATGTGGTGAGGAGCGAGTGATGATTTGCTTTGGTTTGCTTTGGTTTATCTCACTGTAGGTCAAGCGATGGTAGAGCGTGACCAATTGATGCTCACGTTGGAGAACCCAGCAGCAGATGCTGTGTGCAAGGTTATCCACCTGCATGGAGCAGAGAAGATATCGTCACATCTCATCTTTACAAGATATCGTGAGAAGGCGAGAATGATGGTCTGGTCTGTTGATTCTAGTTCGATGGAGAAGAGCAAGCGGACAGGTAGGGTTAGAGGTTTGTCATAGCATCAACCCTTGATAAGTATGGGAGAAAAGAAAAGAAGGGAAAAATAATAATAATAATAATAATAATAATAATAATAATAATAATAATAATAATAATAATAATAATAATAATAATAAATAAAAAAGATGAAAAGATGAAAAGGATAAAGAGGATAAGAAAGAGATAGAGAGGAAGATAAGATTAAAGATTAGGAATTAAAATGAAAATAAGACTAAAATCAATACTAAAACGATCAAAGAAGTGGTACCAATCGATAGAAGCAGATTATATCATCCATTTATACAATACTATACAATACAATACAATACTGACCGATGAAAACACAACTGATTATTTGCGACTGACTGGCTTGGATCTGTTAACTAATACAATTACTTCCTGTCTCTTTACAGCCATAATCCCCTTGCTGTGGCTAACAATCAGCCAGCTACCTTACCTTACTCTATTCTCTTCTTCTCTTTCCCCCTCTCCTCTTTTCCTCCTCTCCTCTCCACCTCTCTTGCTTCTCTCTGATGGAGTATCTCATAGCCCTTTGCCCTTCATGTATGTACAACATCTAATATGGCATTACCCGATGGATGCAAGGAATGCAAGTGGATCCATCCGTCCACTCTCGATCTCAGCCAACAAGCAATGAAAGCAGAAGCAGAGCCAGCTGAAAAAGAAAAGAAATGATAGTGATGACTTCATCCGTCATCCGAATGGTACTGAGCACGGAATACTTCTGTATTCGGCTTTCTTCTGTTGTGAACATATAAACAGATTCCATACCGTATCAGAATCATCATATCATATCATATCATCTCCAAAAATAGAGAGATGGGATGCCGGCAAATAGTCCACCTCGACCACAAGGCAATCTATTCCTCATGCAAGTTTGATGAATCCCAAGTCTTACTCCTAAGTACCATCTCTTCAGCCTCAGAGCTCTCACCGTCGGTCCCTTGATGTCCTCCAAGCGAAACTGCAGCTTCATATATTCATATATTGGTACAACCATAACGAGCTTGCGAAACAACCAGCGCCGTTGGAGCTGCCTCTATTAATCTTACATATGCCTCCGCGTCCTTGCAAGAGAAGCATGAACCTGCAGACAGCTGATCAATTGTACGCCAAATCACAACATCCACCTGCTCGCTCTGTGTCCAATCTCTCTCCATCATCACATCTCCCGGCATCATCGCGATCGCTTCGCTTCGCTGAGATCTCGTCACTTCTCACTTGCGCCTAATATGTCACGGAGCATATCTATCTTTCAGACGAACTGTCTCACTCCCACCACCACCGCCGGATGAATGAACAAGAAGAATGAAGGAAAAAACAATGATCAGTCTGTGTACTCGTCATCTCCCCCGTAGACATGTCCAACAGCCTGAGCCCAACTCCGTCCGCATCAAAACAGGTTCCGGTCAGGATATTGACGTGACCGACACCTGATTTCTCCTTGCTGCTGGATTCCCTCCTTACTGAAGCGAGCAAGACGACCTTCTCCTTTCCCCTCTGCTGCCATGCGAAGTGACCTCCTCACAGGACGACGCCGAGGTAATCGTCCTTCACGCTGCGTGCTGCAAAGGACCTGTACTTGGACTTGGACTTGGACTTGGACGGAGTAGAGTACCTACAGAGTACCTACGCAGTATGCGGGCTTGCAGCTGTCCTGCGAGGCATGTAAGCTGCACATGGTGCGCCTTCGTGCACGTCGAAAGCGTGTTTGATGAAGGTTAGTTGTCAAGGAAGGGTTGTGAGGCCACCTTTCCATCTGCCTGCTTCTCAACACATGTGCGATGTGTGATGCATAGGTAGGCCTGGGAGGAAATGGCCGGATTTTTGGGCTGGAGCTGTTGCATTGCGCTTGCTAGAATTCATGGCGAATTGGCCGATGTAACGGCGTTGGATTGCTTTGTGTGTTAACTTGACGGTATTGATGAATGAGTCGTTACACTTAGAGGTGGTTGTTGCATTTAGCATCTGCTTATATAGCTCAAATTGTCAGAGATCTTTGGATAAATAGAGAATTCTCAATAACCACGGAGCTTAGGTAATTATGAAGTTTTGGATCTATTAACGTCGTAAGCCCTCAATCAAAAAAGAGCTTCAGATGATTTTGAAGCTCTGGATAACTATGATAACTAGGACTTGAGATAATCGAAGAGCTTTGAATAATTCTACAGCTTTGGACAATAATAGAGCGCTCAATAACTATGAAGTTTCGAATGATTACATCGCTTGGAATAATTATAGAGCTTCAATGGCTACGATGAGAAGGAGAATGCCTTACAATTCATGCACTCGATGTCTTCAACTCGAGTTTTTTCCAATATCTTTTTATCAACGGTATCACCAGTATCGACAAGAGATACACGGTGATATTTAGTAACCTTTCAACTTCTCAGCCACTTTATTATCCCTTTGTATGATTGCAATGCTCAAAAGTTCGAAAAGTAGTAGCTCCTATTCAATACACTCTTCCAATGCATGCTCTTATCATCCAGTATTCCGTCCCCTTTGCATGAAAATTATTCCTCATGTTTGAGTTGTGCTGATTGACGATGCCGAGTCCTCAAAGACTAGTGGCACATGAAAATCCGGGGAAATAGAAAATCGTATCGATAATAGAAAAAAGTTCCCGCGCATTTACATTTACGAAGCTCTCCCTCACCAACAGCATCAACGCCAACATGCTCACTGAAACCTTTGTCACGTCCATTCGCGCTCAGCAGAAGATTGCTAATACCGCCATCTCGAAAGATGTCGGCATCTACGTTCACACCTTGAACCCTTCGCACACGGTCAAATCCTCCTTCAAGAAGAGCTCCACCGCGCCAAATGGCCTCGCTGCCACTTCCACCCACATTTTCGCCGCTCAAGTCGACAAAGCTGTTATTCACGTCTACTCGAAGGAAAGATCGAATCAGGAGGCTTTGATCTCTTTCCCGGAGCGCATACATAGCTTGACAACTGTTGGAGAAAACGTCGTGGTAGTTGGTACCGCCGAGGGCAGAATCATCCTCTGGGATGTTAGTCTTCCATAGAATTAACTACCTTTTCCTTGACCAAATACTGAACATTTCATAGACTCTTACCGGCCGTCAAGTTTCGACGCCCGCGGCTCATTTGCAACCAATCACCTGTATTGTTAGCACGAAGAATCATCTCATTACCGGATCGGCAGATTCGAATATTCACGTCTGGTCTCTACCCAAGCTCCTTTCGACGACAACAACCGAAGCCCATGAACCTATTATGAGTCTCTCAAACCATCGCGCTGCTATAACATCCCTTGCCATAGGCCATGGAGCGAACAACACCAACATTGTGGTATCAGCCAGCAAGGACAATACCTGCATCGTCTGGAACTATCATACTGGCGATCTTCTACGAACATTCCTCTTGCCTTCTACACCACTCTGCTTAGCTCTTGATCCATGCGATAGAGCTTTCTATGTAGGATTCGAAGATGGCTCTATCCAATTGGTGGACTTTTTCCAGCCAAACTCAACATTGAATCCTCTTTACGACACATCGTTACAGGCCACACCTGTTCAAATATCAGCAACGTCTTGGTCTGCCCCGAGCGATGTTGGTGAAGTTCATTGCATGGCGGTTTCCTATGATGGAACAAGTCTGATTACCGGACACGCAACTGGAAAAGTAATTCGATGGGACACCGGGCGAAGAGACTTCTCTGCCGAGCTTGTTGACCTCTCAGCACCAGTGACAAATATTCTCATGGTATCACCGTTCCCAGAGAAGCAACTGACGAGAGCTGTCAACATTGTCAAACCACGTCTCAGCGAGGCCAACTACACCTTTACAGCTCAGTTCACGGGTGACTTGACAGTTTCGCCGTTTGCTCAGGCGCTTCGTCAACCCGGAGTGCCCGCAAATATTCTGGAGGCAGCAATTCTGGATTTCTCAAGAACTGCTCAAAGCTCGTAGATTAAACAGATGAGAATTGTCACAAAGTGAATTTGGGTGGTGTCGTGACACCTGGTCTGGCGTTTCAGCATGCGATGTCATATGCGGCAGTGCCTGTTTGATCGACGGCATCGTCAACCTTCAATAATGCCATACACACAACTAGAAGGTAGAGTATGTTGAATTCTTTCGCGATGTTCAAATTAATTACATGTCTGCATGTCGAATAATGGTGGGTTTTTCGGTCCTTTGGTAAAATAAAATTTCCATGATGTTTTGCAATGGTTATATGCCATTGTCGCTCAATTAAGAACTTGTGTACTCCACATTTGTAGTCAGAGTTTCGCTCATACTCTGGCTTCTCCCATACCTACTGCATTCAATACCGGGTACCTCAGCCTCGTTTTGCATGCGTTTTCAAATCTCAGCTCTTTGGGACCCTTGGCATGGGTTCTCTACCGATAACCATGTCGTCGTTGCCAAAGGCATAAATCGAAGAAGACATGTTCAGATACATAGGGACTTGAAGCTATGTAGGTTTCAGTAGATACCTAGCGAATCTATTCATAATTTGAGGTAGTTGAAGTGGGAATGCCTCTTTTTTGTACTCTTATAATAGGATGGTGTTGCCAAATGGCAGTCGTCAGATGCTGTGCGAGCATCGAATATTTTACAATGAAAATCGATATCCTTTTCCAAATCACTGTTGCCCTGGTGGTCACTGTGTCTGCCACTCCTTTGTCGATATCGACTGACCACGTCGTTCATGAGGAACGCTCTGCTCCCCCATCCGCATGGACAAAGAGATCAAGACTGCATGAGGGTGCAGTTCTTCCAGTTCGAATCGGTCTTGCTCAACAGAACTTGCACTTAGCGGAAGGATATCTAAATTCTGTGTCGCATCCTGCCTCACCGGATTATGGAAAACATTGGACCCCGAAAAAGATTGCTGAGACCTTTGCGCCAAGCAAGGAATCCGTGGCTACGGTGAAAGACTGGCTACGTTCATCCGGAATCGATTCGACAAGGCTGAAGTTGTCGGCATCACTTGGCTGGCTTACATTCAACGCTACAACTTCAGAGGTGGAGAGGCTGTTGAAGACCGAATATCACACCTATGACCATGCTTCTGGCAATGTGCACATAGCGTGTGATAGTTATAGTGTTCCCGCACATATCACAGAGCATATCGATATCATTACCCCCACCGTTCATTTCGACAAGCGTGTTGGCACGAATCGTATGGGCCAACGAAGAGCACTTCCTGATGGCTTCAAGGAGCATATCAACAAGCGTGACGGAAAGCTTGGGTCTGCTACTGATGGCTCCAACCCAAAACAAGGACCTACTATCAAGAATGCGTTGATGTCCACGGAAAATTGCGACTCGATGATCACTCCTACATGCCTTCGAGCTCTCTATAATGCTCCACAGGGAACTACAGCTCATAAAAACAACTCCCTGGGCATCGTCGAATATACACCTCAGGTATTCCTTCAAAGCGATCTGTCAATGTTCTTCGATTCCTTCTCTCCCAAGCAATCGGGGAAAGGCGCCAAGCCAAATGTTGCTCTGGTTGATGGGGCTACAGTACAGGCTAGTGAGCAGAGCTTCGATCTCAATGGTGAATCGGGTCTAGATTTGGAGTACGGCATGGCGCTCATTTATCCACAATCTGCTACCCTCTATCAAGTGGGCGATACCGTCGAAGGCGCTAGCTTCAACAACTTCCTAGACGCCATCGATGCAAGCTACTGCACGTCAGGAGGCGGTGATTCTGCCGCCGTCGACGGCATCTACCCGGATACGTCGAAAGGCGGGTTCCAGGGCGCCGAAGATTGCGGTACGCTGGCGGCAGCAAACGTGATTTCCACCTCCTACTCCTCCAACGAAGCAGACCTCACAGCCGCCTACGAGCGCCGGCAATGCGCCGAGTACATGAAACTAGGGCTACAGGGTGTATCGGTACTCTACTCGTCGGGTGACAACGGCGTAGCCGGGAACTCGGACGAGTGCATCGATACCGCGACAAACACCTACACGAACGGGTCATCCGGCGCCTTCAACCCCTCCTTCCCGGGCACGTGCCCGTACATCACCTCCGTGGGCGCCACGCAGATCGCCAACGGATCCACCGTAACCGCCCCCGAAACGGCCGCCGAGACGGTCATATTCTCCGGCGGCGGCTTCAGCAATGTCTTCCCCATGCCGGACTACCAAGCGGATGCCGTGGCCAGATATTTCGCCCATCACAAGCCGCCGTACGGGGCGCATAGATACAACAACTCGCAGACCACCCGCGGCTTCCCGGACGTATCCGCCAATGGCGTCAACTATGTCGTTGCCGTCGATGGCGAGTTCAGCCTCATATACGGTACATCGGCGTCGTGCCCGACGTTTGCGGCGCTCGTGACGCTGATCAATGAGAGGCGGCTCGCGGCTGGGAAGAGTGCCGTGGGGTTCTTGAATCCGGCGCTGTATGCGTTTCCAGAGGTCATGAATGATATTGTGAGTGGGGGAAATGAGGGGTGTGGGACCAAGGGGTTTGAGGCGGTCGAGGGGTGGGACCCTGTCACTGGGCTAGGTACGCCAAACTTTCGGGCTATGCTGGAGATGTTTATGCGATTGCCTTGATTGGGAGGGGGTGGGAGTAGAGGTGGCGTTAGATGCTCTTAATGAATTTGATTGATATACTACTGTTCTTGTACTAGGATCTGAATAATCTACGGGGCTTGAATAATCTATGCGGCCCAAGTGATCTATGGGATTTAAGTAATCGATAGGGCTTCAACGGTCTACAAGACTTGAGGAATCTATGAGGGTTGAATAGTTCACGGGGCGTGAGTAATCTGCAGGGCTCAAATAATTAATATAGTCTGAATTATCTATAGCATCTATAAAATCCATAACACTGCGATAATCCAAAGCATTTGAAGGATTTTCATCTCTTGCTTCAAATATCATATTTTCTTAATTCATGACTCGGTCTTCAGGATCTGCTGCCAATGTTTTGAATTCCTTCCTAGACGCTCTAAGCTATTGTATAGCTTTCAATAAACCAACTGCTCTGAATAACTCAAGAAACTAAACAGCATGTACTACTTTCCTAGGAAAGTCAACCCAGCAATTACCATGGCATCAACGCCGACATCAAGAGTAGGTCTAATGGCCGGCGCGAAATGCGAATTGTGGTTCACAGGGATATCAGTCTCCAAAGTTCCCTTTCTCTCCGCTTCATCCCATTTCTCCGCAGCAGTTCCCCCAAACATCCAGAAACAACAAGGAGGGTGATTCGGTGCTCCAGAAGCAAGAACCCCAAAATCCTCGCTACCTCCACCTGACTCCTGGTTTGGATTGAAGCTATCTCCAAAATAATCGCCGAAACTTGATGATAATGTGGAAACAAGATGTTCATCATTGTAAAGGAGAGGCAAGTGGCTCAAGGTCTTCCATAGCGGCGGCTTTGGACTCCCAGATGCCTCGCATTCCGCTTTAACAATCCTCCGAATCGCAGAAATGACTTTTTCGCGCGTCTCGGGCTTGATCGTACGGATGTTGATCTTGAGTTCTGCAAAATCCGCGATGATGTTCTCCGTCATCCCTGCATGAACACTTGCAACAGTCACGACAGCAGAATCCTTCGGTTCAACCTCCCGACTCACCACCGTCTGTAACCGCACGATGACATGTGCCGCAAGGACAACAGGATCAACGGACCGATGCGGCTGGCTTGCATGCCCGCCACGTCCATACAGCGTGACGAAGAAGGAATCACTCGCCGACGCAAACCCGCCGGCTCGTGTGCCGAGCGTACCCACACGGCTAGGACTCACGTGCTGCCCAAGCACAACGTCCGGTAGTGGGCACGCGTGCTTTTCTGCATCATACAGGCCATCGTCGACCATTGCGCGCGCACCCGCGCCTCGCTCTTCTGCCGGCTGGAAAAGGACAACGAGGGTTCCGCTCCAGTGCTCCTGCGCCGCGTGCAGGGTCGTGGCTGCGGCCATCATGCATGTGACGTGCACATCGTGACCGCAGGCGTGCATGACCGGCTTGGTGATGCCATCGTTGTCGACTTGCTGAACTTTGCTGGCGTACGGGAGACCCGTCAGCTCTTCGACGGGAAGGCCATCGGTGTCAGCGCGCACAAGGACTGTCTTGCCCGAACCGTTACGTAGGATGCCGATTAGACCTGTGCCACCAATGTTCTCCTTCACCTCGAAGCCTGAGAGGGATTTCAGGTGTGCCGCGGCAGTGGAGGCAGCGTGGTTTTCTTGGAAGGAGAGACCAGGATATTGGTGGAGGTGTTTGTAAATAGATTCATATTCTTTCAGGTCGGGACGGAACTCCTCGAGGATCTTTTTGAAAGAAGTCGAAGTTGGAGCTCGGAATGAGAGCTTGACTGATGACGCATGTTAGTTTGGACTTGAGCTTGTCCGTGCGGAGAGTGGGGTGGACCTGGGTTATAATCTCCTCCTCCCATTGCGACAGAATCAGCTTGGCAATGAAATGCTTCTTGGTAATAATTGAAGAGCGTAATTGATGCAGTTGATAAAGCAACAGAAATACAGATCAACTGAATTGCATTGAGAAGTTATCGTTTGGTCATATACTCGTTCCCCGCCTTTGTTTACAATGTGGAGAACTGATAACGTGCGATATCACCTATGCAGGGAGTCCTGGATAAACCGACCACTCACATCATCGAATTGGATGTTCTATCTGTATTTACGTTAAGTCCATCAAGAAACAAGCGGTTGGATTGGATAAAAAGCCGAGTACCATGAGTAGAGTGGATGCATGCAGTCGGCTTACTCTACACAGTATTCTACGACACAAGCAGTACTTGAGGTCTTCCATGATGAACCATTAGAAGTATAGGTGTTCTTTAGAACAAGTAGACGGCTCATAACTACGCAAATGTCAGTAGCTGTAAATAACTCTATAGGTTTCGATGATTGTATGGCTTCAAATAATTTTAAAACTTCCGATGACTGATCCCGTCAGAAATTCGAGGCGAGGCGAGCATTTTGGAAAGTGTATGCGAATGCGTGGCAGTTAAACTTGAGTTGAGAGCACTCCAAACACTGTGCTCTAGACAATCGTCAGAGTACTCATGGGGCTAAGTTATAGACTTTATCGCGGCCTTTATGCACTCTTGCAAATCAACTTAGCTACTCAGCATACAGTCTCATTTCATTAGATCGGATACATTGACAAGCTATGCCTCGTAATTCGCAGTAACCAATCTCCTCAATCCCATCAAGCCAATCCAAATAGCCTCCTCCGTTCTGATGGTCCTACTCCCCTGCCCGGGACAAACGTCAACCCATCTATCAAACACATCCTTCGCCTCTGTGACGCCGAGTTTACTCAGTTCGGAATCGTTCTTTACAGCGACTTCCAACCCAGCCACCCCTCCAAACACAATCAATAAATGTTTGAAATTCCCGACCTGCGACTCGTTTACCTCGCCCTTGGCCGATGGATATAAAGACTCTAAAGGAATTCCTCGCTCAGATGTACCAATAGTCGAATCGTATCCCCCCTCATATGTACACTCTGTAAACACTGCACTGAGATTGGCAGCTTTTCGCACTGTGTACCCCCAATAATATCCGTCCTCCTCTCTCGGTTCGTTCGGATTAACAGCTTCAGCTCTAATTTCCGATGCATTTTGATTTCTTTGATTGCCCTCAGCATCGGCATCGAACTTGAGCGTGACTCTAGTTGACGGTGGGATATCAGCATCAACAGTCACTGGTATCCGTAATCCAGCCTCGACAAATGTACCACCCTGGCTCGCAGAACCACTCGTCACACCCTCACGATACGGACACCATTCCTCTGCGCGCAGATGATGTGGGAGATCGAGACTGGGTAA
Source organism: Xenosphaeropsis pyriputrescens (assembly GCA_022609375.1). Taxonomy (NCBI): domain Eukaryota; kingdom Fungi; phylum Ascomycota; class Leotiomycetes; order Phacidiales; family Phacidiaceae; genus Xenosphaeropsis; species Xenosphaeropsis pyriputrescens. The sequence continues at coordinate 28,356 of JAGKQE010000113.1, read as the reverse complement.
TGTGCCGGCGGTTCGGAGGTTGGCATGCATTGGGAAGAGATGACGACGGAGATGAGGTGGTGTTTCGAGGTAGCTGAGGAGGTGAATCAAGAAGTGATCTGGGTCGGATGTGCCTGTATATTCGTCATGTGGGTTGTTGTATCCTCTTTGGTTATGACGAGAGCCTGTATGTTGGTGGCCATCAGAGAAGACGATTATTTCGTCAACACAGAAGACTGAGAGGGCGCGGGCTATTTGACCCGCCATCGTGGTGCGTAACTCATGAGATTGTGCACTGCTCTTTTAGCAGGAGTTGGATGTTTTTTTTTTCTCTCGAAGAGTAACAACTTACTTGGCAATAACGCTTCCGGGTAAAGCTACACTGACTGTCCAATCTCTCCCCTTTGTAGGTTGGAAAACGGCTGTAGGTTTTGAGGTATCGACAACAGGTGCCGGTGCAGCGACAGCACCATTGACCTTCAAATCTGGCGGCGGCGCATTCGCCTTTTCACTCGCACGCTTGCGCTTCTGCAGTTGAAATTAATCTCAATTTACAGTCCTGACTAACACTTATAATACATACCTTGGCATTGGTTTCACCTCGTCCCATTTTGTATAGTGAAATAAAAAGGATGTTGTTGATCGAGACAGAAGAGACTGGGCGGTCAGAATAATATTTCGAATATTCCGGCAGAATCCCAAAAATACTTCTTGAATCATCGTGCACGGACCATATTCCGCAGCCTAAACGACCAGATTACATCTTATCGCGCTGACAGGCGCCCATCAACATCAACATCATCTCATTCCACCACCAAACACTCCGTTGCAACAAACACACTTCACCATGTCGACGATTCCCATCTCTTCCTCAGCGCAGTTTCACACCACGCTGTCATCCAACTCCGTCGTAGTTGTTGACTGTAAGTCAAGTCACCTATTCTGGCACTGTAGTCCCGCTGTTCCGCCGCTGACACATGCAGTCTATGCGGATTGGTGTGGCCCCTGCAAGGCAATCGCGCCGACCTACGAGTCGCTCAGCACGAAGTACAGCAAGCCGAAGAGCATCGCCTTCACAAAGGTGAACGTAGACAACCAGCAGGAGATCGCCAAGCAATATGGCGTGACTGCCATGCCCACATTCATGATCTTTATCAACGGCTCCGCTGCCGAGACGATCCGAGGAGCCGATCAAAGGAAGCTCACGACTGCTGTTGAGGCGGCCGTCAAGAAGGCAGGTCCGGTCAAGCCTGTTTTCAATGACAAGGGACGCACGCTTGGGGGTGAGGGTGGAAAGGGCTCGAAGGCTGCTACTTGGTCATGGAACGGACTTTTTAATGCCATTCTCGCTTTCTTCGCACTTTATTTCACCAGCTTGTTTGCCGTAAGTCCCCCAGACCAACAACTTTGGGCATGTACTGATTTTTCCAGTTGGATTCCTATGCTGCTGCTGAGAAATCGAAATTCAATATTGATCGTGCAGATGATGCCAGGGGCGCTGGTGGATTTGGCTCCAGAGCTAACAGAGGATACGGTACCAAGGCTCCTGTACCTGTTGGTAAATGGGGCTGCATGGGCGATGTATGTGGTTAAAGGAGAAGTTAGGCATAGGTTGTATACGGCAGATGAACAGCTTATAGGAACAGAAACATATTAGTAAAAGATTGAAAACGTCGTCTCACTCTTCAAACAGAGCACTTTAAAACAACGGTCCTAGTTTCGGATTGGTGTGATTAATTCCACCTGAGCAGTATAGATGTCACCCAAGAGCACTGCATACTCTATATTAATAAAAGTCGAGTTAATTATAAAGGTCATTCTTTTGGAAGGTAATGAATTAGTAGAGGAAGACCACAAAGAGTCAAGAAATAAAGATGTGCTTAGGATATGTTGAAAGGGATAGCTAAACGGCTTCGAGCTCCAAGGTCATTCATAGACCGATATACTACAGTAGACAAACTCGAGCTTATGCTGGAAATGGCCAAGCAGAGTAGAGGCCAATATCAAGTTACCTGGCCTGGTTCCAGAACTGGTAGCAGTAAGGCTTGTAGAATTCGCTGCCCAGCATGTATTGAGGAGTGAGATGATTACAGCTGGCGTCAAGAGTAGGGCAAGGTGGGTGTCTGGAAAGAAAAGGGGCGCGACGGCATAAAGCATGAGTAAGACTGTTTAATCATAACCGACGCGAATATCATATCTTCACCAGATATGAGAGCAAGGGCATCACTTCACACCGATAAAACAAAGATCTTGAATACTCTTAACATAATTAATAGCATTGCGTCCTGACTGATGATATCTCTGACTTCGATGACCACTGAAGCCACAATGTTGAATTCTATTCATACCGGTTCGTACACTTACAAACGACCCTCCCAATCCATTTATCCAATGAAGGACATATCATCGTTGAACGCCACCCATGCAAGCAAGCAGGCATAAAATAAAATGCATCCGAACGCCGCCGCACATCCATCCCGTTCTCAACCCGTCCCTCCATCCCCTTCTAGAGCACCAGTCTATGCGACGGCGCCACTAATGGCATCCGCAACGGCAATTGTCGCACCCTCGACAATCTTGCCGGAACCGCCAGCTCCGCCCTCACCAGAAGCGGCGTTCCTCTTCTTGAGCACGTTCTCGATGAAGGACTCGCCGGCCTTGTAGGAACTGCGAACAAGTGGACCGGAAGCGCAGTATAGGAAGCCCAATCCAAGGGCACGTTGGCGCCAGATCTCGAAAGTCTCTGGCGTGATGTACTCTTCGACCTTCATGTGGCGCTTTGTTGGGCGCATGTATTGACCAAAAGTGACGACGTCGACACTGACTTCGCGGAGGTCTAGATGGGTATGTTAGTTATGAGCCGGGTAGGGAGAAGTGAGGCAGAAAGCTTACCTTTAAGAGTCTGCCAGAGCTGTTCCTCGGTCTCGCCGAGTCCAAGCATAATACTGGTCTTGGTGATCAAGCCTGGAGTTGCCTTCTTCGCGGCATCAAGGACCTTGAGAGATTGTCTGTACTTGGCTCTGCGATCTCTGACATTTGGAGTAAGCTCCTCAGTGGTCTCCATGTTGTGCGCATACACATCCAATCCAGACTGCGCAACCAGCTTTACCATTTCCAAATCACCAGCATAATCACCTGTCAAGGCCTCAACCAGCATCTCCTTGCGCTTGCTCTTAATCTTCATGATAGTCTCAGCGAAATGCCTTGCTCCACCATCCGCCAGATCATCACGATCCACACTCGTGAGAACCACATATCCCAAGCCCCAACGACTCAGAGCCTCAGCAGTGTGCTCCGGCTCATGCGGATCCAATGGCTGAGGCGTCCTGCTGGTCTTTACGGAGCAGAAGCGGCATCCACGGGTACAGGTGTCGCCCATAAGCATGATGGTAGCAGTAGCAGCCGACTTGTCGTCCCCACCCCAGCAATCGGAAATGTTTGGGCATCTAGCCTCCTCACAGACGGTGTGCAAGTTGAGACCACGCAAATCCTTCTTGATCTTCTTATAATTGGAGTTATCCGGAATTGGCGTTTTAAGCCACTCGGGCAATCGTGTGATCTGCTTTTGCTTGCCCTTGGGCCCGACCATAGCAGTACGCAACTCCATAGACTCGGCAGGGGTGAGCGGGCTGTCGAGGCCGACGAACTCGTGGAATGAGGGGACGGCATTCAACTTGTCTTTGAAATATGTTGGGCGGCGTTTCGTGACAGGGGCCGTGGGAACGGCGGATTCGGATTCCGTAGCGAAACCGCGAGCCATTGATGGAGAACATTGTAATGCCCGGGAGATAGAGATGGCTGGGGATGTCGAGAGACATCGAATTCGGGTTGTCGCCATCATGAGGGCGGTATTTTCAGGGCGTGGCGTTGAAGTGCTGAGGTTGGAGGTGGGATGTGAGGGTAATTAACAATAATGTTGAAATCTGGATTATTATTTCCCCGATCGCGCCGATAAGAACCGAGATCACGTGTAGGGGTCCATTTCGGTGGAGCGTCATCATGCGGCTGGATTGGCTTGTCTTCGCTTTCCTGGTTCCGGGATCTCGATGCCACCAGGTCCACTTAACGTCATCCTTCAAGCTTGCACCGTATCCTCCAACCTCGTCTTGTCTTCTTCCATCTCTTGAATGTTGTCTTCAATAGACCAAGTATATCTCAACTTGTCTCTCTATCATCAATCTACAAGGCTGATGCTCTCACTCACACTCACACTCACACTCTCGTTTCGTCAGGCACTAAATGGAATCACAGCAGAGCATGAAGATCAACACCTTTGTATCAACTCGATTGTTCTACCTACATACATCGGCTACCACTACAACCTCCTCCTAGAATCACCACATCAAACAGGTAAGTAAGACGGTAAACGTCTACACAAAAGATCCTCCCGAGAAAATCTCAGCCGACCAAGCAGCGAGTTATAATGTAAAATAAAACAGGTAGGAAACACCAGTTCCTTCATGAATCATTGGATCTCCTCAAACAGCAAAATATATACCAAACAACAAACACACCAGGAGATCTCTCTTTTTTTATATAAAACCAGCTCCGGGAGAACAGAAGAACGGGGTATGAAGAAGAAGAAGACCACCTCGAAACTCCAAATTCCATTCACAAAATCGTCAAGCCGTAAAATGTCCGCGGACATGAAGAAAGAGTTTGAGGTTTCTTAAGCAACCGCCCGACCCATATCGATGGGTGGGGAAGGGGAGGGATCGAGTCGAATCGAGGTGAGATTGAAGGGTTTAGAACAAAGCGACGATGGCCAACGCAGCAGCGACAGCGGAACCGACGTTTGCGGCATTCAAGGAAGCAGCACCGGTGGCGTAGGCAGTGGAAGATACACCGGTGGCGACAGCGAGGGAACCCGTGCCAGTGACGGAGGCGATTGGGCTCATGTACGCGGTGGAGGAAGCGAATCCGCTGGAGGCACCGGTGCCGGTTGCGAAGACGGCGGTGGAGTTGCTGCTGTTGTAGGTCATGGTCTCGGTTGCGACGACCTCGGAGATGGTGATGGTTCTGGTTTGGGTGGAGGTCATGGTGGAGGTGGATTGGGCGTAGGCGACGAGAGGGAGCAGCATTGCCGCGGTGATGGTGGAGAACTGCATGTTGATGGTTGAGGCGGTTGAGGTGGTGAGGTGAAGTTACGAAGAGAGACGTGTGGGTTGATGTTGGTTATGTAGAGTGAGATATCTCGAAGGATCGGGATATGTTTCGAATGGACTGGGGAGTGATATACACCGTGCGCTTCGAAGATTGTTCGTATGAGAAGAAGATGTTGCAAGAGAGCGTATTTGGAAATCGATCGAATTCGTGATGGATATTTGTTTGGACTTGGTTTTTTATGTGATGATTTCCTTTTGGAGATGAGTTGAATTGAGTGAGTGAGTGAGTGACTTTGCCAACGAAGTCAATGGATCTGTGGTGATGCGATTGCGATGAGTTTGCGACGAGCAGGTCGTATGTGCGTGCATGTGTGGGAGCGCCTTATATTTGGGCTGTTTGGTGTGGCATATGGATGAGAACAGAGCGGTTGTCGGGGGTGGATGTAGTGAGAGATTGGGGTGGGTGTATTCGATGTGCACCGGGGATTCCACGCTTACCCTTACCCTTCTACCTAGGTACACTCTTGCCTAGGTAGCATATGGAGCTTTGAATACTCCGAACTCTCAACTCCAACTCCAACTCCAACTCCAACTCCCAGCTCCCAACTCCTACTTTCCTCAAAGTTGCCATGCTCCGACTCGTCTGTACTTACCATATTACCTCCGTGCGAGTCTGGATATTGCTAGGTTCAAGTGAGCAGATAAGCACTCACACGCCTGCAAGCGTCTCGACATGGTTGACACGGTCGACACGGACTTGTACTCAGAGCGACTATCACTCAACCACCACGAATATTCTCCTCTTTGTGCTAATTAGGCCATCAAGTGTGAAGATTGGACCTAGATTAGAAGATTGGAAGATTAGAAAGTCTTCTAGGCTGTTTGTCATGTCCATGTTCATGTTCATGTCTATCAAGAGGAGGGAGAGTGTAGCACAATGGCAAAGGCAAATGAGAGAAATGCCCTTCCTCAATACTTTCAAGACCATTTCCCCCACCCATGGCCATCTCCTATATCCCATGTCCCATATCTCACCCGGCCATGTTCTCAGCATAGGTACAAGGTCAGGGGTAAGGTCAAGGTCAAGAGCAAGAGAATATCTCTTCTACACTCCGCATGATTGTGTTGAGAGGAGGTGAGTAAATACAATTCATTATCCCTTCTCTCAAGAATCATATATGTACTTGCATGTACATTTTACCTACATCAATCATTGATTAGAGTCTGCATGTCTCAACCCACCTGCCCCAAAACAACATAGTCGGTCCCATCACCACGTGATACCCGTCCATTCACATTGACTAGGAAAAAGAAAGGGAAAAAATGTGTATAAAAGAAAATGAAGGGGGAAAAGGGAGGGGGAAAAGCCAATCGAAGGCGTAATTCTTGCACAGTTGCATGTACTGTAGTAAGTGTGTACCTTAAGCTTTAGAGTATTTTCCTGTCAGCCATCTTAGAGTATCCGGACTCGTCATTTGCCTGGTGCGCTTCGCTTCTCTCTGCCCCGGTGGCCGGCCCATGGTTCGGCAAAGGCCGTAGATCTAGAGCACTTCTACAAGTACAAGTAGATACATCAGCACAGGTCTACCGGTGAGGTTCATCTGCAACAGAAGCGCAAATCCTTCCAGCTCTGGCGCTCCTCGACTCCTATTTCTGCCCGCGCACGGGGTTGGAGGATGTGCGACGTGATGTGCGACGTGAGATGGGACGCGGATTGATGTGTTGAGATCTCGCGATGATCCTCCTGCTCTTCCTCATCCTCATCCTCATCCTCATCCCCATCCCCCTCCTCCACGCATCTCCGTACAACTACAACTACAACTACAACTACATACTCACTTGTACTTGTCCATCTAATTTCCATGAAACTAGCCCTCGCGCCCACCCCAAACCAGTCTAGCTCGCTTGTAAGCATGTAAGCATGCGTGTGCCGGCCGATGCCCTGTCAGCCAATGAAAGCGCATCGGGCACAAGAGATTTTCGGTGCCTGGCTAACGGTATGCGGTAATTGGGTTCTGGGTTCTGGGTTCTGGGTTCTGGGGGGCGTGCGTTGAGTGAATGAGATGGAAGTTGAGGTTTTGCGCGGGTATCAATTGGTTGATGGTTGATGGTTGATGGGACTCATGGGTTGGGGTTGAGAGGAAATTGAATTGAGTTGGATTGAATGACTTGAATGGATTGCATTGGATTTGGGTATTGAATAAGAGTGAGTACAGAGCAGATACATGAATGTTGATCGGTGACTCTATTGATTTTGTTTGATTTGTTTCTGTCTCTCTATTATCTGGTGCGGAAAACCGACGGGGAGGTGCTTGAATTCACAACAACTCCCTCGAGGATCTTCTGCTGGATCGAATTGTCTGATTTGCTTTGCTTCGCTTTGCTTCGCTTTGCTTCGCTTTACTCTGCTCTGCTCTGATCTCTCGAATCTATGTCGGCCGAAGTAGGGTGTATGGAATGTCACCACTCTGGCTTGATGTGGAAAGTCGAGAGTGGGGATGCACATTATCCATCATCCATCATACATGATACGTACGATACGCCAGCGTTTGGACGACATGCGACAGTGTGAGTGTGAGTGTGAGTGAAGTCACGCGTCAAGTGTAGGCGCAAGTTACACGATATGTTACATGTACATGTACCGTACCTCATCCATTCCCTCACTTCACCTCCAACCTCCTCTCCGTCCCACCTCACCAACTCACCAACTCATCACTCCCAGCATCATCAATCCAATCTCACGGGAAATGACACGCCTAACCCCAAAGCCGTTGACCACTCTCACGAACTTGATCACCTGTCAGGTCGCGGGGGTCGAGGGTGCCCAATGCGCCGCGCAAAGCCGCAGTAGTACAGCAACTCATGGCATAGCTCGCCGGCCTTGAATTGTGGAGAGGAGAGGAGAGCTGACCGTGCACGCGCTGGTCGGCTCGGTCGGTGGGGAGCGACGACGTGGTTTGACTTGAAGTCATTTTATTTCGCGAGGCATGACATGGCATAGCAAAGCAAAACAAAGCAATGCAATGTGCTCAACCCTCTCTCACGCTCGGCTTGTGTGAGGGAGTGGAAGTGGAAGTGGAAGTGGAAGTGGGGAGAGGAGAGGAGAGGAGAGGATGCAGGCTATACACCTACACTCACACCGCATTATGGGAAGGGCTTGAGAGAGGGGAGAGGGGAGAGGGGAGAGGGGAGAGGGGTCGGAGGGTAAGAAGTAATATAATATAATATAATGTAATATAATAAATGAGTAAATGAATGAGGCTATCGATGATGGAAACGGGGATGGGCATGTACACAGACTAAGGTACCTTGCCTGGGAGGTTGATGTCTGATACTACCAAGAAAGTCTCTCTCATATCTCGTCTCTCGTCTATCATTTACCTTTCCTTTCCCTCAGCTTCCCACTCAGCTTGGGTTGAATTGAAGCATAAGGCACTTTAGACAACTGCCCTCTCCGTGCCCATGTCAATGTGTAGCGACATGCCCTGGCGACACTGATAGGAGATGACGCTTGGCTGTGTTTTGCCGTAGATATATACAAGACCTACTGTATGTGTTTTGTGCATGTACTCCCCTGATCCATGCACAATTCCAATGTCATGTCACTACCGCCGAGAGAGTTACACTATAATTTGCTGTACTGTGCTGTGCTGTGCTGTGCTGTGCTACATTGCTGGCAGATAAACGGCAGTCGTCTTTCCAACCGTGCTGGAATGGTCGTTGATCATCGATCATCAAATGCGGCCTTGTTGGCTTGGTGAATACTCCGGGGGAGGGGGAAGTTGCACGAGTAACGAGGGGATAGGAATGGAACCGGAGCCAGAACGGAATGAAGTGATTCTTGGTACATTGGACAGATGAGTGACGATGAGGATGGTGATATCTACCTACACCGTGGTACAGAGCTTTCCCCGCGTGGAATGAGTGCAATGAGAGGAATGCGAGGCTTGCGGCTACATGCAGACGTAAGATTACTTGCAGGACAGCCTTATGTCTGGTATGCTCTCGTCAACTCTTGTACTGCTGCCGTTGTCATTACCATTGCCCATTGGGTGAGGATGATGGCGATGCATGAGTGACGGATTGGACAGATGAGTCCAAGTCCAAGTCCAAGTCCAATGGCCAGCCAGGCCCCTTGCATCGGCATTATCCCAATGACAAGTGCCTACGTGCCTACCCGACGCCACTTTTCCGTTTCTTTCTTTGCCGCGCGACAACCCTACAAGTACGTGATACATGACATGCACGTGAGATGCAGGTACGCGGTGTTGGCCTCCAGGGATCTTTTGGACTCCAAGTCCCTTATGAACATCAGGGTCGACTTTATAGCTTCGACGATCTAATCACACCCGGAACAAACTCGTATAGTATATATGTGAGGGGTTTCCAGATCTCTGGCCTCGACGGAGAAGGGTGTCGATACAATGTAGCGAAGAAGACATGGCGATCAGAAATGTAAAGATAAAGGGAACTCAGGTTTTAAGGCGACCTTCTTAATTTTGACACGGATCTTCCAGGGCTGCGTGATCTATCTTTATGAGTACCTCGCTCGTGCTGGTGATTGATTAAGTACAGCTGATCAAGCTGATCAAACCGATCAAACCGATCAAATTACAAAGTCGTGAGGCTATTAGAGGAAAAGGCCGCCAGCGATATGGCAATGTTTGACACTGAGATGATGACAAAGAGAGCGATAACGACAATGAATCTTCCGCCCTAACTAAGATGGTGATTTTGTAGTTCGATTTACACCATTATGTGTTCCCCCTCTAGTTCCGTCACTGCCATCAACAAAAGATTTACCCTTGATATGCTTGTCTTTGAATGCAGTCGGGATTCCCCAAAGCCATCAAGCCTAGATATGCAATAGTAACACACAGCAATACAAGCTCATCGTCACATCCAAAACATCATTTAAATCCATACGGCGAACAGTTCCTCTATTTTATTTACAGACGCCCCAAAATGTGTGCTTATAACTTTTTCTCCAATATAAAAAACAGAGTCTATGGGTCCTTCAAGTGAACTGGAATCTACTGAGGAGCAGCCAAATGACCCCTAACACCACCCTTACCACCAACCTCTCTAGCAGTGACGGTGACGCTCAGATCTGCCGCCACGTTGATGACGACCTCGACGTGGTGGTTCTTCTTGACATTCTTAACAGCTGCCTCGGCGAGAACCTTTCCAGACTTCCACACCTTCTCTCTGACGTCCTCCTCCTCCTCGTCATCATCAGAGTCGAAGTCGCTATCGTCCTCCTTCTTTTGCTCCTTGGTCTTTGGCTCAGGCTTGGTGACCTTGATGTGGGATCCACCCTCGACAATCTTCACGAGGACATCACCACCCTCCTTGGGAGCGGAAACGTGCACGGTACGGCGGGCTGGGACAGCGGTCTCAGTGTGAACAATTGGGGTGAAGACACCCTTGGTCTCATCCTCAGTGAGAGAGATGACACCAATGGCGTGGGAGAGGTGCTTGACGGTAGTGACAGCTGCGTGAGTGGATTGCTGAATGTCCTCACTCTCGAACTCCTGGATGAGGGAGGCCTGGAGAGCGGCTCCACGAGCCTGCAACTCAGATGGGTTGATGGCGACTGGGGAGGTCGATGGAGCCCAGATGGTGGTGGTCTCTGGGAAGACAGCCTGCAAGTTGCGAGCGATTTTTGGGGTGTGGGAAGTTCCTCCAGAAAGGATGATCTCGTCGATGTCGAGACGGTCGAGTCCAGCCTTGGCAACGGCACTCTCGATCAAACGGGTGAAACCGTCAAAGACCTTGCGGGCAATGGTCTCGTAGCGGAGACGGTTAATAGTAGATTGGAAATCGGCTCCCTCAGCCAAAGATTCAATAGAGAAGGCGGCATTGGTACCAATGGACAAAGCCTTCTTGCAAGCCTCGGCCTCAGCACGGAGCTTGGCAGCTGGACGCTGCTCGATTCTTGGATCGGTAGTGTTCCACTTAATGAACTCCTTGGCAAAGTGGTCCATGAGAACCTGGTCAAGATGTACACCAGCGTACTCAAAGTCGTGGACAGTAGCCAAAATAGTGTACATTCCACCCCTTGAAGCAACAACAGCAACATCTGAACGGGTTCCTCCCAAATCCGCAACAATGGCAATCTTGTCAGAGATGTGGGCCTCTGGGCGGGCATCGTATGCAAGAAGAGCAGCGACTGGCTCATGGATAAACTGAAGGATCTCAAGGTCGGCGTCCTTAGCGGCTTTGGTCAAAGCGGACTTTTGCTTCTCACTGAAGTTGGTTGGAACAGTGATGACGGCGGAGGTGACTTTCTTGCCGGTGTAGTCTGAGGCGGAGGTCATAAGTCTTCTAAGGTGACGGGTTGTGATCTCAGAAATAGAAACGGTGGATGGGGCGTCCTCTCCCTCCTTGTCTTGAATAGTAAACGCAACGGCATCTTCGTGAGCAATTGGGTGAGCGGAAGCGTGCGAGTGAGTTGGGTCTACTGATGCGAAGCTGGAAGATGTCAGTTCAAGCTTCAATACCAATGCATATGCGCGTACTCTTGACCGATGAAGTCTCTGAAGTTGGCAACAGTGTTCTTGTGGTTGCGGATAAGCTGTGCCTTGGCTTGTTGACCAGTGTACTCCTCACCATCAACGTATGACAAAACAGATGGAATCTGACGATCTACAAAAATAAGTCTCTGTCACAGTTTGTCGGACTACAACAGATACATACCTCCATCCTCATTGGCAATAACCTCAGCCTTGTCCTCAACTGTGGTGTATGCGATAGAGCTGTTGGAGTTACCAAAAGCAATACCGATGGCATGTCTGCCGCTTGAAGCACCGTTTGCCGACATCTTGAAGGGTATATAAAATTCTTGTGTTGAAGATTGAGGGTAAAGGTCAAGAGGCGTCGTCGATAAGGCCTTCGTGGGCTTCCTGGAACTTTTGGCGGTACAGTCCAGAAATTTCATTAGCGTGCTTTACTCGGTATCAGCCGCCCATGTAAGGCTGAACATTTCACCTTCATCAATTATTGGAATTTATTTTATTTGTACTTGTAACAACAACATCATGACAACAATTTCCGAGAACTTCGTTTTGCCTGGTGATGAGTTCGATGCAGCTTCGTTACCTTCTCATCCTACTCTACCTATCAAATTAGGTCCTGGTCTGCGACACATTCCTCCAAATACAATTACTCCAACGGTAGCGGGGCAATTATGTACAGACACAAGAAAGAATGCTATCTGGGTTGAATATAACGGTGGTCGCGTAAGCTTGGCAAGTTTTTCCAAGTGTTTCTGAGCTGATGTTTTCATAGTATATACCTGCAGTTGGCGATCTAGTCATAGCTACCATTCATCATTCCTCCGCCGATCTCTATCATGCCAGCATCACAGACTATACCTCCTTCGCAACCCTTCCACAACTGTCTTTTGAAGGTGCATCAAGGAAGACAAAACCAAATCTTTCCCAGGGGTCCTTGGTGTATGCGCGCATCAACCTTGCAAACAAGCATATGGATCCTGAACTCGAATGTGTGTCCGCGACAACTGGCAAATCAGAGGGCTTGGGCCCACTGACCGGAGGAATGCTTTTCGATGTATCTTTGGGCATGGCGAGGAGACTCATGATGTCGAAGCAAATCGAACAAGGTCGATTGTTGGTTCTAGAGGAGCTAGGTGGACAAGGTGTGGTATTTGAGATTGCCATTGGAAGAAATGGTAAGGTTTGGGTGGACAGCAAGAGTGTGAAGTCCACCTTGGCAGTAATGAAGGCTATTCAGGAGACTGATGAGAAGCATTTGACATTGGAAGAGCAGAAAAAACTGGTGCGGAAGTTGGTGAAGGGCCTCTGATGGGAGATGTGATGACCTTCAAATCAAGACGGAGTTATGGTTGCATGGAAAGGTGTTATGGCGTTCAGCTCATGATTAGTAGATCATGAAACCCCGTTCAAGTTCATGAGGTTGAGCTCGAAAGAGCAGGGCATGTGGAAAGAGCATGAGAAGGTGTATGCCCATGTGACTTCAAGCATGATTGTTTCTGAGATGGTTGCGTTTCAGTTCAGCTATAATTCAGCTATAAGTTACCTGAACCAGATTTATTCTACTACTTCCTACTCAAACTTTCAAATACCGCCATGCCACGATGTTGATTTAGCGCAGGAAAGAATGTTCTGTAACATGGCTCTTGAGGTCCAAAATCGTTGCCTCGAACCCCTTCACTTGTAATCAGTCACCTCAATAAGCAATGAGTTCATGGTCGGATAGCGTCACGTTCTCTATGCTAACACACAGAAATTATGCTAGTAACCATCCAGTAACCATCCGCTGTATATGTCATCTATTGATGATCAATCTCCGTCTAGTGCTTCTCGGCCTTGTTGGCGTTTGGGTTGCGTGGGTCGTTCTTGAACTCAGCGCCTACGGATGTCAGTTTGAGAAGGACGACGGTGTAGGGAGAAACGCACTGTTGGACATGGCAGTAGCAGCGGAGTTGATACCGTACATGATAATGAGGCCTATACTCTTGTCAGTCCGAGTTAGAATTGGAGATATATTCGATGCCGAGGGTCGTGGTCTTTGATGGTCAGTGAGGAGGCCGATTCGGAGCTTCAATGAACTACCACAAAGCATCACCACATCAACCCGATCCATCACATCCACCTCAAAACAACATCAAAGACTCGGTAGGCTCGTTCTCGCTCGCATTGTAGTTATAGACATACCGGCAGCGTAGAAAGGAGCCATTGGGCCGGCTACATCTCGTCAGTAATTGTCCCCTTCTAAGCTGATACGTTGCCATTGACTCACCGACTGGGGCCGGGAACTTCTTGCCGAGAAGAGACATATTGATTTTGGGTTGCGAGAGGAGATTGGTGGGAGTCTCTTGAATGTTGCGATGCTGTGATACCGACGTCGTTGCAGGCCTTTCTCGGGAGGTCGCTGAACATAGAGCTTACATAAGCGAAACGGGTACCTTACAGACATGGCCGTGGTGCGGCAGCAACTTCCATGGGCCCATCAATGTTGTTGCTAATAACCCGGACTCTTAATAATTGTATGACTTCAAATAACTGTTCAGCTTTCTATTCTACAATTCCCAAGAATCACTTGGCTTTTCAATAATTGTAAAGCTCTCTAGGGCGGTGCAACTTGTACCACTTTCAGAAACTGTAGCTCAAAATCTTAGCAGGCTGGAATATCTACAACAATACCTACTTCTTGATTGTAGGACTTTTCCATAATGACAGACTCTCAAGCACTGTATTTATCATAGTAATTGTGTACCTAGCTGTTGCACGTATACAATTTTCAAGAGACGCAGCTTTCAGGACTTACCTCTTAAGTTTATGCTGATTCCCGGGTAAAGTGCAATGGGCGTAATGAGCAAATCTGGGCAATAAAAAGAAAACATTGCAGCGATACTCAGCTCTTTGAAAAAAGAAAGAGAAAAAATGCCTCTAAACAATTAGTATGAAGACATAGCACTGTGAGAACTGAAATCCCTACTTTGTATTTATTTTGTAAAAATTTGGAAATTCACAAGTCTGGTGAAGAAGCATAGGTTGGTCATATTCACTTTAACCATTGATAATAGGTAAATATGTACCCACTCACGGTGAAGTCGTCCATCATGGAAGATCAGGCGAGTAAGTAGATTGCGGGGAAGCTTGCTCGCTTTCCCATCACCATCATCACCTCTCCCACTCCTTCATTCATTCACCACTCAGATTTCGAGGATTGGTCAAGAGGGGTTTGTGAAATGCACGATCGACGACATTTTTCCTTCTTTCACAAATGAAACATTATGAACTTGTAGTTCGTGCGCAGCATATCAAGAGATCGTCACTCCAACGTAACAGAGCAGAATAAGCGGGAACTCGCCTTCTAGGTACATATATCGAGAGCTACGTACCTACACCGCGTCATCTCCAACTAGCTTTCCAACCCAACACAAACACCACAACAGCAGCAATATCTGTGATATTCCACACGGTACAATCATGCTTTCTAGAAGTTTGGCTCGGAGTTCTCACTCCATGAAGAGCAACTCATTCGCACGATCGTTCTCATCCACAACAGTATGCTATCGAACAGCTGCATTGGGCGACATCACTCCTAATGGCGTCCCCGCTTTCGAAGCCAAGCAGAAGGAATTCAGGGCAAAAATGGCCGAGAATCAAAAGCAGAAGGAAACAAGTGCGTTCACAGATAAGCGCGATTCCGTTCCAGTACCAGGTTGCTTTCTCCCACTGCTCCATATGCGAGCAATGCGAGTCCAGTTTTGTTAATTTTATGCCTTTCCTTGGCTTACAGATGTCACCACAGAGCTCAAAGAACCCAACGAGAAGAAGGGCATGCTGAAGAGTCTCATCCACGGTACCAAAGCTGGCAGAGAGATGGACAAGGAGATTGAACAATCCTTCAGTCAGGTCCTTGCAAGGGGAAAGTATGTTCACTCCATTGTCTTCCACGCCGTGAAGCCAGGTAAGGTGGACGAGTATGTGGAGCTGGTTGGCAGCTGGTATCCAAAGATGGCAAAGATGCCGAATAACAAGGTGAACTTGGTGGGAAGCTGGAGAACTGAAGTGGGTGATTGCGATACTTTCGGTAAGCTACTTCTCCGAATTATGAAGTGGATAAAAACTAATGATTAAGTTCACATTTGGGAATATCAAGGATACCATGGATATCACGATTCGCTTCATTCCATCTCCACGCACCCCGATTTCCCAGCTTTTGAAAAGAAGTTGAAGTCTTTGATCACTGCCAAGCACAATTCTCTCATGCAAGAGTTCTCTTTCTGGCCAACAAGTCCCCCACGTAAACTTGGAGGTGTCTTTGAACTTCGATCCTACACTTTGCATCCAGGTAATCTTCTCGAGTGGGAAACCCACTGGCGTCGGGGCCTTGAGGCAAGAAGGAAGGTCATGGAGGGTGTAGGAGCATGGTTTGTACAGATTGGAGAGTTGAACACAGTACATCATCTTTGGCAGTTTGCGAACTTGGAAGAGCGTAAGCTTCGAAGAGAACAAAGTTGGGGAGTCGAGGGATGGGGAGATACCGTGCATAAGACTGTGCCGCTTATCCAGGATATGAAGAGTCGGATCCTTATTCCTATGCCATGGAGTCCAGTTTCTTAAACGGTTCTTGTACTGCAGGTTCATAGCTTGGCGTTTTAGCATCGTTGATCAATATCATTCGCGGCAATCTTGACTATTCCGTGCTCTTGAAGTGTACTCGACTTACTCTCAAACCATCTTTGGTCACCACTACTGATGCATGTCTAGGTAGATCGTTCTTACAATTATACTGGAATCTTCATGAGTTGTCCATCCTCCTTTTATGATTACAGGTTCAACCCAATTTTTGCTTGATCTCATATATATTATTGCCCATGTCAAAGGCCATTAGACGCCCACATCCTCCATTTCGACTCCCATAACAGTGGCCAAACAGCACCTTGCCATGCCCACGCCGTGCTCTAGAGCTGCTAGTTTAGCCAGAGCAGCCATAAGACTAGGATCGGCACTCTCTACCCTGATCTTTTCTTTAACCCTCACCTCTCTTCCCCGATAAGTAAAGACTTTATCAGCCTCATCATGCTCTGCCTTCTGGAGTCCAAGGAACGCAATTGCAAAACGACTCTTCAAGTCCGGTACAGCATCTGCAGCTTCAAGGATCCTGACAGTTAGAACTAGTGAAGCTTCGGAAAGCGTGATGGTCAGAGAGAGATTTGTGGGTAACGGAGGCGATAGTGCGCTGCTAGGTATTGGGTTCATGCACCAATCTGAACTGGCTGATTCGTCGAGTGGCAAGGGTCCTTTGATGACATGTCGTGCTTCGTTGATTATACTGTGTAGAAGATGTAGTTGTGAGGAAATAAAGGTCGCGGAAGATCGATCACCTGTCCAGCGGGTTATGTCGACGCAGTCAAGAGACTGGTTTAGAAGGGTGCGAAGCTGAGTTAAGGAATCGAGGATCAATGGAGATTGAGCATTGAGTGTGAGATGCGTTGGAGGTATGGCTTTGGGACGGAGTTGGAGAGTCTGCAGTTGTTAGACACTGAGTGGGTGCGACTGAAATATAAACATACGCCTTTCGTTATCCTTGTCCCGACCCGTGTAATGTGCCCTTTGATACTCTCAGATCGAAGGGAACTGACTACCAGTGTAGAGCCGGGTTCGACTGGTGCTAGAAGAGCATAACAATCCTCAAGGCCAGATTTGAGGGATGCGAGTGTTTCTTGAAGCGATTCAAGTAGCCATGATAATTCGTGAGACTTTGGAAATGTTAGCTAGATCGCATCAAAGAAATGATAAGTATAAACCAAAGAATCTTCCTCCTCTCTTTTAAGATCTGCTGTAGCTATCCGAGGCCATACTGAAGTCGACATAATTCATATATTGGAGGGTTGTTATTCCTCCGAGACACGAAGCTCATGATTGATGTGACATCTGACGTATGCGGTAGGCGGTGAGGTAGCATGTGCTCGATAAGTACCATTGCGATCTTAGTGCCCGCGCAATTATGTTTCCCCAGAAATCTCGCGACAATAACACCCCGCATTCCAAGTACAAGCATACAATATTTCTCCCAAACCGCAACCTCTTGTTCATTTTTTTCTTATCACACATACAGCGAAAACTATCTGATTCGAGTGTATCATGGCGAAAGACCAACCCTCCAGCAAGACTGAAGCAACAACTCAACACACCAAGCTACCTTCATTACCCAAGAGTAAGACCTCCCCGGCTTATAAGTTCATACTGTTAAGTCACTAATCAATCCTCACAGGCGCACGCATCGAAAAGCGCCCCCTTCTACACCCTCCCATCGCCTCTCCATTCACCAATTCATCAACAGAAAAATGTGTCTACATCAAATCCACCACACCTTTCATCGCGTCCGTGAAGCGCGTTCGCAATCTCCTCTCTGCCATTGATAAGCGCTCGCTGGGAAAGATTGACCTAAACGACGCCAAGACGAGCGATCGCGCAAAGATGGAGAGTGTGGGGAAGAGGAGAGATGGGAAGGATGGGGAGAAAGTGTATATTAAGGCGACTGGGAAGGCTATTGACAGGGCGATTCAATTGGGCGTTTGGTTCGGTGAACAGGAGGATTGTATGGTTGTTGTCAAGACAGGCAGCGTTGGGGCAGTGGATGATATCGTGTTGAAGGAGGGAGCTGAGAGAGTGGACGGGGATGAGGATCTTCCAGAGTCAAGAGTCAGGTGGGTCAGTACGATTGAAATCGCTGTTGGGCTGAAGTGATCTGGAATGGATGCCATGAATCAACAGAAGCTCATAAGGAAACACTATACTAGCAGAAGCTAAAGCAACGGATGAGGGTGCCAAACAGATGCATGGGTATCAAAGTCTAGGACGCGTGGGCAATATTCGGTTGTCTGGATACTACAGGAATCAGCACCAGGTTTCCTGCGCACGCCAGAGTTGTGGACTTTGATGAACACTGTCATGATCTTTCGGCCGAGCCAAGTAGACGAAGACAATCCAGGGGAATGAATGAATGCATTCGCGATGCGATTGGTTTATCGAGCCGAACTCTCTTGGTTATAAAACAGAAGATCTGTATTATTCTCAAGATTGAATAAATCCATCATTTCTTGTCTTCGGATCAAGCAAAAGCTACCCGTGCCTCAATAGTTATCGGTTGCTTTAATAAAGACAAATGATCATCGATTCATACACACCGCATAAAGTATTCTACAAACGCCAATGCAATGCATATCCGTCTTACACGTCCCCTCTCTCTATCCACCAATCATAACCATCGTACCTCATGACTCAAATCCATCATAATCCAATCCAGTTTATTCCACCTTTTTTGGCTCAACATAAGGGTGCTTGATGGTCAAACACCAGATATCCAGATAATCACAGATAGTAACAATAACGTCCACCACAAAGCTTCCATAAACACCAATGGCCATGCCTAACATACAGAACAGATAGGCAACCTGGTAAGTTCCATCTCCCAGGGCAGATGGCCATCCGATACCGATATGGCGTTGCAAAAATGGACCGATAGAATCAAAAACGCCGTAGGCAAGAGGAATTGTAAGAACGTTGTAGTAAGGGAATGGGAGCTGAACAAGGTGGGCGGTAATCATTTGACCAACCGAGTAGGCATTGACAAGGCCAGCGAAGAAGACGAATGGGACAAGATGCTCGTAGAGAATGGTTGGGTTGAGCGCGAGATAGGCTGGGATGAGTGTCCATGTGAAGAAGAAAGGCACAAGTCCGAGCAATGCACCGCGGGAGCGATCACCACGCTCACGACGAGCCTTGATAACATTCATAGCACTGAAATAAGTTAGTTCCGAAGACGTAGTGGACATTTTTGGGTATCGAATTACCTCTGCACAGTGTTAAGACATAGAATGACACTTCCTTGGACAATGTACCATTCGTTGAAAGCAAGTTCGTAAATGACACTGGGGATGAAGCTGGATTCTGGGATGCCGATGGTTCTCAGCATAGACTGTTGCCAGAAAGAGCCTCCACCGACAACGGCTGTAAATGCGTATACGATGCAAAGGATAACGATTCCCTCGACCGGGCCAGAGACAATACCGAGAGTAAGGGTTTTCGTGTGGTACTCGTCCCAGGTTTGAACATAGAATGTAAGAAGAGCTGAACATAGTTAATCAGTGAGGGTTATGGGGGAGAGCCTCGTAATAACATACCACCGAAAAGTACTAGAACAGTCTTCCAGCCCATTCCCATATTCTGGCTTGCGGCGAAGACGAGAACTTCCAAAGAGGTGTTGACAGCATCAACACCATGGTCGAAAAGCTCTCCCAAAGGACCACTCTGATGGGTTCTTCTAGCCTGACTTCCATCCACAGCATCGAAAGTCTGGTAGAGGAAGAGTCCAATTGCCCAAGAGGCATAAACCCAGCTCGGACAGTCGACATCGAGCGTAGGAGTGTACCAAAGCAACGTGAGGATATTGATGACCACGAACATGAACCCTGTGAGGGTAATCATGTTCGGGGCCATGCTCATGGGAAAGCATTCTATGACGAAGTTTGTGTAGAAAGGCTTGAGAACATATCTCGAAAGCAGAGAGTGGTCCACGCCAGAATATTTGTATTCCTTGAGTCCAGGCAATTTATCTTGTCGCACGTAAACCATCTTGACGGTTAATGAGTGCCTTAACACTCGCTCTGAAGATGGAGGAGTTGGTGACCGAAGATGATTTCGGATAACGAAGTTTGGCGATAGAGGAGGAAAGGTGAAGCTTTGTTGATTTCGAAATGTGCCGGATCATGAGAACTGTTTGCGTCCTCGAATACAAGGAATAATTCCTGCCAAGGCCGACGTCACTCGCGTTTACTTCGGTTCAAGCAAACAGTACACGCACGAGAGACTCCAAGAACTTCTACCACACCACCACACCACCACACCTAGCCAGTACAAGCGCTGATATCTTCTATGATTCACTATTATGGTTCTAAACAAGTATGACTGTCAGCGGCACAGCTATCTATAAACGTATGGCGTAGATGTGCAATTTTAGATGGATGACTACAGAGGCTTGAAATCTTTCAATAACAGCTCATGTTTCATTGTGTTGGTCCATCATAGAAGACCCAGACGAGTGATTTAAGATCAAATTATATAAAAGCAATAGAAAAAGACTTTTCAGGTCTAACCATCAGTCTTCAAATGGATTTATTCTTCTTATCTACGCCTTCCCCCTTTGAGAGTTGGCATCAAAACCCATTATCTAAAACCCTCAAATGCAAGCACAAATAAACACACAAAACTGATGCTCAACGCCCGATTTTCGCTAGCCTAGCCTAAGCAATTGACCCAATAACCAGAGCTGCAACACCATCCTCTTCACTGCGCACAGCAATCTTCGTCGTTACTCCTGATTTGGCTGAGTACGCCATTCTGATGTTCGCTACTACCCTGCCTCCAGTGACTGTCTTTCCGAAAAGCTTGAGCGTATGAGTGGTGGTGTTCACTGGTACATCTGTACCCTCGAGTGCTTGTAATGAAAGAGTCTTTGCAAGAAGCTCAGTCGCATCTGTTAATGAGTCAGTATGTTTACATCGGATAAAACAGTCCTTTTAGAACTTACCAGCAATGCTCTTGACAGCACTGAGTTGCAAGGTCTCCTCTGCCTCCTCACCAGATGCACCAACTTGCTCCCAAATATGGTTGAAGTTTCCGGCAAATGCAGGAACAACATAATCGCTGCCATTTAGCTCAAGATCTTCAACCTGATATTCATCATCGTAACCAGTCTCCTCTGGTTCACCAGTTGTAGGATCAATCTCCTTGGTGGTGAACTTTAAGACGTTGGTGAAAGAGCTTGCAGCATAGGAAGCCTCTCCGTTGACCTTCTTGAACGACACGTAAATGGTTCCAGGCTCGTCAGTAGAAAGCTTAGCAGCTGGGATGATGAAATCTTCCTCGAGCTCCTCCTCATCCGATGGGGTTGCGACAACCGAAACATCCTCAAGAACAGTATCTGGAAGAGTGTTCTTGACCTCATACTGCAAGACAATGTGTTCCTTGAAAATGTGCTTGATTGCACTGACAACGTATTCTGTCTCGGACTCAGTCAATTCCACAACGGCAGATGACTTCAAGACACCACCATATTCCTTCATCTCAGGAATTGCCATCAACTCTTGCGCGTACTTCTGTTGTGCCGCAGATGCAGAAGCAGCTGCCTCTGCGCCAGTTGTTGGAGTAGACTTTGTTGGGCCAGCCTTTGGTGCCTTTAATGTTGGTGTGGCACTGGTCATCTTCTTCGTTCGATCTTCGGCATCGGCTTGCTCTCGAGTGACAGTTGGAACAGTAGATATATCAAAAGGAGTGTCGAAAGTGGTCTTGTCTTCGGCTGTGACGTACATAACAAGCTGATGCTCGAAGTATGGAAGGGTGAACATGTTCTCTGCCACTGGGTTAGTTGTTTCGCTTCTATGTATCAAATCTTCAAACTCACCATTCTTGATAAATCGGTCAGCCATTTCATCGGACTCGCTCATCAACCTCAAGTTCAATGCAGCACGATCTCGGACCTCATCATCAACATCGTCCAAACATCTTGTGAGCAATACAGTGACACTTCGCTTCACTTCTGGATCCTTCTGACCAACTCCAAACTTCGCCAAAGCAGTGACTGCAGCAGCACGGACAATAGCGTTTTCGAGCACAACCCTGTTGTAGATGTACCGGATGTACTTGGTAGGCTGGGAAGTCTTTGGTCCCTCCAACCCAAGAAGATGAAGAATACGAACTGCAAGCTTGGTGAACTCGCAGTCCTCAATGAATTCACACAGATGAGCCAGGGCATCTTCCTTCGACTCTGGAACGAACTTGATCAGGTCGAACATGCTTTCGACAACGGCTCTCTTGAATTCGAAACCGCCCTCATCACGCAATATACCACTGAGGAAAGCCAGCATACCAGCTTGCTTACTTGGAAATTTGAGACAGAGTGTTCGGATAGCTTCAACGATTGTAATCTTGAACTCATCAGTGATGTCGGCCATGAAACCCGAGATCTGCTTCATGAGACGGTCAACACTGGCCTCATTTCCGGTCTTGAGAAGGGTAGTGATAGCAAAGGTAGCGATAGATCGGTTACTGTTGGAAATAAGGAGCTCGATATCTGGGTTGCAGGGATTAACAGCTGCTGGCTTAAAGGAGGCAAAGTTATGAAGAATTCGGATGGCGGCGAACTTGGTGACAGCCCTTGGAGATGTAAGGAAGAGCTGGAGAGTATGAATAGCTTGGGTGACTTCGGCATCGGTGACATCTCTCATGTCGCAGATGGCCTTTGCTGCCTCAAAGTTGACCATCTCGCTCTTGTGTCGCAACCAGCCGTCGAGAAGGGTCATCATAGGCTTTCTGAGTTGTGGATCTTCCTCTGCTAACTGTGCTGCAAGTCTGACAAGCATGACAGTAGCAGCTGGACTCTTGATCGCACCAGCAGCACCAAACTGTTGCACCATCTTGACCAAAGCCATTCTGTCGTGCATTCTCATTTGATATAGGAGTCCGATCGCGTGATACTGGGTCATGGTAGAGTTGTTGACCGGCATCTGACTTGAGGAAGATGAGAATCCGAGAGAGAATCCTCCAGATGATTTGGTGCTGGTAGCAGCTTCTTGTGTCTCGCTTTGCCATCTTCGAACAACGTCTCGGGCGATCGGGAGGAGGTGGTAGGAGGAAACGAGAGCAGCTGAAGATACTGAAGGGTTCTTGTCGACAATTGCAGTCTTCATTACACGTTCAATACTCTGAACAGTGGTGGCCTGTAACTGTCAATTGAGCTCCAATCAGAGTCCCCACTAAACTCACATCAATAATGCGACACAAAGCTCTGATAGCGTTTGGTCTATAGATCGCATCTGTTCCGCCTCCGGTATCCTTCATAATAGTACTCGTAACCATAATAATATCTTCTGCGGAATTGGCAAGCTCCTTAATGATAAGGTGCACCATTTGCCGTAAGCTGGCATCTTTGTTCTGGAAGAGCTTTGAGATGCCAAAGAAGAGGGTTGTAGCTTCGTTCGTCGGGAATTTCTCGCCAGTGTAGAAAAGAAGTGCAATCTTCGTGAGGAGGACTCGACATCTTCGTGGTTGAATTGGGGAGGAATTGAACAATCGTGCTGTTACGTGTTAGCTGGGGGGGGGTATGGGGAGATTCAGGGTGTATGTGCACCTTCTTGGAAGACAGAGGTTCTATCAACCTTCATGACAGCCGAATCGGCGTCTTCATCTTTCTTGCTGTAACTCATGGTGATGAGGTCTGCTCCTCAGCTTCACGAATTGCAAGAGAAGATGTCGTGAGGTTTTGGTATAGTTATTCAATTGTATGCAACTCCAAGGGAACTCGCGACGTCGCCAATTCCGCCATAACGCAGGGGAACTAGCGGGCGGAGACCTTGGCGTCTCCGCTGGCTCCAAAGTTGTGCACGTGAACTTCTCTCCTCTGGTGCTCTTTGTGGAGATCTAGTTGATAGATTGATTATCTTATCTGTGAGTTACAATCGTGACAGCCCGAGGGGAGGGGGCTTCACTCAAAAGGTCATCATTATGTGAACAATTGACTCCGCAACATTCATAGTACCATCATATTTTTGAAACGGTGACGAAATACAACGTGCGGGTAGAGAATTTATCTTGAGAGAAAGTCTCGATCAAAGATTTATTCCAGGTCTGGTGGCTCAGTTTATCTTTTTTGATTTAATTTTCCACTACTTTTACGTTATGAACATATTGGCCTGTCTTACGTTGTTGAGATCGAGTTCTCGTTTGCTAGACCCAGAGCTTTTAGTAAAATATGAAGAATAGCTTCTATACTCGAATTATGTATTGAGAATCCAATCCAATAGATTTCTAGCACTCTTTCCATCAAAAAACCGCCTTGCGAGTTATCAGATCATTCTCATCATCTTTCTAAAGACCTACCTAGGCTACCGCCTGATGAATTGCTTCGCTTATCAGTTTGCCTCCCCCACCGAAAAGAAAGGATATTACAATTGTCGCACTATCAACTCAAGTAACCTCGAAACAATCCGCCCAGCAATTTGACTTCATTGGAGTCCTCGTGCAACGAGCCAAAAGAGAAACCTTCAACAACAAAAGAAGAAAAAAGCAAAATAATATTCCGGTACCGGGAATCGAACCCGGGGCTCCCCGGATCATTCTGGATGAAAGCGGGGTATGTTAACCCCTACACTATACCGGAGTTATTGTTTGATTGTTGGAGGTAATAGTCATATTTTAGTACTCAAATTAACTAATTTTGGGTAGGATTCTTTTGATTCTATTCCAACCACATCAGCAATCATCGATTCTCTAATTTGTGAAATTATTCAACAATGATTAGATTTTAAGTCCGAAAGGTTAGAAATAAGGGAATACCGAGCATTTGTTTAGTTCGACTCCTAAATCTCAAATCGCCCCTTTTCTATGGACCTCTTATGTCTCATCTGTCATTCAAACTGCTAGCCTATCAACCTCTAATATGCTTTCTAATAATAGTAGTTACCCCTTCAACAGATCTTGAATAAGATGAAAGATACAATCGAATAGACAATTTTATACTAAAAAGGACAATCTTGCTCATGAATTATCAGCAGCCACGTGCTAGGATATTGTAAGTAGAGCCAGAAAATCATAGCGTACCTATCAGAGTACAGTTTCAGAAAGTGGCGTGATATTCAGGGTTGAAGCAACGCCAATTCGGAGCAAAGCGGATTATCAAAATGTTACGACCTGATAAGTATGAATACTTGCCTCTTCATCAGTAAGTTCACGCTCTACATCTTTAACCTTTAATATCTATTTCTTTTGTACCTACGAACTTGGCGCATACTATCTGCATATACATTCATTCGATTTCAAGCCCTCTCCATCACCGTTGCAACAATACACGAATACCAACGAAATAAACCCCTCTACCATTACTCATCTTCAAGATGCTTATCACTCGCGGCTTCTCCCTCACCAACTTCGTCATTGCAAGTTCGGCTCTCTGCTTTCAAGTCTTCGTACTATACCCCTGGCATCACCAACTCGACGCCGATTTTGAGGAACTGAAAAGGGAACATTTGAGGTTACTCCACAAGGGGGAGGCGGACAGGAAGCAGGAATTAAAGGGCATCCGAGAGGAATTGGTGAAGCTTCAGCAAAAGAGATCTTGGTTTAGCTGAAACCCAGGCTTGGTGATTGGTCGCAGAGAGCATTAGCAGGAGCGCATATATCTGGAGTTCGTTGGGCAAAGGTGTGGAATATTTGATACCCTTCGTTGCTAGGTCTGTTTGCATCTCAGGGAATCCACTTGCTTTGTTCATTTGCTCCCTTCCAAATCTGTCTTTAGTCCCCTTGCGTGAACATCTTTACAACAAAACTTCTTGGTTGCTCCTTATGCTCTTAAATCTCTGATCTGTACTCTTGTACCAACCATAGCTTGATGCTGAAGATCAACATCACCCCTATTAGACTTATTGAAGCATGGGCAGCTTCTGGAGACTAATGATAGAAATAAAGGGATGGTTGATTTAAAAACCGGCCAAACAGATTATAGGCACTGCATGTTTCATGTACCAATAGTAGATAAAGTGGCATTCCGCTAAACATAATCAAGGCGGATAACATATTACTCATCGCTATGCTGCTGCATCTACGCCTCTAGTCTACAGCCACTTGTCTATAACTATACGCCTAGAGGAGAGAATAAGAGCAAGGAAGTACATAATTTATAAGAGCCAATGTCACCATAGCAACAAAAGCAGACGCAAGTGATACTCCAGAAACTCTTATTATATCCTTGGCCACCAAGTCACACTTGAAGCCTTCACAAGGCTGAATAATCTAGCCCTCGTGGCTTTCTTGTGCTTTATATGAGTACGCCTATGATATCTGGGACATTTATGAATTTGATCACAAACTGAGGAGTATATATGTCTTGAGCAATCCCACATGCGACAAAATCCAGGCCGGAGAATTTCAAGAGCTCTTGACATTCGATACCCCAGATTTCAGGCGGCAACAACCGAGGCGGGATGACGCAAAAGTCTCTTTGATTCGATAAGACTTCCTCCTCCAAAACAATATCACATCAGAAGCTCTACAAAACACCAACCGACATCCCATATCAGTCGCCAAAATAGGTCGCCGTCACCGTTAACGCCATAACAAGGCTGAAAATAAGGGCAGATCCGCCCCGAAACCTTGCCGCAGAATGGGACAAGATAATTCAGCCGGAGTGCTGGACGACAGTGTCAAGTCTGAAACCCTTTCTGGACGAAATCTTCATGCCATCGCCTCTCACATAAGTTCCGGTAAGGCCAAAAATATAGTTGTACTCACCGGTGCGGGCATCTCAACCTCAGCTGGCATTCCCGATTTTCGAAGTCCCGAGACGGGACTATATGCTAATCTTGCTCGACTCAACCTGCCCTATGCAGAGGCCGTCTTCGATATCGAGTACTTCCGGGAGCATCCAGAGCCCTTCTATGCGCTCGCAAGGGAGCTTTACCCGGGGAAGTTCGCACCGACCATTGCGCATGCGTTCATTGCCTTGTTGGCGAAGAAGGGGCTATTGAAGATGCTTTTTACACAAAATATCGATTGCTTGGAGAGAAGGGCAGGAGTGCCAAATTCAAAAGTCGTTGAGGCTCATGGTAGTTTTGCAACACAAAGATGCATTGACTGCAAGACCGTGTACCCGGATGATCAGATGAGGGACATGGTCATGAGTGGGGATGTACCGCATTGTATTACGCCACAATGCAACGGACTCGTCAAGCCTGATATTGTCTTCTTTGGCGAACAACTACCCAGATCGTTTTTCGAAAATGCAAATGTCCCAGGTCAGGCGGATCTGATGATTATCCTGGGAACTAGCTTGACCGTCCAACCATTTGCCAGCTTGCCGGACGCTGCCTCTGATGGAGTGCCACGGTTGTTGTTCAATTTGGAGAGAGTTGGATCGCTAGGTGGAAGACCAGATGATGTCTGTGTGTTAGGAGATTGTGATGGAGGTGTGAGACAGCTAGCAAAGGAATTGGGATGGACCAAGGAACTGGAGCAGCTGTGGGAAAGTGTTGGTGGAAAGTCAGCTGATGAAGGATCTGCAGAAGAGAAGTCAGTTGAGGATACTGAACCTCTTTCAAAAGACGAGAAGCTTGACGCGGAGATTGAAAAGTTGACTGGAGAGGTCGATGCTGGCCTCAAGTTGTCAGCAGCTCACACTGACAAGGTTAAGGACGAGCTTGAGACAAAGAAGAAGCCGTCGTTTCAACAAACTGAAGAAAACTCAACTGCGTCAAACAAGCACGAGCAAGGCGCTTCCGAGGCTTCAAAAATAGTAGAATCGCCAGAAAGCAAGACAGACGTTTCAAGACCAACCAGCCCTTCCAGCACCTTGCCAACCGAGGCGGCGAAGGATGTAGAGGATCCCAAACCAGAATCGCATATATGATTTCCACAAAGATTAAGAATGATCAACATCGAGACGACACCTGCTTCTTTGCTTTAGACGAAGCAAAGAATTCTCTTGAGCAGAAGACAAGTCCTATATGGTGTCAAGTAAGCCTTGAGAATGAACACTTGCCAGACCGTTGAAAGTAAATAAGGTTACATTTACAAGCAGCTTTGAATGCTGCGGGGCGGGCGGCGCCGGGGGGGGGGGGGGGGGGGGGGGGGTAAAGAAAAACCAAACCCAAGGTAAAAACACAGAAAACAAAAAAAAAAAAAAAAAAATTGAATAAAAAATTTATATTATAAATAAAGTAATT
>JAGKQE010000112.1:4020-77935 GCA_022609375.1 Xenosphaeropsis pyriputrescens | reverse complement strand
ATATGTCTTACTTTATATATATAGCTAGTATATAGTTAGTATAAAGAGTAATATAATTTAGTAAGAGCAATATTTATAAATAGCTACTAACTACTAGATTTTTACCCAAATTCTATTATACTTACACATAAAATAGAGCAGAAGCTACAGATTTATATTTAGGTCTCAAATTCCAGTTCTTATGCTTCTATATAGAGTTATAATCAATTGAAGTAGAAAACCAAAAACTGCACAGCTTCGGGTACTGCGCCGCATCACCGGAAGTTACGTTAAAGCTTTACACGACCATAGAGCTCAACGACTCCAGCTCGAGATTCTATATTCTTCTGCCCATAACAACAACAGACATATTTTTTTATTTTATAGCTGGGTATAACTAGATGACACGATCTAATATTCCCTTAAGCATATCATGTTCATCGCATAATTGCATATTGAGCCTCCATCCCAGACGGAACCTGCTGTCCGTCCCAGCGTATCATTCGATGGCCCAACTCCGGATACTCTCGACTCTGCGGGTCTCAGATGGAGACTTGGGGCTGTTGGTACGTGAGTCGTAACGACTAAGGAACCCTAGAATATGTACCTACTGATACTCGTTGCGTAGCTTCGACGACGGACTGCGGAGAGGAGACCCTCTTATCTGGTCGTGAATAATTGTGCGATGGAGAAGGCCTCTCTAGCTTTCCATGACTCTGCGGGTTGGAAATAAATACGTGTTGTGCATGGCTTTGAAATGATTATGGCTTCCAAGAGCTTGTCGGTCTTGAATTGATGACGGGAGATCCGGGAATAAAGTCGGATGGACTGGACTCGACTATGGCGTGCGAGTCAGAGATATTCCTCCGCCGCTTCATCGCCTGAAATCGTACAACTACAAGTACACGAAGTCGGTATTCCTGGGGCTGGAGTGGATCGTATTGAAGCGGGGATGTGAAGCAGATTGATGATTGATTGCTTGTCAGTACTACGTACTTGTAGATAGTGAATGGCGGTTGATGGTCGGCTCATTCGCTGGCTGAAGCTTCGGATGTGTAGCCAATTTGTGACTTTCGTAGGGGAGTAGACGGGAAAGGATACTTCTTATTTCATTGATCAACGACTGTTTGGAGTCTTTCGCCATGTAGAAGATGTGTCTTGACCTTGGTCGTATTGGAACGATGTGGGGATCAACTTGCGTATCTACGGAAGGGCGTCTCCGATGTACCTGGAGCTTCGATCTCCAAGGTATGGGTGTTCATCCGCTTAATTAGATGATCTCGGCCATCAAACTACCCTACGATAGTACCTTAACATATTCAACGACACATGATCTTGATCTTCTCTTCTCTCCTCATGTGAAACCAAATCAGGCAAAGCAAAGCAAATCAACGCAACGCAACGCAACGCGACGCAGGAATTATCACCAACGACAATCTCCCACCTCCAGCACAACATCATGGATTATGCATATTACCAAGCTGCTCCGCAGCCCTATCAATTCATGGGCTTGCCCCCGACGCCGTCCCATGCCAACAGCAGCTCCGAAGAATACACCAACACTTCTCCCCCAGTAAGTATATCTTCGCAAAATTTACCCCACAACATACCCTCAGAGGTCAGTCTAACACGGTAACAGCAACACAATCAAGAGGCCTTCGACCAGTACCAAAACTTCGATGTCTTCAATAACTTCAATCCCAGCATCCCGAACCCTAGAAACGCGGGAAACCCTCTCACCCCGCAATCGCAACACAAATCATCCGGCCCATCCGAAGACCCAGAATTGCAACGCCAAGGAAGCAACTCGGACGATGAAGACATGACTCCCGCCCAGTCGCGACGCAAGGCACAGAACCGCGCAGCGTATGTCTTCTCTTCTCTTCTCTCCTTCCCTTTCTTCTACCCCGCACTATTAACACCCCGCCCTAGGCAACGAGCCTTCCGCGAGCGCAAGGAACGCCATGTCAAAGAGCTTGAAGCGAAGCTCTCTGCCCTCGAACAAAATTCCGCGGCAACGGCTGCCGAGAATGCACGTCTGAAAGCCGAGCTGCAGAAAGCATCGACAGAGAACGAGATCCTGAAGGCAACATCCGCGCACGCCTCGCCGTCACCGATGCCAAATGCAGGGCCAATGACGTATAGCCCCACGGACTTCTATACGGAGGTACTGTATGCGCACGAGAATAAAGTACCGAGCCATCGGATTGTCGAGGGACCTGAGGGCCGCATGTTGGCTGCGGGTGCGGCGTGGGATTTCATTGTTGCGCATCCGCTTTATAAGGAGGGCCGTGTGGATGTGGCGGATGTTAGTGAGAGGCTAAAGACGGTTGCGAAGTGTGATGGACAGGGACCGGTGTTCGAGGAGGGCGAGATCATACGGGCTATTGAGTCGAGCGCTCTTCAGGAGAATGATGAGTTGCTTTGATTGGATCGAATCAGTATTTGGTTGTGGCTAGCTTCTGGGCGGGTAATTTGGAAGATGGATGGCAAGGGTGCTTCTGAAGTATTGAAATTGATCTTGGCATTAGGTGTGCGGCTTGGAGTTGGCTTGGAAATTTTCGGGTGTGTTAGGTTGGATTGAAAGATGGAGTTATATGGATCCACACATTTATGGTCGCCTTATTGATACTCTTTACAGTTACTCTTTATATATTGCATACGCTATAACTAAAACGAGGCTTTTTTGATCTGGAATGGGAGCACTTTGATAAGTTGATCGGGATTCAGGAATGTCTGTGAATGATACAGGACCGTCAGTATGCATCTCACCTTTAAAGTTTACGCTCGTTCAATCCTACTGGCTTCCAGTGACTGCATGTTTTGTCATGTTCTATGCAACATCCAAAAAGGGAGGATACACAGAGAATGCAAGGTAACCCCCCAGAATGGAACAGAATACTCACAATCAAACACAGTCCCCAAGGATCTTTGTACACAACCAATATTAAAACCCCGCCCTCCTCCCCAACCCACATCAACAACAAAAGCTCACCTCACCTCACCCTTGACAAAGGTAAGCCCATCACAACCCAATACCATCTACTTATCAACTAACCCTCACCAACCCCCAGACCCACCACAAACAAATCCTACCCACAAATAAGCCCATTTACAGATCCAAAATGCGCCTCAACCTCCCCACCCTCCTCACCCTCTCCCTCGCCGCCCCCCTCGTAGCCGCCGGACCCGCAGCCTACGCAATCTGCCAAGCCGGCTGCGCCACCCTCGCTGTGGCCTGCTACAGTGCCGCTGGCTTCACGTTCGGCGTCACGGCCGGCCTTTCCATCCCGGCTTCTGTTATCGCGTGCGATTCTGCGTTTGGTACTTGTCAGGCGGCTTGTGCGGCGGTTTTATTGGCGCCAACGCTTTAGAGGGTGGGGATGAGAGGATAAGGGGATGGGAGGGGTTTGGGGATGGAGAAGTTTGGATAGGAGATGGATTTGAGTTGGTCTTTTGTATGGGGGAGTTTATGTGAAGTGGTTCCTGTAATGGACTTTGTGAAATTTTGAGTGAGGCTTTTGTATTTGAGGGGTTTGTTGCTGTGCTAGTGGGGTTTTTGGTTGGTGGATCACTTGAGATTGTCTACTCGATGTTTGATGATAGGAGAACACTTGATAGTAATATAGCTCTTGATATATCTATTGCGATTATTGTGATTATTATTACAAGGGTTACTATTATCATACAGACTAAGTAATAGGCACTTTTTACTACTATTGACCTGTTAGTATTATAGGCTTAAGATAGTACTCCTTAAATGCTCTAAAGTTCAAGCTTAAAACAACTACTTTAATGTTACCGAACAGACTATGGGCACGTGACCGAAGTTAGGTCACATGACTTAAGGGTCCCTTCTTTCCTTTCATATAGTTAGATTGCCCTTACTTAGTTAGTTAAGCGTAGGGCTTCCTACAAAAGCGCACTCTCAAGGGAGAGAGATCATTAAGAATTACATGATATTTAGAATCACTCGGTTCATTGCGTCCCCTTACGTGAACGACCACGCTGATGCCAGCGGTACCGTGTCATTTACAAATCAATAATAAACTAGCTTTATGAGGCTTTAAACATACCTCAAGCTAGAATTAGTAAACCACGCTTTCAATATTTATGTTATCTATGTATATTATTATATAGTAGTATATCTATATGTATATTTATACTAATATCTCTTTATAATAAGCTATCCCTTGTAATTCTATTCTTTTTCTATATTGGCCCCATTCTGAAGTAGTATCTACACTACTGCCTTATCCCCTCTAGAACTTGTAAACATTAGTTTTTAGTGGCCGCTTATTTTCTGGTATTATAGATGCTCTATTTGCTACTTATGCTTTATGTTGCTCCCTCGGGCTTCAGACGTTGCATGTGGAACTATGAGTTTATGATTGCATCGTATTGAAAACTTGAAGCTATTGCATGCACCCCTATTATATTGATTGATCTATGGTTTGTCTCTGGAATTGATGTGGCAATAAACTTACTCACTCTTTTTAATTTCTTAACTCTCAATTTTGTCTCATGTATCACAGTTCTTTCCTGGTAGGAGCTCTCTTGGCATAGTGTAGTCCTCACCAGCGTCCCAATTACTGTTGTCGATATCAAGAGCATTCTGCACTGTTAGCATGCGCATGATCGAATGCTTTTAAAAGCCCAATCATATGGGCGATTCCAGCAAATATGACCATGAAATGGAGGATCTGATGACTAGCACCAAACTTATCATATCGATGAGGATACCATCTCTCAGGAACCTTGAGGAAATTAGCAATGCCTCTTGGGAGCACTGGAGCAGCGTACCCTTGTAGCATATGCTACAGCACCAATAAGATTGAATCCCGCCATAATGCCCATCCAATCTAAACTCATACGTCGATCCTGAATATCCCAACCATACAGCGAAATACTGTGAATGATGAATACCAACGCCGAGAGGCCAAGATCGGAATACATCGCTGATCGGTAAGGGCGAAGCTTCGGATGCCGGAAATTGGGAGCGAGTGTAGCAATAGAACAAGCGATGGCAAGTAGTGATACCTGTCAAGATGCGTAGCTGGTCAGCAAGTCTGCCATGATTTGAAAAGTGGGTGAATCACTTACAACACTCCAATAGATTCTTCGAAGCTTTGAGTTGTAATAAAATCCATAGTACACAGAAGGAATAGTTGAACCCCACATTAGGATAACAATGCCCAGATAGTCAAGTTGATTTCCAAGTGAAGCAACTTTTAGGCTATGGTTCGCTATGATATGGAAACTTCAGAACACAACCAGTCAGTCTCAGCCATTCATTTTCCATTGGAATTCGAGGAAACACCACATACATGGCAGAGAGCATGAAACAGACGGCGACCCCGAAGAAAAAAGCCGAAAATACTGCGATATCACTTGCATTGGCAGATTTGTAGCGTGGATAAACTTGGTTGTAAACATAAATAGGCAATGTCGCAAAGATGGTTGTCCCAACGAGATGGGAATATATATTCACTGCCAATATTAGTCCCTCTGGTGTAGATTGTGTATGAAATATCTGTGGCTCGAACCGGTTTCATTGTTGAGATGCATCAAGCTCTGCAATGATATTTTGAAGGACCCCGATGGTGGACTTGTATATAGCAGATTAGCTTTTGTCCCCGATTGCAAAGGAAAGCTGACTTACCGATATCCAGACAATATGAACTCATTTTCTCTATCATTATTAACTTTTGCTCTGGAAAGATGGTAAGATTCATCTTGGGATGCTGTCTTACTGTTGCCATGTAGCTGTGTGGATTTTTTTAAGTGCATGTTTGAGTCTTTCAGGGCAAGTGCTAACTCACATAGCTCATTCCACATCAGAAGCGGTTGAAGCTCTCTGGCCGTATTTTCATCTGTTTTGTCTCTTTTAATTCTGTACATCTGATGCCCGAGTAAGCCTCCGAGTTCGGAAAGTCGTTCAAGAAAGTTCAAATATCCAGAAAGACCTTTTGCGCATGTATGCTAAAGAGCCTATCATTTCAAGCTGCGACTTTGATTTTTTAATGCTCAATTTGGGATGAAGAGCAGCACAGGCTGTTTGAAATGTTCGATATATGAGTCAAAAACGCTGCAAGATTTCTTTGTCTGCAGCTTGCCGAGACCCTATGTTTTTCCAACTCCTGTATGTTCTCACTTCATGTAGTCAAAGAATAGGAGGTGGAAAAAGGCGACAAAGAATAGGCGTCAACATGTTCTGAAGCAAGCTGTTGATAAAGAGTCAATGTAGACAAAGAAACAACGAAACACGTATCTATGAGCCAACTTAATCCCACTTAGTCTGCACAGACGCTGTCTAGCTACCAAAACTCATGAACAATCACTGTGGCCTCATTTGAGCTCAACCTGCAGCAAATTGGTTCAAGTTCTTTGAATAGGCCGAAACCTCAGGTTGGGGGCAAAATGAAGATTTTTTCCTCCCCCCCCCCTTTTTTTTTCGCAGCTGTTCTGTTACAATTTGTTTTGCTTCACATAATCTATTTTCAAGGTAGATGATCTATCTCAAAATGCCCCTGACTGACGCCTTGACATAAGCTGTGGAACAGCAACATTTTTCAGGGGAACAAATAGATGTAGAGCGTTATAAATCTTAACGTCATTTTTTTTTTTACCTTGCCAGGAGTTTTTTCATTCATTTACAATCATATTTACTTTTACTATTCTACACACGTTCCTTTGCATCTTCGAATTTATCTTTCTTGAATCCAAGTGCGCATCATGATTTTCAATCAAAACGTAACGACTACAACTGCAAACTGGGCATCTGACCCTACCGGACGTGGAACCTTCTCATTGCTCTTCTCTTACCTATTGACTTTGTGTCTTTGTGTCTGGTCAGCGTTGCATCTCAATATTCCTCCTCGATATCACGAAGCTCATCACACATGGTCTCACAAATTTTCAAGAGTTTTAGGATGGGGAATTGTTGGAATATTTGCACCAGAGCTTATTATGTTTGTAGCTTGGACACAACACAATTCCGCGAAAGAGCTCCAGCAAGTGATAGAAGTCTGTAAATCTCAGAAGGTTGGTCTACAAATCAAAATGTTATGTGACGAGGAATTACTTCTCCAAGACCAAGATAGTATAAGAGAAATGCTTACGATGGAAGGATAAACACCATTTGAGATCTCCTGATCCTGTTGAACTCGACAGCACCTTTCCATGGACAAAGGCGCACAGCTTCTATGCTGGAATGGGTGGCTTTGTATTTAAGGCTAGTGAAATCGCTGATGAGTGTGATCATTCAATCTCGCTTGATGCTCAGTATACTATCATAGCGAGGGGAATTGCGTTTCTGGCTCAACACAGGGTTCTACCGAGGATACGAGAGGATGAGATAGAAGATAAGAGCAAGGCTGACAGCATTACAAAACTTCTGGCATGCTTTCAAGCACTCTGGATGGTTGCTCAAGTCATTGCTCGACTCGCTTGTCACCTTCCAGTTACATTACTTGAAGTTAATGTGCTAGGCCATGTGCTCTGCGCTTTGGTTGTTTATCTTCTCTGGTGGCACAAGCCTCGAATGATGCGTGGACCAACCACGGTTTCCGGTGCTCAACTCCAACCCTTGCTGGCATACATGTATATGAGCAGCCGCATCAGTGGAAAACACGGGCACCGCAGCTATTTCTTTCAAAGAAGATCACGACATCCAGAGTTTACTAGTGTTCAAGAGTCAATAGGTCACATCTAGGAACCAAGGAATGCAATCCTGAGATCAAGTATGATGGAAAGCGACTTGATATCTTCTCAAACCAACATTCTTCCAGGTCTCTTTCAATCAAGCAACTGTCTTCATCAAATGATGATATCTCCTTCTACTTATCAGGCTTGACAGAAGAGGCGCGTTGGAAAGGATCGAGATAGCAGCAGGTTACAACAGACAAGATGAACGAGTCTCAAGGGTTTTTGTTTGCACGAGTAAAGCGCAAAGATGGACTTGAAGAGATGGTTGAGGATTACACATCAAACTGGACTTCGAGCGGACTCTTGCGTCGAACAGGAAATTATGAAACAGATGACCGCCGAACTGAAGGCCTGGTGATGGGGACAATCCTATGGTCTGCCAGTGTGGCTTACGGATCTATCCATATTGCAGCATGGAACGATTACTTTGCTTCCGATATCGAATGCTGGATTTGGCGCTTATCTTCTACATATACCATATTCTCGGGCCTCTTGTGGCTCAGTGTGAACTTGATGGCGCGTCTATTCAGAAGAGTTGACGAATACTGGGATAGAGTACTAAAAGGTGAAGCAGGTAAAATAAGCTACTTGTTTTTACATATTGTTTGTTCGATATGTGGAACCGCTTACATTTGTGCGAAAATTTTCTTAATTTTCGAAGCTTTTCTTAGCATCAGAAAAATGCCAGCAGCAGCTTATCAGACACCGAACTGGACACAAACTGTTCCTAATCTCTAGGGTTTGCTCGAAGATGTGCACTTTGTGTGTGTCACAGAAATACTCGTAACATGACTGGCTGATGCACATGGGTGTAAGGGATCTTTTGCTGCGAGTTGTGGAATGTTAGTGATACTTTGCGTTCTTCAATATTGAGCGTGAATATCACATGCCTGTTGGAACTGGACTTCAAAAGAAAATATTATCCTGAGTTTTTGCAAAATCTCCATCATCTACAAATAGTTAATATCACTTGTGTCTCATTATGGCTTGTAGTACTGAGAATCCTCTTCAGTCTCTTGACGAAGAGACTGCCTCGCTGATACTTCAGTTACAGCTCGATGATTGTCAACATCTCCTTGATAGTGGGAAGGGAAAGTTGCGCGAAGACGAGCAGAACGATGTTGAAATTGCTGTGGAATTATATATGAAAGAGCTTACTGACAACGCTTTGATCATGCTTGATAAACGTATGACAAGAAGCATCGCAAGTGCTGTTCGAACAGATGGCCAAATCGTGGTCGAGTCTCTTATGGAAGAAGAGCAGACTGCTCAAGATCGACGACTTGCCCAAACCTACAACGGTAACACGAACGAAACCGATCTTCGTATTTCAATCGCGGAATCAGTCCATGATAACATTGACGAAGAGCTAATTGAAAAGCTGAGCGCTCTCTATGTTGCTGGCTTGGACGGACTTGCTGAAGAGTCATATGCTTCAGGACCAGAAGCCGAATCTTCAAAACAAGCAACAGCTCGGAAGAAAAAGAGAACTCACATAAATCGACAATGCGTCTCATGCTTAGAGCACAAAAAGTTCTTCGACGTCGCTCGTGCTCCTTGTGGCCACGAATATTGTCGTGATTGTCTCGAGGAGCTTTTCACCACTTCTCTCACAGACGAATCGCTCTTCCCTCCAAGATGCTGCCGCCAGAAAATTCCGCCGGAGTCGGTTCGGTTGTTTCTGAAGTCGAACAT
The DNA here is from genome assembly GCA_022609375.1 of Xenosphaeropsis pyriputrescens. NCBI lineage: Eukaryota > Fungi > Ascomycota > Leotiomycetes > Phacidiales > Phacidiaceae > Xenosphaeropsis > Xenosphaeropsis pyriputrescens. Next base: position 68,554 of record JAGKQE010000112.1, on the reverse strand, counting down.
CTACTTCAAGTACGAGGAAAAGAAAATTGAGCTTTCGACCCCAAATCGAACCTATTGCTGGCAACCTACTTGTTCAGCTTTCATATACTCAGAGGATATTCAAGACCAGACAGGCACTTGCAGGAAATGTCAAAACCACACTTGCATTTCCTGTAAAGGAGAAGCCCATGGCAATGATTGCCCATATGATGTTGAGTTGCAGCAAGTCTTGAAGATTGCAGTAGATCAAAACTGGCAAAGGTGTTATTCATGCTGGACAGTCGTTGAGCTGCAACATGGTTGCAATCATATAACGTACGCAATGACATAAGACTGCACCTCTCTTTTTTTGGTTCCAACTGATTGATGACAGATGTCGATGCGGGGCACAATTTTGTTATGTTTGCGGAACACGATGGAAAGAATGCGCCTGCGAGCAGTGGGAGGAGCACCGACTCTTAACACGAGCAGAACAGCTTGTTGATAGAGAGGGAGCTCGAGAGGCGGTGGCTGATGTCCATAACCAACGGGAATTATTAGTTGGTCAAGCTGTTCAGGATTTGCTTGCTAATCACAACTGTGATCACCAGAAATGGCGGTTTACACCGGGTCCTCATCAATGCGAGGAGTGTCGTCATCACCTGCAGCAATACATTTTCGAGTGCCGGCAGTGCCAGTTACAAGCATGTAACAGGTGCAGAAGAAACAGACTCTGATAGATAGGTCCTTTCCCTTGTATAGTTGTTGCTGTGGAGAAAGCAACATACTCCATATCAGTCACTTGACGTCAACAGCTATACTGGGGAGGGGAGTATCATCCTACTGCTCAACATATACAATGTAACCATTTAATTTCATCAGAACTAGCAAAACGTTACAATACATTTTTCTGCTCACCAATCCTGGACTTGCTATGTTATGTGATATACACAAAACACTCATACAACAACATGAAGTTCGCCATATAATAATCGAAACTCCCAAGTAGAAGACCAGACCAAATTAAGCTAGCCACAACCTCAAAGGCCTTCGAGAGAAATCTCATTTTGAAGATATGGTAGGGTAGTTATTTGAAAGTACTGTGGAAAGCCTTTGAGTTCTCAATCGTTCGATATAGTCTTCGTGCAGTAAGTTCTTCCTTGAGGTTAATAATGATATTTGTACAGGGGCACTTGCTAATATGTCACATGATTAGTCAATATCCCATAAAGTATTCGAGCCGTACAACAATCTCAAGCTGCAAGATTATCTAAACCCCTACATTTATCCTGGACAATGTAGTTATCTGCAGTTTTAGAACTACAGGGGTATACTTATGCTATTCAAAAAATCACAATTATAGAGAGCGGCGATGTTGTGTAGGATTTGATGAGAGATTTCCAAGAGCTGACGTTGTGTTCAGATCTCGTATGCGCAATTCGCGGGGCCCCAGATTGGCAAATTGACGGGGAAATAGTGGAGAAGGTCTTGACGGGTCGGGCGGGAGGCGGGAGGTGCGGTGGTGCGGGAATTGGCGGGTAAGACCGGGCTCGGACCCGGGTGCTAAGTGTGCTGGGTGGACCGGGCAGTGGTCGGCTGGCCGGTCGCGGGGGCACACCCATACCGGCCTTTTATTCCTTATATTTCACTTTTCCCCCAGAATATAAATGTATATTCCTGGGGATATCCAGAGATATTTCCCGAGTCCCCTCCTACTGCCCCGTCTCCTCACCGGCGAGCCCCCAGGGCCCGCGGCCCCAGCCCAGGACCAGGACGGGTACATGGAGGGCGGAAGGGCATTACCCGGAAGCGCACCCAGAAGAGAGCCGGGCGGCGGCGGGCGCTTGTTGTGTACCGGGCGCATGTTCGTATTCCTTTCCTTTCTGTCTGCACGCGAGATTCCTAACATATACAGGATCAATTGCCGAGTCATTGTTGTCTTCACTCGATCAATAGAAGATTCGCATCGATGCCCCACGACGAACCATGGCTTATGTGCATGGAAGACTGTGCATATTATCCTAACGGTAGAGATCTTCGGATGTGGCGTTATTCTGTCCCCTTATCTCGTTTCTTTCAAGGTTCTGTGTTAATACCTCCATGCGGAACGAATGCATAGGCCCAAGGGACGTTGGAAAGTTCGAAAAACAGCGACAACTGCAGACCTATCAATGGACAAAGAGCCATGGCCATCCATTCATTCTCGTAGCATTGTTTTCTGTATTAATACAATGGAATGCCCATTTGGATTTTCAGTCAAGTCAGTCGATGCGGAGAAGGGTTTCCAAGAGCTGTGCAATCATCGAGAGCCATATGTTTCTTGGAAGCTGTGGAATCCTTTTGAGCTTTACGGCCATCGGAAATCATCCGCTTGTTCGAAGCCATATTATTACTTCGGCTACTCTTCATAGAGGATCTGTCCGAGCATTCATGTCTACTCCGTGATCATATTCTATCCATACACAAGTTCACAACACGACGTGAATCCCTCAGTGAGCAAGCCTTGCACCTTGGCAGCGCATTATTACTTGCTGCTTGCTTGCTTGCTCCACGAAACAACCCCACAAAGAGCAGAAAATGCCACTAACGGCGGCATCAATCGCCTCTCATGCTCGCGGGGAAGTCTGAAGAGAGGGCCTGGACTCATTCAGCCTAAGGTGGTCAACGCCCGCCGACCCAATGGAAAGGGCTGACTCTATGGAGACGGCGAATCAGTAAGTGGTACAAGTACCACGTAAACAACCACAGAGACTAGCGTCGGGGTGGCACAACTCATCGCCCCCTTGTGGACAAGATCATGGCCATGGTCATGGTCCATGGGGACCCCGCGAAGAACATTGATAAGTAGCACGGATTTCCACTTTTCAAGGACGGCTCGAGACGTTCACTGTTCTTTTCCCCGAGTGCAGTCCTGCATCATTGAATTGTTGATGCGAGAATATCAATCAGTTCCTCTCGGACAGTCACTATCATTGATCAATATTTCCAGATCAATCCAGACTCCTCTCCTCGTCGGTTGCTGGCGTATATCTTATAATGTCTGAAGTTCCACCAACCGAAGTCGAGGGCGAGACGCATGCCCAGGCTGAGGCCCGCCACGTTTCGGCAGCGGACGCCATCGCCTTGGACCGCAAGCGTAAGGTCGTAGATGACCATATGGTGACGGGTGCCGGAGAAATTACACTTCGCCAATCGATACTTCCCGTCTCGCTCGTCACTATCCTCTTTTTCATGTGGGGCTTCGCATATGGATTGCTTGATGTACTGAATTCGAACTTCCAAGAGGTGCTAAGCATCTCGCAAGGAATGAGTGGAGGCTTACAAGCTGCCTATTTTGGAGCTTATTTCATCGGACCCTTGACCTATTCTGGGTGGATTGTAAGAAGATTTGGATACCGAGTCACATTTATGACCGGTTTGATTATCTATGGTGTAGGTCACTTGATGGTAGAAGTCCGAGTTCCCTTACTGATGTCAAGATAGATTGGAGCTCTGTGTTTCTGGCCGTCGGGAGTGAAGCGTTCTTTCGGCGGATTCTGCGGTAGTATGTTCATTGTAGGCAGTGGTCTTTCAACACTCGAGACATCCGCAAACCCCTTCATCGCAACTTGTGGACCACCACGATACAGCGAGGTACGTCTGACGCTCGCGCAATCTTTCCAGGCCGTCGGCACCGTCGTCGCCCCTCTCTTAGCCTCCAAGGTGATCTTCAAAGACGTGCACGCCGGCTCAAGTCTCAAGAACGTGCAATATGTATACTTGGGAATCGCCTGTTTCGTCTTCCTGCTGGCAATCGTCTTCTTCTTCGCACCAATCCCCGAAGTCACGGATGCCGACATGGAATACCAAGCCGAGCAGACCGTCAACGAGACGGACTTTCAGGACAAGCCGATGCGCAAGCAATACACGCTGTTCTACGGCACACTGGCCCAATTCTGCTATGTCGGAGCCCAAGTTGCATGTGCTGGCTACTTCATCAACTACGTACAATGGGTACGTCCCGGCACCTCCAAAGCAACAGGCGCGAACCTTCTTGCTGTAGCACAGGGCTGTTTCGCGATCGGACGATTCGCCGCCTCAGGAGCCATGAAATTCGTGAAGCCGCGATACGTGCTCATGGCATTCATGTCCGGCGTGGTGGTCTTTTGCTGCTTGGTCCTCGGTCTCGAAGGCAACGGCGGGATAGCGTCGCTCTCGCTCGTCCTCTTCTTCGAGTCCTGCTGCTTTCCGCTCATCTTCACGCTTTCGCTCCGCGGCCTCGGAAAGCACAGCAAACGTGGGGCATCGTTCATCGTCGCGTCTGTCTCTGGTGGTGCACTCTTCCCGCCGATCTTGGGTGTTGTAGCGGATAATCTTGGCGGGAACACTCAGCATGCTTTCTTCATTCCTCTCATTGGATTTGTCATTGCGTGGACTTTCCCGCTTTATCTGAATGTTTTCTGTAAGAAGAGCTTGGATGGCTGGACTGAGAAGGTTAAGGTTGGCATTGAGAGCCCTCGAGACGAGGAGAGTATTTCGGGGGAGAAGGAGGGTGTGGTGCAGATCGAGAAAATTTAATGCGCCCTGTTCTATTTCTTTATGATACCTTCAGGATGTACAATACCTTTTGGTTTAGTAAGTTTACGATTATTACAACATATTGATTTTCTTCCTACTTGTTATTTGTTCTTGCATAAGAATTGTCACAACTTCAACTTGGCAGACGTATGGTGATAGCGCCAATTTCATGAATATAAAGAGTTCAAATTTACTAAACAGACTGTTTCTCTTCAACTAAATTATTGCCCAAATCTCCTATCCCTCCACATCTTATCCACCCAACATTACTACAACAAGCACTATCTTCTTCAACTCATCCCCACGACCGAATCAGAAAGCATCCGCGTAAATAGCAATAGCATAAGCGTCCACTCTCCCACAATCCCCCCTCCTATCCGGACAGTACTGGCAATTACTGTCCAATAACTGCCCCGTGATCAGCGTCGCCGGAATCCCACTGACGTAAAACAGCGTATCTCCACAATAGCAATCAACAACTCCACTCGTCACATCCGTCTGCGTCCCGAAATAGTTGCTCTGCGGAACACTAGATCCACAGAACGAGGAGCATTGCTGGACGACTGGCACATACGATAACGGGAGTAGAGAGGGGTAGGGCACCGTATAGGATGGCTGGATCCGAGTTGCGAAGCCGGATGGTTCGTACAGCGTTCCAAGAGCGCCTGCCGTTGCTACTGCGATCTCTGCGTGGTTTATGGTTGTTGTCACCGTGGAGGTTTCATAATCCGTGACGACGCTGACATAAGCTGTGGACGTGGTGATGGTTTTGGTGTATATTATTGTGTGCGTGGTGTCAGTGGCAGCAACGATATAGACGCCGGCTTGGTTCAGGACTCCGCCTGAATAGGTCATGATGGATGTTTCGGTGTAAGTCTGGGTGGTGAGTATCGTTTTGGATGTGGGACGTGCGATCGTGGTGGTATATATTGACGTTGTGCTGATATTTGGGCTGGAATAATTGGCTTGTCCTATGCCGGGATACACGAAGGATTGGGGGAAGCATCCTAGGAACCCATATGTTTTCCCCGTTGCTACGGCGCCTGGGGCTCCTGATTCTCTGCATGCTGTTAGGAATTTCTCTTGCTGATAGTTCGGAGATCTTACCCTTGGATACCTTGCGGCCCTCGACTGCCCTGTGGTCCTTCGGACCCTTGCAGTCCCTGGCTACCTTGGGGTCCAGGAATTCCCTGTGAACCCTGACTACCTTGAGGACCTAAACTTCCTTGAATGCCCGGAGCGCTGTTATGGGTCAGATTTGAATCTGTCAACAAAAGCTATCAGTACTCACCCAGTCGGGCCTGCTGACCCTTGGGGGCCAGTGGCACCAGCCGGTCTTCAAACTATGTCAGTATATGCTTTCAGAGGTCATGTGTTGAGGTGATTCTATTTACCCAGATGGACTGTTTCAAACGTTAGTGTCTCAACCGAGCGTCTAGAAAGAGGTGAATTGCTCACCCAGATGGACCTGCACTTCCCGGAGGACCTATTGAACTGTTGAAGCGTTAGTCTTCTATCCTATTCCAAAATAAGAATCTCATACCCTTGAGCACTAAATATATGTTAGTCATTGATGATGGTATTGGTATTAGATTCAACTGACCCTGTAGGGCCACTACTTCCGTTGAGACCTTGTGGGCTACGGATCCATCAGTATATGTCTAAAGCTAGATGTCAAGAGAAATACCCAGATGGACCAGATGGACCAGATATACCGGAGGGGCCTTGGGGCCTTAATTCTTTAGTTAGCTATGCTAGAAGTAACCATTCGAGCGTGGGATATTCTTAGTTACCCTGAAGGTCCACTTGGCTATTTATTGTTAGCTCTCAGGCTTTGACACATACTATATGGACTTACACCACTGGGGCCCGCACTGGGACAAGTTGAAGCACTGATAATATTTATAGTGACAAATGTACAACCTGGAGGCCCGGCATTCTTCGTAAAGATAGCATAGATAGTTCCGTCGGTCGTGACGCAGAACTCGGCCTCGCCTTGATAGAAAGCCGGATTAGTCCAAACAAGGTACCTCGCATCCGTTACTGAGAAGTAAGTTGCGACATCTCCAGCTGGACTCATTGGCTTAAACTCTTGGTAAGCTGTTCCGGTATTAACAGAGAAATAACTGTTGACTCCATCGTTGATTGCAAGCAATCTTCCATCATCATCCAGGCTGTACTTTGTTGTTGAGTCGCAAGTGGTTGAGATATTGCCGCCGTAAGTTGCAAAGCCGAGCATTCTCTGGCCTCTTTTCATTCCAACTGACTTGAGGTTAACACTCAAAAGGGAAGGTTTCAGCTCATGATTGCTGTTTTATCATCAGTGGCTTTGTTGCACAGGTAGGACTCGATCAATACAACTCACCGAGGTAGTATTTCTGAAGCAACAGACTTCGAGTAACTGGAACCAAGTAGAGAAAACTGTGTCGGATTATCTGTAGCATCTGTCGCAATGTTTTGGTATACTTCAGTTACGAAGGTCTGATATATTGTCTTCGTATCGCTGTGAAGTCTCGTTGGTGAAGCAAAGGCATAATAGAGGAACAAGGAGGCAATCAATCCACTTATCCAGATCATTTTGAGTGAAGATAGTGACGAAAGCCACGATAGTATGAAATATGTTATGTATCAAAAAAATTCAGGTGATGAAAATTCCACGAAAGATAGAATCAACGAATCTTAGGGAGGTACTTACATTCAAAAATAAAAAAAGTATCACTATCCTCAAATGGCACAAATCAACTACCATTGGTACCGAGAATAGTGTGTTATGCATTACCACCAAGTATGACTCAAGCTCTTCCTGATCTCATACCTCAAATGGTTACTCTTCAATGGAAAATTCTTGGTCATTAGGGGACAACACTTCACAGGCAACAAGGCATATGCCAAAGACGTATGACAAAAATGCATGATTGTCTTCTTCATTCGCCCAAGACATGTCCAGTAGAGGAAATGTTATGCAGGAGGTCGAATATGAATACCAAATTGAATGTAAACATAGCTTCAGTGTCTATGACCCTTGGTAAATTGGCTTTGGTTTTGATCATCATCTCCTCACAAGCTCCTCAAACACCCAGTTGAAAGTCGCCCCGGGGTGACCGTAGTTCAATTGTTTAGTGTTCATGGGCTTTTATCCTTCTATGCTTTCTCGGTCGTGCTAGAGATTGCAGTCGAAATGCCTCTCCAAGGTACAATGTAGTTAGAATCGCCTCCACACATGTGAAGATCTAACGCTTCACAGATAGACTCCTTCAACTGTTGTCACATGTTCCAACCAGCTATTGCTGTATCGAGCCACAGTATCTCAGCTTACTGTATAGAGGGAGATGTGTTTGCTTGAATAAGGCATCTTCTTCCTAGGACTGGCAGAAAGGTCAATAGAGTCCTGAAGGTATGTACGATGATTATGGTACCAGCGTCAACTCACGATACTCGTTCTCATTCGGCAGTACGATGATTGTGTATAATGTAGAGCCAGGGGATCTACTTTGTTGTGGTTGGATCGAGGGTAGCGTATCTAAACTGTGTTAATGCATAGCCATATATTCATGATATTTATTACCTTACGACATATCCTTCCTGTACCTGAAATAGGCGCCCTTGGTACCAAGCATGTGTTATTTGAAGAAGACAACTTTAGTCCCTTCGGAGTTAATGCATTTTCGAACAGACCCTTAGTTTCTTTGGGCCCCGTTTGTTTGTTTACTTGAAAATCACAGAAATGCAACAAATGCTAATATATCTATAGATAGGATTACTAATTCTCACTGCTAGCTGAATCCCCTTGATCTACAAACAATTGCAAACAATGGCCTTAGAGATATAATGTACTCGATCATGTATGCAGTACACACCTAATCATTCTCAAATGGATAGAAGGCCCAGGATGCACAGATGATATGGAAAAGATTAAGAGTGTTTGTATCTTTCTATAAATCTTTCGGGTCTAAGGAATCCGTATTGGAACTTGTCGTCGGACTTTTGATTCCACCCTCATTAATAATATTGACATCCCAAAGCTGGAATGTGTCACAGAGATTGGTTGGCTAAGCGAGCCTGAAATACTCTCATTTATAACTCCACCTGGACTATCAGATGCCATTCCAAACCTATCAGACTTCTTGACCTGCAAGCTTTCAAGAGTAGAGTACCAGATACTTCACTTCAGAATTGCCATTGGCCACCACCTTTACCCTCACACACAACCTAAACAACCTTTGCTTGGCCCTAAGCCACTATATAAAACCATGCCACCTTTTCGTGCAGAGCATTTAGGCTCCCTTCTCCGATCCGAAGAGCTCCTCGCAGCCCGCAACGCTAAGACCAACTTAAAGGAGGAGGAAGTAAAAAGCATTGAAGACAAGGAAATCCGGGCGATTGTCGATGCACAGCTGCACGCTGGATTGCACGCCATCACAGATGGAGAATATAGGCGACACTGTAAGGGCATCTTTCTTCCTGCACACCGCCTCAGCTGACACAACAAGTATTCTGGGGCACGTTCTTCGAACAACTCGAAGGGTTCGACGAAGTGCCCGTCAACGTGGAGATTCTGCGCACATACATGCCCAATATTGCAGGATTGGTGTCTGCAGGCTACTACATTCCAGGCGGGTCGCTGATCTGTACGGGCAAGATCAAGCATGTTGGGAGTGCGCATATGGATGAGTTCAATTTCATGAAGAGCTACTTCTCTGAGAAAAACGTGCCGCTGGACAACATCAAGCTTACAATCCCGTCGCCAAATTGGTATCATATGAGATTCAAGGAGGGCAAAGCTTATATGCCCGGCGTCTATGCTTCTGATGCCGAGTATTTTGCGGATTTGGCAAAGGCCTATCAGACAGAGTTGCAGATCCTGTATGATGCGGGATTGAGAAACGTTCAAATCGACGACCCATGTCTTTCTTGTAAGTTCTGCCCCTCAATCCCAGCGATAGAAACCAGGAACTTACAGACATTTAGATTTCTGCTTCCCGAAAATGCTTGATGCGTGGGCTGAGGACCCTACCAATACCAGCGGACCCGAGAAGCTTTTTGAAGATTACATCGACTTCTATAACCAATGCTTTGGTAAGGTTCCCGCTGACATGCATATCGGTATGCATATCTGTCGTGGCAATTACGTCGATGGTCGTTTCCTCGCTGAAGGAGGCTATGACCGAATTGCGGCGAGCCTTTTCCAGAAACTCAAGATCAACACTTTCTATCTGGAGTATGATACGCCAAATGCTGGCGGCTTTGAGCCGCTTAAGTATTTGCCAAAGGACAAGAACTTGATTCTTGGCGTTGTATCTACAAAGAATGCTCAGTTGGAAGATATTGCAGAGATGAAGGAGAAGGTCTTCACTGCTGCCAAATTCATTGCAGAAGGCAACGATCAGACACCCGAGGAGGCGCTCAAGAGACTCGGTGTTAGTCCTCAGTGCGGATTTGCTAGTCACAGTGGAGAAAACCGTTTGAGCAGGGAGGAGATGATCCTCAAGCTGAAACATGTTCGCAAGTTGGCTACTGAGATCTGGCCTGGAGAATGGTAGGGTTTGGTGATTATGATAGGTGATGCATTGAAGATGTATGAATGCGCATACACCTGGTGATGAAAAATCGAAATCCTGTATTTCCAGGATAATTAAATGAAATCGCTACTCCGTATATGACCTTCCCTTAGCCTGGTATATCGAATTGTCCCCACTCTGCGCCGTTTCATCCCCACTAAACTTCCTCGAATTGAGCCCCATGCTCAGCCAGTCTCCATAGCCCGACTCCGAGATCTTGCTAGCAACACATCTCACGAGCGGCATACAAAGCGTGATATTTCCCACAAGAACAGCCGTGCTAGCCTCGCGGATATACCAAAACTCCCAGTGCGGATTGTACGGCTGGGTAAGACTGTAGTACTTGGTCAAGCAGGCCGCGATGATGACGAATATCCCCATGCTGAAGATCCCCAGCAGAAAACCCTTCTTGCTGCGTTGCAGATTGAGGTTCGCCAGGAAGGACCATGGGATGGCGATGATGAGCAGGTCTGAGGAGACGTTGAGGGAGATGTGCACGATGAAGTACTTCCGGAACGTTTGGCACTCCGCTGTTTCGCGTTAACGGGTGGTCTGGGAAGGAGGCGTCCACTCACTGTTGGTGGGTGTCAGGCTCCAGTATTGGTCCAGTGGTCGGCAGAAGACGGCCATGAGCAGTACGAGTAGGACTATGTATGATATCGCAACGTACGCTGCAATGACATTCACGGCTATGCTTCGTGATAGACCTGAACTGGAGACCTTGTGAGCTACTACCAAAGTGATGGCGTTATCTAGCAGTCACTTACGTGAGGCGCGAATAAAGTATCAACAGGCACAGCTTGACTCCCCATATGCATGTTAGTATCGTGATCTCGGTGACGAGACAAAGCGTGTTGCCTCGAATAGTCCACTTCTTGTTCTGTGGCGACAGCAATTGTTGCGAAGGATCGATGTAGAGAAAGTCATGTATGGCAAATATATTGGTTCCGACGACAACCGCAATATAGCAGCACTGGAAAAATATCAGTCAGCTTTCGAGGAAAAGTCTAAGGAGGCCTTGATGGACATACAAACGTGAATATCATAAGATAATCATCGAGTAGTAACCTGCCTTTCGTTTTCCGAATAATATATGTCGAAGTCCTGACGCAGTTCAGCTTAATTCCCATCCCCATCCACCGAGAACCCTACAGTCTTGCCAGCAGACTCAACAAACAAAACGAGCCCCATATCGCAGATTCTATATGCAGGTGCTTCTGCACATGGATATCGACGTTGACCGACATATCGAACTACCACCGACCAGTTTTTCAGAATTTCGCAGCAAGGGCCAGCACGACTTCGAAATAAGCTCTTGCATCTTGACCTCGACTCAGACAGACCCACAGTCCATATATAAAAGCAGCTGAAAATCCTCAGCTCTCCACCGGCTACCACCCCATCATCTCCTCAAGACCTTAATCCAACACACCAAGAACTCCCCCGTCCACTCATGTAGACACCTACTCCTCAAGCATCCCCGCCAAAGCAAAAGACTTGTCTCTAACGGGGGCTTCGCATCTTTGGAGCGGCAGACTAGGCCCGAGGCGGTCCTGCAGGTGGATGTTTACAGCGCGTGGCGGCGGATAATACGCAGAGCTTATTTCGACTTCCGTTATCTTCGCCGCATGCGGCTTTCGCTGTGGATTGCGTTGGGGGTAGAGGACTTGCCACGGCGCTATGGTCGGGCTGCGAAAAGCTGTCGTGATGGAGTTAGATGGCGGCTTTGCTGATTGGGGTGAAAGATGCGTGGAGGTCTTGTCGGTTGGGAATTTTGGGGCATTCTGTTGTAATAGATATGTTTGGTGGTTGATATTTGTAGCACATAGAGCTCTCGAAAGTTTTATTGTACCTTTAAAAAAAGATACACTCGATAAATATTTGACTCTTAATGTGTTATATGCACATCTTCAAGAGCTATCATCAACACAATGAAATGAAGCGCAGCTGAGGGGTTTGTTGTACGCAAGAGCCATGCATCGATTCAGAGCCAATCAATACTCCCAAGCCGCATTTTTAAAGAAAGTTATACAGTTATCGGTCATATCATCAAAATTCAACCCATGATCAGACTTACATTTTCGGGTAGTGTCATAGAAGATATGAACAAGCACAACGCCGAATCACAGTAGCATAAACAGACGAAAGCACAAACATCACATTCGCAGGACAACATCAAACATACCATGAATCATTCCTCATTTATTCCAAGCTGCATCTAAGGATTCAACCTCTTAGGCGTTCTCGGGAAAGCACAAGCCAAATGCACACTAGGAAGCTGCAAGTACCAAGCGACGACACGGTCCAAACCAATACCACCACCGCCATGGGGAGGAACACCGGCGCTCTTGAAGATGTCGACGTAGTCCTTGATACCGGCGGACTCAGGGTCGACGCCCTTCTGCTTGATGCGTTCGACGAGCTCCTCCGCAATGTGGATTCTCTGGCCACCAGAGAGGATCTCCTGGCCGCGCATCATGAAATCGTAGGCGTTGGTGACGGCTGGGTTCTCGGGGTCGACCATGGCGTAGAATGGACGGGCACCTTCTGGGAACTTGTCGAGGACGTAGAAATCGGTATTGTACTTCTTGCGCACCAAGGCTCCGAGAGCCTTCTCCTGCGCAGTGCTCATGTCCTCATCATCGGTGACATTTCGGAACTCCTCTGGGCCTTCTTCGCGGAGGAGCTTTTGGCCTTCAGCAAAGGTGAGACGCACTTCCTTGCCCTCTTCTGGGAGGAGGAACTTTTCGGATGGGTAGACGGAGCGTACTAGCTCGATCTTGTCGGGACATCGCTTCTCGAGACCCTTGAAGATGTAAAGAAGAACACCCTCCAAAACGTGCATGACTTCATGGTAATGCTCGTTGATCTCCATTTCGAGATCGAGGCCAGTGAATTCGGTCATATGACGTGGAGTGTTGGAGTTCTCGGCACGATAAACTGGGCCGATACAGTAAACTCTTTCGCGGCCACCAGCGATTTCGATTTGCTTGTAGAATTGTGGAGATTGAGCCAGGTAGGCGTTTCTTCCAAAGTATGGGAGCTGGAAGACATTAGCTCCTCCCTCTGAGGCAGCCTCGATAAGTCCTGGTGCCTCGAACTTCTCGAATCCGTGGTTGTCAAGGTATTCCATGAAAAGTCTTTGAACTTCGAAACGAATGGTAGCAATAGCTTGATTGACTGGAGCACGTTTGTGGATGACTGGGTTGTTAAGATGTGTGCTCAGAGTAGCGATTGGAGTACCCTCTGAGACATTGAGCCCTGCGAAGCTGTTGTTAGTTGACATTCAAAAATTCGGGTTCTAAGAGGATGTTAAATACCTTCAAGAGCCTCAGAAACACCCTCATCACCCTCTTCAACACTACCAACAGCAATAGAAGCAGTAGCAAGAGACATGCCCAAAACCTCTGGAGCGGCAGCAACAAGGTAACACTTGGTGAGATGCAACTCGTAACCACTGACCCTTGTACTCTTGACAGGCTCCAATGGCTTCTGAACCACAGCTTCAATCAAGACCAAAGACTCCAACTTCAAGCCTCCAATCCACTTCACCATCTGCTTGCTAACAGGAGTGTTCTCCGGGCTGGCAGCAACAACACCCTGAATACTCCAGTCTCCCCTCTTCCTCAGCTCAATGAAAGCCATCTTAGCGCCCTGCATTCTAGCATTCTGAATCCATCCTCGAATCTGCAACGTCTTTCCAAGGTGCTGCTCGCCAATCTCATGCAGGTCAACCCACGGAGCATCGAGCTTCTTACCAAGCTTAGGAATGGCACCATAGTTTTCCTTTGCGAGGTCCTCCGTGTTTGCGCCGCCGCCCTGGGCCTTCTGCGCAGCCTCCCGCTCAGCAGCCTTGCGGGCCTTCTCGGCCTCCTTCGCAGCTTTGGCGGCAGCCTTCTTGGCGCCCTTCTTCGACTGCTCGCCAGCTCCGTCGGCGGCTGGAGCGTCGGTGGCTGCAGCTTGAGCCTTGGGCTCTTCGGTTGGCTTTGCGGGTTCCATTGTCGAAATAATCAATGGCTGAGGTTGTTGTTAGGTCTGTCACTGCGAATTGGAGGGAGCTTGTTTACATCTATGTGCGGGGTCTCTGAGTCAACAACAACTGTTACTCACAGCGTGCGCATGGTGATGACTGCAAATCGTGGTGCACTAGCGTCAGTTGTTAGCGAATCGTCAGCCTTGTCGAGTACCCCTCCACCCCACCAAGGCTAAGAAGGAGCAAGAGGATTGAGATTGACAAGATATATTGTGGTGTTTGTTGTTGATTGTTTAAATAGTTTGTGGTTCTGAGTGAGATGGGTTAGGTAGTGTTGATTCGGAATGATGAAAGAAAGAAAAACTATTGTCGATGGCTAAGACTGTACCTTGGTAGTCGGCAGAGTTGTAGAATGGCTCTTGAGATTCACTCTCCCTGTATTTTCATGGCCAAAGATGAAAATCTATTCTACTATGAACGCTCGCGGAACGTAGAGTTCAAAGTTTTGTTATACATTTGATATGATGCTTCAAAAGCGAGGTCTAGCCATTGTGTCTGTAGTACACTTGAATTGACTACCGGAGATATATCCGTAGGCACCTAAGTCCTCTTGACTCACAATTATTTCGATGCCATTGGCATTCAATGCACATTTCAAGATACACAAATGCCACCGTAATACGAAGAGAAATTAGTTTGATTTCTCCTTAGAAATCTCCATCGCAGCTCACAGCTCGCAGCACGCCAGTATCAACACTTTATATAAGAAGTTCTCCATATATCCGGACGTAAGCTTACAAGGCACCAACAGCCTCATCCCACAACCACAGAGACGAACGCCACATCAAGATCCAAGCTGCCTTGTTAGAACCCCAAAGATACCAAAAGTAAGATCCCAATTCGCCCAAAGCCTTCCAGAAGCCGGTCAGAAGCCTCCCAACAAAGGCCTGCGCCTCAACGCCTGAAGGCCCAACCTCATCGACAGAGCAAGAAATTCCGCAGAATGTTTTCAGGGCGAAGAAAGAGACGCACAAAGCAACTGGGACAAAGATTGATGAGAGTCAGGAATGGAAGAGAAGGCCAGACACGAATGCGGAAGGCTTTGGTGAACGCAAGAGGAGTCCAGATTCAGCACAATGAGTGAATACAGAGGAGGGTATCCATTCGACCAACACATACCTAGGTACCACCGGTACCCGATGCGGATCTCAAGTGGCAGAGGCACCATCCATCAATGCACAATCTATTTCCGCGCAGCGCTCTCGCAAACGGCCATTCCGCGCACGACCGACGGCCGAAACAGTGCCTAATAACGAATAAAGCCCTTCTCGGCCCCCGACAGTGCATTATCTCATTCCAGTTCAAGTGCTTAGCATACACTAGCTGAGCGGTAGTTTGCGTGATTGTCGTAGAATAGCGATTCCTCACAGCGATGCAAGCCGAGTCATGGATAGGTACTCATCCATAATTCTACAGTACTAATATGCGTGTACAGTACATACCTAGGTACCAGTTCAACCATACAACGCACTCACTGGTGCCCCAAAGCCCCCATCGTCGGGCCTCGATGCCAAGCAATCATCCGGCCAAGCCTACCCGGGGTAGGTAAAATCGACCAGCGCAAGCCGCAGAAGCCGCAGGGAATAGAGCCCACGTATGCAACACACCCATACGCCGACGAGACAGGGCGATAGAGTTACACTTTCCGGGCGTTGTACGTTGGCTTCTTCGATGACCTCGATGACCTCGATGGGGCGTCTTGACGTTGGTGAGCGGGGGGACAAGAAGGAGATGGCTGGTATGGTGGGCAAAGATGGAGATGGAGATGGAGAATTGCGTGGGCGTTGGAGGCTGGGTTGTGGTATTTCGTAAGGGTTTGCATAAATGGATGGATGCTAATCTTGAGATGATGCTAGGTCACGGTGACAATGGAGTGTCAAACGATTCTTATCTAAGTCAGAGACATCGTGTCTCTCGTGTGATTGTGCCTGTATTGAGGTCCAAGTACAAGTACATACATATTTCCATTGTGTACGGGAATAGAATGGATATGTAGGATGGAGTTCGCTCTAATCATACCTTACGACTTAAGGTAGCATATTACCGGCGTTGACAGCTGTTCACTAAACCCTTGACATTACATTGCCCTGGGTACATATACATGAAGGAAGCAATTCAAGTTGCGACTCAATACCTACCAAATCCCCTCAGCGAACATCAAGTCTCCTACTCCTAATACTCCTTTTCCTACTCACTCCTCTCACAAACACATAAACTCAACCCATCCCCCCTCCCTCTCGTCCCTTTAATCGCGCATTCTTCTCAACATCAACAAAGTGAAGCAGCATGAAGCCCCTGGCGCCTGACGCTCTGATGCCCTGACTCCCTGATGCCCCGACGCCCTCACGCCCTGCCCTGACCGAAGTAGTGCCCTCACTCCACGACTTGTCAGACTCAGAGTCGAGTCGAGCGAAACTTTCACTTTCACTTCCACTTCCACTTCCACTTCCACTTCGTTGACAAGGCTTGGGCTTGGGCTTGGGCTTGGGCTATGGGTTGTGGGCTGTGCTTGGAGACAAAGTCAGAGGCGGAATCGGAATCGGGTTCGGATTGAAGTTCAGGTTGGGATTTAAATTCAAGTTCAGCTTCTTCAAGTTCAGCTTCAGCTTCACGCCCTACTTACTACCAACCAACCCCCTTCACCTCTCCCTCACACTCCCCCTCACAGCCCAAGCCCTCCCCTCTGACTCGCCTCATGCAACGTAGATCGCCCCCAGGCGCTGTAGCCGTACTGCCGCCCTCCCCGAAGAGGAAGATGAAGATGAGGATGAAGATAGAGACGAAGACGGGGATGGGGTGCGAGTGCGAGTGCGTGTGAGAGTCAATTCAACCTCGCCATCGCCCTCGCCATCGCCCTCGCCATCGCCCAAATCCATGTCCTCGTCCTCGTCCTCGTCCAAGTCCTACATAGTGGCCAGGAGAGTCCTGGCTGTGGTCATGCAATGCCCTGGATACGCTGTGTTACGCACTGGACATGACATGTCTTGCCGGCCCAGGCGTAAACGGGGCATTCAAGATTCGACATTCGAGATTCAAGGTTCCAGATTCCAGATTCGACATTCGGTGAGCCTTTTCGTTCAGGGCTCATGTATCTATATCTGTATCTGTATCTGTATCTCTGGAGAGTTGTTGGCCATGCACATGGTCATGTACATAACTGGCGAACCACTGTACAATATTGCTACCTACCTATGCATGTATGCACCAGACCCTCCAAACTCCCCCTCCCATGGCGAGTCGCGTCAATAGCCCTGTTGTCCCCACCCAAATACTCAGATCTCCTTTGGTCTCGGTCTTGATCTC
The DNA here is from genome assembly GCA_022609375.1 of Xenosphaeropsis pyriputrescens. Lineage (NCBI taxonomy): Eukaryota > Fungi > Ascomycota > Leotiomycetes > Phacidiales > Phacidiaceae > Xenosphaeropsis > Xenosphaeropsis pyriputrescens. Next base: position 51,145 of record JAGKQE010000112.1, on the reverse strand, counting down.
GCCTTTGGTCCCGGTCTCGTCTTGGTTTCGATCGTCTTGCTCGAGTCGACTTGTGTGCCCAAACCGGCCCGGATCTGTCAGCTATCGCTGCCCGCTTAGGTATCCGAGATGGGGAGGGCTTGGAAGAGTGGATGGTAAGTGGATAGGCGTTTATGGCTCTGTGGAGTGTTGAAATATTGAAATATTGAAATTGATGAATAACGATTCATCTCGACTTGTGTATATCCGGTGTGTTGCTTGATAGCTAACCATGGGTTTGAATTGCGGGTATGGTATGGTGGTTGAGGTTTAGGTTCTACTCGAAGTCAATAAACAATACCATAGTACCATAGTACCTAACCCGACCTGATCTTGAAAGTTGTTGGTTTGCCCATTTGTAGATGGTATCAATACATGAAAATAAGGCATTGCTCTTCTCTTTCATGGATAGACTCTCTCTCTCTCTCTCTCTCTCTCCCTTATTCCTACCCAAAGTCAAGATCAGATACTGGCTATTATGTGGAGTATTGAGAGGTACCTTATTTCTCGTTCGGCTTTGTTGTCGCTCGCACTCTCGCTTGAGACTCGTCCAATCTCTTGGCTTAAGGCATAAGGTGATTGTGGATGGACGCATGATAGATTGATCAATGTAGTGAAGAGATGATAGAATGATATTGTAGTATTTACTTATTGATCTGCTAGCATCTCTACTCGATATTTTAGGTCTTCATATAATAACTAATCAATCAGCTTGTTGCTGGCTCTCTGAAGTGCTTTCTCCATATTAAATGGAAGATGTATCTACAGTAGGTGGCTGTAATTGAGGTGGAATATTTCAAGGTAGATTTAACGTCAATTTTTGAAGACAACTCTAGTACACGATACCACTGAAATAGCAGGACTTGTTCTCTTGCAAATAGATAATGAACACCAAGGATTTTGCAAGAAGAAGGGGTTTATAGCATATTCTTGTTGTAATTCTATGAGGCTTGAAGATCAAGTGTTCATGATCTCTATGTACCAAGAATTCGACCTCAATTACGGCGTCTAATAGTACTCTACTGTATGTATAATGCTTGTAGACTCTAGACTCCATAGACCTTGGTAGTTATATATAACATACATACATACATACATGTACTTTGTACATATGTATATCAGGCATTAAGTATTCGATATCTGAGCTGATCAGATCCTCTTGTTCTGAATATTCTTGCTTTTGCCCTCCTCGCCCTCACCCTCACCCTCACCCTCACCCTCGGCCTCATTCGATAAGCACTACCCATTCATCTACTGGTTAGGTGTTTGTTACCGACCTTTACCTCCGCACAAGGTCGAGTCTGAATGATCTCCTCTGCTGCATCACTGCCCTCATGGTGTTACCTACCTATAAATTGGCCCCCGCACAAGATAGAGTGGCGAGTACTACCTACTACAGTACAAATCACGAGTGAAGTTGGCCACAACGTTGATTGAGATCCTCTGTGTCGTGCTCTTATTCTCAAGTACTTTCACTTGCAACTTGTCCAACGTGTGTTGTTGCTATTATTATGTACATACCTAGTACTACTACGACGTACATACTACTAGTTACTGCACGTGTACTATGTACACCTTTACGGACCTTCTCCTCATACTCACACCCAAGCACAAAGTAGAGCACAACACACACACACACACACACACACACACACACACGCATACGCACACGCATATACGCACCAAACCCATACACGTACACACTTCGTCCATCCACTACAACTCAACTCTCACCGTTTGAAATCTTACCTGATCCCATCTTCCCCTCTTCTTCTCTTCTCTTCTCGTCCTTCGAATCTTACATCCCTTCTTATTCACCGCTTGCAATTCTCTTCACGCAAGGGGAAAAAAGAACAAAGAACAAAGAACAAAGAACATTCAAACACCCAAATCAGCCCTTTCTCGTCTAAATAGACCAGCATCTCACCGCTCTCACATTCATCTATTCATACCCTTACCACTCGTGCACGACCACCACGACCACCACGACCACCACGACTACCACGACTACCACGACTAATCCACCTGACACGCCTACCCATAACCACATCTCCTCCACCCCCAAAAAGGGAAAAGGTCTTACTAGATCAACTCAAACCTCAAACCTCAAACCTCAAACCTCTACCATCTACCCTCTACCCTCTACCCTCTACTCTCTACTACCGTCTACGTAGTACTACTCTTTACTACTACGTACTACCCTCTACCTGCCTCACCCGCTTCTTACCTCCCCCGACCGAAAACCTTCCCTACTTACCTCATCTCCAACATACAAACATCCAACTTCATCCCTCCCTCTCTCAATCCCCCCATCATCTACAACTCTTTCCACCCAAAACATCATCGACCGAGATCCCCCCCGCCCCCCCCCCCCCCAAACAACAAATCGGACTCCCGACTACCTCAGAGTCCATAGCTCAAGATGACTACTATGGTGAATCCACCCGCTTCCAAGTCGAAATCCAACCCTCTGGTTTATACTCCCTTTCATCCACGCCGTCTACAGCACCGTCATGTCTACATCTGCATCTACATCTACATCTAGCCGCGACCTACAAGATCAAGATCAAGGTTGATGGCCCATCTCACGATGCCTCGTCCCTATCGGCCATCGGCCATCGGTCATCGTGAGATGTTTCTTCGCTTTGATCTCGCAACTTTCCTGTCGCACACTGCTTTCCAATTCTCACCCATCATACCGTCATTTCACCTTTCGTGGACACCCTTTACTGACTTTTGCAGGATCTTCGTGTAGGTAATAAATACCGCATCGGCCGTAAGATCGGCAGCGGTTCCTTCGGTGATATCTACCTCGGTACCAACATCATCTCGGGAGAGGAGATTGCCATCAAGCTCGAGAGTGTCAAGGCTAAGCACCCTCAACTCGAGTATGAGGCTCGTGTCTACAAGTCCCTCGCCGGAGGTGTCGGTATCCCATTCGTTCGTTGGTTCGGAACTGAGTGTGATTACAATGCCATGGTCCTCGATCTTCTCGGTCCATCCTTGGAGGATCTCTTCAACTTCTGCAACCGCAAGTTCTCGTTGAAGACTGTTTTGTTGTTGGCCGATCAACTTATTTCCCGCATCGAATACATCCACGCCAAGTCTTTCATCCACCGTGATATCAAGCCGGATAACTTCCTCATGGGCATTGGAAAGCGTGGAAACCAGGTCAACGTCATTGATTTCGGTCTCGCCAAGAAGTATCGTGACCCAAAGACTCACTTCCACATCCCATACAGGGAGAACAAGAACTTGACTGGTACTGCCCGTTATGCATCCATCAACACTCACTTGGGTGTCGGTAAGTTTTTATCTCGTAGTCTAATATGAAATCCTCTTTACTGACCATCTTCTAGAGCAATCCCGTCGTGATGATATGGAATCCCTCGGATACGTCATGCTCTACTTCTGTCGTGGTTCTCTTCCATGGCAGGGACTCAAGGCTGCTACCAAGAAGCAAAAGTACGATCGCATCATGGAGAAGAAGATGACCACCCCAACTGAGGTCCTCTGCCGTGGCTTCCCCAACGAGTTCGCCATCTACCTCAACTACACCCGCTCCCTTCGCTTCGATGACAAGCCAGATTACTCCTATCTCCGCAAGATCTTCCGTGACCTCTTTGTTCGTGAGGGCTTCCAATACGATTACGTCTTTGATTGGACCGTCTACAAGTACCAGAAGAACGCCCAGGCTATTGCCCAGGCTGCTGGACAACAGCCAGCTCAGGAGGAGGAAGACAAGCCAGGCCGTACCCGTACCGCCACAGGTCCCACTGGTGCCACTGCTGCCCAGGCTGCCGTAAAGCCTGGTGCCATCTCCAGCTCTCGCCGCAAGGTCATTGAGCGTGGTGCCAGTGGTGCCGCTGACACTCCAGACACTAGCCGCGCCGTTGGTGGAAGTGATAGGATGTGAGTGTCTTGCTTAGTTCCGGTTCCTTGTAAGGGATCTTTTTCTCCTTCGCGTTTTTGGTGTACTTCTTAAACGCTACCTACGCGGAGAACTGTATGCTGACTAGATTGGCTGACGCTATAGTCTCCGAAAATAGGTTACGTTCTGCTTCGAAAGGTGCAGCTACTGGTTATCCAGCTACTGGTACATATCGACCAAAGCGTGACGATGCAACTGGTCAACAGCCATGGTACTGATTTTTTTTCTTTCAATTTGACAATACCCCCTTCGATTTCGATTTCGATCTTCGACCTTCGACCTTCGACTCTCAATTGGTACGGTGTTTGTCTAGTTACAAAAAAAACTCCACTTCACTCCATGATCGACCGCGAATTGCAACATTCTCGCAAAAGATATTTACCGGTACTGGCCTGAACAAACAACTCATCTCTTATAATTTGCATTGTTTCACTATGAACTCGTTGAATTTATCGGTCTTCCCCGAACTGGCTCGTGCAGCTTTGGACTTCGACATGGTTTCACTCGCCCCTGGGATTCTTCTTTATGAATGACCAATAGCGTTCAGAACCTTGCGACGTCGAAGCCCAACGAACGGCAGTCCGATGACATCCTTATTTCCAGACGAAGATCCTGACAAAAAAAATTAATGAGCACACATACCCGTGCCCATTCGACTTCGTCTTTTTATTTTGGTTGTCATCTATTTCATTACGAGCAAGAACAATGCAAACTGCATCGACAATGGATAGAACGAACCAGATCTCCATTTTTCTGGCGTCAACATTTTTTTCTTCCTAAGCCAGCCATTCGTCCTTGCGGAGTTGGAGAATGTTCTCGTTTTCTTTGATCATTAATTTCCTCACCCCCGCCTTATGGACCTCAAAAATGACGGCTCTTTCGGAAAAAATTAAAACAAAAATCCACTCCGCCCAATTCAATCCCACCCGGTATTCGAATCGATGATTTTTTTTTAACCTTTTCGAAACACGACATACGATGACGTCTGTATGGAATACTCTTGATGCTTTGTCTTTTTTCTTCTTTTTCTTTGCTGCTTTTTTGATTGTGTGGAGGATTTAAGGGCTCGAAGTCGAACTTTGTAGAGGGCCGCTTCTGGGGAGGTTTCATTTTCATTATTATTTCCTTTGTTTTCCCTCTATTTTTTTCTTTCTTTCTTTGCAATTCAACTGGGGAGAGAGGCGAGGAGAGAGAGAGTTTATCAGTCTTTGTCAATGTCATCAATGCGAGTGTTTTTCTTTTATTTTTCTTTGCTTTTGCCTTGTCTTTTTTGCGACTGGGGGGCTTACTTTTACGATGGCTTTTTCTAATGAAAGCTTCTTGTGATTGAGAGGCTCTGCTGTTTTGCTTTTGAGGACTTGGCTTTCTTTTTATTTGTCTTTGCTTGGTCTGGCTTTACTTTGAAAATTTTTGCGTTGGTCTGAGGTGCTAGCTGCGGTGGTTGGGCGCCTTTTGTTGTGGTCGTCTGCCGTGGATTGGTGCTTAGGTTAATGCATTGCTTGTTCTGCGGTTTGTGGATTATGATTTTGATGTGAATGTGAATTTGAATGTGAGGTGAGGTAAATGTTAATGTGAATGTAGTGCTATATTAAAGATGGAGATGGGAGACGTGATATTGACGATGAGAGTGAGATATAATATATAAGATGTAAAATGTAAAATGTAAAACGCGTTGTAACCTCCCGATGTCTGGGATCTCGACGGAGTAGACACTTTCAATCTTTGTGCTAATATGGTATACTTAATATCCAGGTAAGATATCTAAAGATGCATTGAGTTCTTGTCGAGCTATAATCCTATCGAATCCCTAGATATAAATCCCTAAGCCTTGAGTCCAACAAGAATACCCTATAAACTTATCTTCTTGTAGAATGATACTCGACAGCACCAACTACACTATCCACACAGTATCGCATAGCATGGCATAATACCATCTTCAAAGAAGAACATAAAAGCTACCATAAAGATCTCAACCTCGATTACAGCCACCTATAGTATACCCAATACCTAGAGAAGACAGAGGGGTAGTGGTTCTTGTGCAGCTCTATAACTATTTAGGGTTGCGGGTCTTAAACGCTATATAGTTAGATCTGTGTAATTCACAACACTTTCAATCCCATATTCCCATGTCTTGTATATATAGTAAGCAGTCAGCGATAGCACTACTCTACTCTACTCTACTCCACGCGAAGTAATCGCGCGGTATTCACATAGAGAAGAGTACAGAGCGGAATCCAACCACGAAGACCCAGTGCTCGTGTCAAGTACAGACGATAGCAGAGCACAAGAAGAATGTTACAAATGCGAGTGTTGACTCGACGCACCATACAGTGGGAACAAGGATACAAAATGGGTAAGGAGAGAAGTAGGATCTACTCAGCTACTTGGATATAGAAACAGTGAGGAAGTGAAGCCCACAACCGATTGAGCCTTGGCCTTTCTGGGAAGCCTTTCAATGTGAGAGTCGGCTATTGCTTACCTATATCTTGACGATAGATCCTCACCTCGGATGAGATGATCTGGTATGTACTTAGCAATGGTGCAAGGAACATGGTTCGATGTAGATCAGCAGATCAGCACACCCGATCAGCGGCCAGAACACAAGAGCACAAACCGCCCATGAGAATTCAAAGATGAAAATTCAAGATGGGAAAAGTCTTTGACATAATGCAAGAATTACTAACTCTGTACTCCAAACAACTATTCACAAACAAAGCGAGCCACACACGAACACACTCATAAAATCCCCCTTAATAGTAATCAAAGGGAAAAGAATAAATAAAAGAGTTTGTCCGGAGTGAAAACGAAGGAATAATGACTTTGCTCCCCAAGTCAATCAATGCTCCTAACCCAAATCCGCTAATGAACCCCTCAAACAACCCGCACCCTCTTCCTTCAAAAAACACGACGACGTACATGAATGATAAATGACAACAACGACCATAAGGTTCCCCCGCCCTCCTTACACTCCCTCCCCTCCGCCCCAAAACGCCACGATATTTTCTTGCTTTACACGATTGACTTCTGCTGACAATAGACCGGATGGTAGAAGAAAAACAACAACAAAACAGGGAGAAGGAAAAGATTATGTTCGTAGCGTTCTCGATGCTATGTGGTGGTATAATAAAGAAGAAGAAAGAAAAACATGTAGACGTGGTCTAGTGTAGCGTGCAGAGAATTGCAAGCACTTTACCGATCGATGGTCTTTTGCCAGCCGTTCATGTAGGCCATGAGTCCCATACCGAGCAAAACCACACCCAACATTGAGGCATAAGGGCCTGAATGATAGAGAAGTTTGTCGTTGCCCGGCGGTTTCGATAAGGCCATGATCTCTGCGTTGGTTGGACCTTTGCTCGTTGAATCTCCCTCTTGGGGGATCTTGTGAAGGAATGATTCAATTGTGTCGATTATTTCCGTAGCCTTCTCGCCCTGGGCTGTCTGGCTATCATTCGCGAGAGAAATAGATCGTTCTGCTGACAAGTGTCTATCCTTCTCATCTTGTCGAATTTTCTCCACCATCTCCGCAAGAGTCTTCCTATCAGAGTCGCGTTCTGTTTCTGCAATCTCGGCTCTGTTCTTGTAGTTCTCCATTTGCTGCTTCATCTCATTCATCTCCATCAGCATGAGTTCAACCCTCTGCTGGAGACGTGCTGTTGACGCCTCTACGGATTCAGATGTCGACTCAGTTGTTGGTTGTTGAATAGATTTATCACTTTCGTCTGTTGGTGGCTCAAATGCAGCCTCGAGAATTGAAGCTTGACCTGTCTTGGTTGAGCCATTCATCTTTGTGCCGGTTGACTCCTGCTCGAGACGTTTTGCTAGCAACTCTGCACTTTCTCTTGCCTCACGCTCTTGTCGTAACATCTCTTCTAGATCTCTCATTCGCGATCCTTGTGTTTCGATCTCCTTCTTTGCATTTGCAAGTTCTTCTACAAGTGTGATGATCTGGTTGGTAGGTACTTGTCTGATAGGAGATATACTCGGGACAGATCTAGGTCTTTCCGTGCTCGCACGCTTTAGAGATGGTTGTGGAGAATCAGGGCCGTGTCTCGCAGAGTCGGGTTTTTCTGGTAATGGCTGTTGAGGTGGAGGGGCTGGTGGATCCGAAAATCTGGGTTTAGTATCCATCTTGAACGGCAATTGTATACCATTAACTATTGGTTTTGCCGCGTCGGGTGGACTGAGAAGCTTTTCTGCTTCTTTAAGCTCCTCTTTCGAGAGTAGTGTTCCGAGGAACTCATCTGTTCGGCCGAGCTCGCTCTGTTGAACTCTGGAGGTTTTGAGTTCATGCTACTTCTTGTCAGTACTAGTTTTATCAACGAGATTTGTCAATCATACCGTTAATCGCTTTACAATTTGTTCTGTAGTGACAGGTGTGAGCCAGAAGTTCATCGGTCTATGCTGTACCATGCCGATCATGTTGCTACCAGGCATAGGAGTCGCCATCATTCGACCATTGCTTCCTATTGAGCCTTGACTACCAGTTCGACCTCGTATTTGCATGCCACTCTGAGATGGGAGCATCATAGCACCATTTGCAGGATCAAGATCTCCAAAGTTCATATCCAGAACATTGTTCGAAACACCTAGGAACCCGGCATGTTCGACCTTTGCAGCGACCTTATGATGCACCACAGTTTTCTGGTCTTCGCTAACGATATCAATACCCAATTCGAGATGGTCTTGTGATTGAAGCTCATGTGGTTCCGAATCTCTGTTTTCAGCGGAGAGTCGTGCTCCATTGACGAAAGTTCCATTTGATGATTTGACATCTCGAATCCATATCTTGCCGTTTCTATCCGCCCATATCTCCGCGTGCTGTCTCGATAGGACCTTCGAATCAAAGTAACCATTTGAAGGCGTGGGTATCGTCTTTGCATTTGTTTGACGGCCGATGCGTAATACATCAGGGGCGAATGGAACTGTGATTGTCTTTCGCTCAAAGGTTCCATTCATGGAAAGAAGGTAGAGAAAGGCTGTAGGTTCTCCATTTGCTTGAGGAGGGCCTCGAATGCCGTTTTGTTGTTGAGATGGATTTTGCATAAAGTGTTGTGATGGTACCATGTTTTGTTGTTGATTCATCGACGACATCGAAGGATTTGCAGCACTGCCAGTATTTGCGAGAATCGACTGTGGCCGCGCATTCGAGACGCTGGCCATGGGTTCTGATTTTGGTGTTGGCCAAGGGACAGCCCTCTGTGTTTTCTTTCGAGCGGCACCTGTTCCCCAACTGTTAATTTCGCTACCACTCGCAGATCCATTCGATTGTATCGTTGAAGGTGACATGGTGCCGGTTGAGGATCCAGAAGAGGCAGAGGATATAGAGGAGGAAGAGTTGGCGCGCTGTGCACTTTTCCGAGGCATGAACATACGAGCGACGTCGTCGTTGTTCATGGAATTCAGTCCTTGGGCGGTACTAGCTCCCCATGCTGATCGATTGATCTGTTGAAAGCTCGGTGGGTTCGCAACGGCCGTCATCTGTACAACGGAAGGAATCGACCAAACAACTTGATGTAGCGTTGCGCGCAGGGCAATCGAATATCGCAGAAAAGGGTGTTGTGGTTCGTCTCGTCTTCAACCCTTGTGTCTGGTCCCCTTAATCTTGACGTCACAAACGTCGATAGAATAATCCTAAACCCCACTGAACCTCTTGTCTACAAGACAGAGCGCAAAGACTGTATGGGCGAGATGAATATCGTATCGCTTTCGAAGTACTTTGAGGGACTGCAATGATGATACCTGTCAGTAACAGGGTGAGATTGACGATCCAAGGAGGCCAATGAGATCCCCAAATGAAGATCGTCGAAGCTTCTTTCAACCACAGCACCGTCGAGACTCGCCAGGAGGATGTGCTTACAATGAGTGACGTTCGTTTCTGGTGTTTCTAGTTTGTGTTGAAAGAGAGAGGCTTCGTGGAGTTTACCAGCGTGCCAAGGAGGGTGGTTTGGAGGTCCCTAGTGAGACGGCACGCGAGGTCAAGACGCCCCCCAATCAACAGCCAGGAAGACCCTGAAGGCACGCGCTCTCAAGGGCGGATATATAACATGCAGGATTCGATGTCGTTGAGTTGACGGACACACTGCCCTTTGGGGATTGACGTTGACGATGAAAATCTACACCGGCATTTCTCCCAAGTCCCAGCAAAATACCGTAATCTCCACTCCACTGAACTCTGTCCAAGGTGCCGCCAACTGAAGCCCTGGTGCTAGACATAGAATAATGCGACGGCGCCACACGTGACTGCGGAGAAGGCTGGTCAATGCTCACGATCATCCTACGATGCGGAGGAAGCCGCGGGCGCACCCATTTGTTTGCAAAGTCCCAGACCTCATCGTCATTGAAACTTCCGAGCTCAGCGAGTTTCACAGCTGTCAGTCGATAGTCCAACATTTCTTTTGCCAGTCGCATATAGTTCGAGATGCCTCCCGTTGCTGCTGGACCTCATATGGGTGGTCAGTCCACCATGGATAAGTGTGAGTAGAGCTCCAGCTCATGGCGCATCGTGTCAATCAAAATGATGAAAACTAACGGGCAAAAGTCAAGATGGGTTTGATGATGGGTGGAAGTAAGCTAGATCTCTATTGCAATCTTATTCATTGTTTTTGTGCTAAGTAACTGCAGCTGTCGGAACTATTATGGGCTTCATCTTCGGTATATGATCCGCCTCTACCACGTCGATATATTCTGACCATACCAGGTGGTTTCAACATCATGAGATATGGTGCTGGACCAAATGGTGTTATGCGAACCCTAGGGCAATATATGTTGGGATCTGGAGCAACATTTGGGTATGTCCTCGAGCTTCATTCTACAATGACCATTGCTGACCTTGTAAAGTTTCTTTATGTCCATTGGAAGTTGTATCAGATCCGACACCTCTCCAATTGTTGCTGAAGCATATGCCTTATCTCGAAGACGTCCATTCATTACAGCAAGACAACCAACTCGAAATGAATGAGGGTCTTTCAAGCAGACATATGAACATTGCTGGGGTCGAAATGGGATGTATACGTCCAAATCTTTCTTTCAAAATGTACAACAGCATAGGGTGGGCGCAATTATGAGCATCAAACAGCTCTATGGCATGTTCTCGGGCCACAAAATAATGGAAAGTTTCAGGAATTTTTACATTTGCAAGAATGCATTACACATGTGTCCGTAGACTCCGAGGGCCCTTCGAAATATCTGATATCTGCGACCAAGTTTGGCTGTTGGAGATACCATAACATCCACATACAGTAAGGGTCTGCGTAGTGTATAACACGCTTTCTTCTTTTCTGGGTGTAAAGCTAATTCCTGGCAGGTATTCTGCGCAAGTGATGTTTCGAGTGTATGGCGTACTGACAAGTGAACGCACGTGTACGACGTAGTTCCGTTAGAGTCTTCTCTCCTATTCCCCAAAAACGAGTAGATTCCGGGCTCATTAGAAGAGTTTCCAGTCAGTTCACATATTACTTCCTATCGCAATGCTCTTTATTCAATATTAACCGCACAGCAGGCTATTCAAGAACGTAGCATAAATGATCGAGTCTCATTTACAGTACCTCCAAAGCTTATTCAGAGGCTCAGCAACACCCTGAGTATCTAATGACTAACTCGATCTGGTGATCTATGCGATAGGAACTCAATTGCTTGGACTTCGATGCTCCTGTCCTTCTCTGTCCCAAGACTCGCTAAACGCCATTAATCATGGAGCCATTATTCTAATCATATGAAGGACTGCCGCGATGCTGGAGCAATAAATGGCCAGACAAAACAAGCGGCGATTTTCAAACTCCGAATCTGCATACTTAGTACAAGTACTGATAGGTTGCCGCGCTCATTATGTCATTCAGAGATCGAAAGCACGAGGCTCTTTGTGATTTTAGGTCCGCTCTCCGAGATGCGTTTTCAGCGGCGGAAAAACTGGCCGCAAGCAATGCAAGTTTCGACTGTCACACCACTTACGAACATCTCACTATTCTCGCTTTACACGACCACAAAGCCACCAGAGGAACACGATGAGATGCCGGATTATCAGAATTCAATGAGAAGCAGAAAAATTAAAATTGGGAATCGAATTTGCTCTCGAATGATGGCATTTGGGAAGATCCTTCGGAGCTCACATGCCTTGCGTTCCAGCACGAGTCACGACAAATAGGCAGCCTGGGAAACCGGCTTTCCTCTGTGCAATCTGTCGTCGCATTAGCACGCAAAGCTGGTTGGTGCTGCGGGCGGATTTTACTTTTGCGTGGTTTCTTTGGACTCTTGGGACATGTGGAGGGACTTGTCAAGACGCTCCCGCAGCACTCCTACATACTATGTACAGACATGGAGGCCTCCAACACCATGTATTGTTGCTTCGTAAGACGTCAACACCCTCATCACATTCCTAAAGGGGGATTGAAATACATATCCTTTTTATATCAAATATCGGGACTCATGCCCATTCGGCAGTCGACAGGGTCATGGTGGGCATGGAAGGGCCTGCGATTTCAGCACACCCAAATCGTGGGGTAAGGCCACTACCCCGCAAAGTACTGGGCGTATTCGACGGTCTCACGCCACAATCACTATCCAGACAACGTCGTTCGAGGGATGACCAACCACACGCGCCCATTTTCAAACTCACATGCCTCCATACCCAATGACCTACCTCCTCAATATAAACAACCCTTCCTGAGCATCCAATTATCACTGTTCCCAGCATTCATTTACTCTTGATGCGACCAATGACCTCCTCGCGAGGCACACCTTACATCAAGCAACAGTCATTCGATACGTGATACGTGCCATCTCCCATCCATCCCTTTACCATAGCACAGATGGTATGGTCTGGTATGGCTGATCAAGTCAGCCTATCCTTGTGTTACGACTTTATAAATGAGAGTGCGGAGACGGAATGCTCTCTTCTCCTCTTTCTTCTCCATCACACTTCATCTTTTTTACAACCAAAATATCCAACTCTCCACTCTTCCATCAAGATCTCAGTCGTTGGCGGCAGTAGCATAAGCATAGCATCAAGAAAGACTTTAGATTGTGTATAAGAAGATACCCAGCATCACCGCAAGAACCCTCATCATGTTCCCAAACCCAAACAAGGCCAACAGACCCGTCCTCTTCGGTTTCATTTCTCTTTCGAGTAAGTCTTCTTCTTCTTCTTCTGTCTGTGTACGTCGAACATACAAGTCACCCTTCTTTCATCAAGGGAGTCGATCTCAAAGTATCAAAGGCATCCCCTTCAAGTTGTCTTTGTACGGAAAAGAAGGCTGGACGTCTCCTCATCACCTCACCTTCATCAAGAATCCAACCCCATCCTTATCCATCCTTCATCCTCACCTCCTCCTCATTCATTACAGTCCTTCAGCAACTAACTTCCCCCAGACCCAGCCATCCTCGGTGTCATGTCCTTCGCAACCGTCGGCCGTGTAGCCCAGCGCCGCTTCTTGGCCGCCGAAGAGCGTCGTCGCATGAACATGCTTCAGAACCAGGCACAAGCCGAGGCCGCTGCTGCAAATGGCGTTCCTACTATCCCTATCGTCTAGGGTCCTCGCCTCACCGTTGGTGTAGGCTGTGAGTGTAGTTGAGTGTCGCAGGGTGGCGCTCCTACTTGATTCAATTTGATATTGATGTGATGCGTTATGATGGGATGGGCGTTTTGGATCGTGTATCGGTTGTATCATAGGATTTATTCATGTGTTGAATTATGATGGTGCTACATTTGATGTGATTTGACTTGCTCTTACTGTGGATGTGAGCGCTCACTCGGGCAAGTTTTTGCTGCTACCTCGTTGCTGTTGCTATGTTCTTGACAGATAGACCTTGTGATCACTCGGTACATGGACGACAGCATCACTCATACTCCAGTTCCCTGGTTTTCTTGACGCTTCAAATGGCTACAGATACGCCATAATCTCTCAAGCTCAACATCGATTCCTAATCGGAAAACTAGCACTCGCCATTTCTCACTTCGGACTTGAGATTGATTGAAAGACTGGTAATTGCCGATGAGTTCTACATCCATTGATCCCGAGGCTAATTTGGCTACGTGGCTGATTGATAAAAGTCCAGATTCATTTGATGACAAGATTCAGACTCTAGCATCTTAACACTTTCAGTATTATTGAGAGCTTTACATTTCATCGAGATCTGGACTCGCTCGGATCAATCTACTATTATGAGACCAATTGTTGAAAGATGCGCGATTATTATTTAAAGCTGTATAATATTCTCAGTCGTACAATCACTGGAAGCTGGAAAGTTATATAGGGAAGCACATTACTTCTCAGTTTTATATTTATTCTAGGCCATTAAACTATTTTATGTCATCGACTTGTTCTCCTTCTTACAGTTATTCTATACTGTACCGTTAATCTACACTGTACAATTACCCAGCGCTTTGTCATTATTCTACATGGTATGGCTATCCTAACAAGTTAGATCATAGAGAATGCTAGAATCAATATAGTCGTGAAGTTATTTGAAACCGTGTCTATATGTGCCAGTCGATTTTCGTTAGAGTCTGTACGAATATGTTCTTCTGGAGAAAGTTCTTATTTAAACAATCGTAAAAGCATGGGGGCATCAAATCGTTTAAGTTTGGAAAACCAACAATTCATCAGGGGTTAGAATTCTCAAAATGATTCGCCACGAATGAGAAAAGCGAGCAAGATAAATCCTTGTGTCCGATCCTTCGCTTGAACAAATACAAAGTCAACTGTGCTTCTGAGAATATCGCCTTCAAGTTAGCGCAGCGACGTCTTGAGAAGACGAGGCTGTTATCGACAGATTAGTCATCCAATCTATTACAAGATCCCTGCGTCATCGCCACTATCACCAACAAAATATCGCAGCCTCGTCTTTCTATTGACTTCCTCTCCATCACAGAGTATGGCAGCTCAGGCATTGGACGCCCAGTCCAACTGGGATGTCGAAATGAGCAAGCCACGACCGCTATCACTCGATAAGCAACTGGAAAGACTATCGTTGGAGAACAATACTCCACTCTACAAAGCTGATGCCCGCGAAATCCCCCTCCCGATCGAAATCATCCTCCACATCCTTAGCTACATCCCATGTCGCTCAATCTCTCAATCCATTCTATGGTCTTGCTGCCTCGTCAATCGAGCCTGGTACCAAGCAACCATCCCATTCCTCTATAATCGGCCCTACATCTCAGGGCATAATTTTCAAGAGTTCGTGAGGACTGTGTGCCCTTCGAAAAATGCGCACATACGGCAGAGCCAGCTGGCGGTCCTGGTGCGGCGGCTGGATATGGGAAACTTGGTACATGATGGCAGCAAGAGTCTGACAGCGCGGCTGTTGGGTCGCATGAAGCAAGGGCTGGAAGAATTTGTGGCGCCGCAAGCAAGCTTTGCTATCAATTCCTTTGCGTCTTTATCCAAGTGCGTGCACTTGAGATATCTGGATTTGTCGCTCATTTCAGCTTCCATTTCTATGCAATTGCTATTTCAAACCCTCAAGAGAATGGACAATTTGGAGACACTGTTTCTGCCTAGATCATCTAGTCATTCGCAGGAGACAGAAGCTTTCAATTGGCCACCAGAATTGAAGGCTTTACATTTGGCAGGCGGCGTAGATGATTTCTTTCTAAGGAGACATGTTATAAATGTACCGCCGTGTTTGCGTACTCTCAGTATTCAAAGCTGCCCTATGGTGTATGCTGGCGCTTTGCAGGATACATTGCAGATCCTAGGGCCGCAGCTGAAAGAGTTGACAATTATTCACCCAATGAACAGACTACATCAAGGTGCCTTAGATCACACCTTGGCATGGTGTCCAAATCTAGTTGCTGTTCGAATCAGTGCGGATTATATATCAAAGTTGTTCTTTGATGTAGAAACTATACCAAAAAATCATGCATTGCGAATCTTGGATTTGGACTGCTCAAGCTTTGCGGGTGTAGATATTGGCATAGATGTAGATGAGGTATATCCCTCTTTCCTTCCGTTCTGTCTATTCTTTTTCCATTATTGGCAAGAATGTGTGAACCACATCTAACATTCAAGTAGATATATAATGCTATTGACGATGACTGCCTCCCAGACTTGCGGAGTGTGAGGGTGAGTGCGAGACTTGCATGGACAGCGACGAAGGACTTGACAGAGAGTGTCAAGGACCTGGCTGAACTTCTGGAAATGATGGAGAAGGAGAAGCCATTAGGTATCGAGCCCGGCGTCTGGACAATTGCTGGATAGTGCCTATCTTGTAAGTATAGAAGTATTCTCATAGACTGATGGCATAATGAATTTCATGACACAACGTCAACGCTGGAATCTCATAAGCCGTGTCTCCTCAAGTGCTTTGTATATGTTCACTTGCCATACCTTTCACACACTCAACGTCCCGGGCTAAATTCCTAATCTCTCGGCGTCACCCACCGATGACATCGCCAGGCTTGTGTGTTCATATTTCATATCTCATTGGGTTTCAGCCTTCTCTTCCTCATCACTCACCTTTCTATACACCACACGTGACTATCACGTGCTAATTTCGACATCATCAAAGATCTGTGTTGGATCATCATTCAGATGCTTTTACCTGATACAGGAGATGAAAAAGCAGTAAATGAGAGACTCACCTCAAGCATCAGGCGACATGTCTGATCTCGGCCGAACGGAGAAGAATGACGGCGTTCAGGTAAGTTCGAACTCTTGAAGGGGCAACAACGGCAATCGACTTCCAAGATCTAATACTCGAGGCAAGAGCAATCAAAGTCACGAGATTCGCTTGCCCTAGTTGCATCTGCTTGTGTTGTTCATGAAGCTGACGTTGATCTTTGAACTTCCAGAGTGGTGTCAGCTCGGCCTCGAGAGAGAATCTCGCCAGCGACGTACAAACTTCCATGAATAACATCGTTTCCAAGGATCACAGCGAACTCGAAAGACGCAGAAACGAAAAGAACATTGGAAGACGTACGCAGGAACTTGATATCAAAGCACAAACTCATCATTTCATCGAAAGAGCTTTGGAGAGGCAACTTGCCCGCGAGCTTGAGAGAGAAAGATACCCACCTGCTACGCCAAGACTGGCCCCTCTCATCGTGGATCACAAGTTCCTGGAACCACTCTACTTACCAGAACCTGAAATCAATATATACCAGAGTGTATCTGTATATTCGTCAGTCGCCGATACTGATTTCAAATCCTCGCAACGCTCTTCTGAACGCGAGGCTATCACCTTGAAACCAAATATCACTGCTGCGGAGTCAGAGAAATTCGCGAACGATACCATCATGAAGACCGAGAGCGCATCACCAGAGTCCACCGGACAGTGTGCTAAGCCATTGACTTATACTACGGTTGGATCTGTAGTGAAGGCAGACGAAACACCTACATTTGCTCCACCAGTGCGTATCCATCGCGAGGGTGCTAATAGACGCCCCTCATCCAACTTTGGCCAGAATCGTAACACGTTCGACTCACATACATCTCGAGGACATGCGCCAAGCTTCCGTCCCAGCTACCCACCACAACAACAAACTCTTGTTGACCAAGGCCATTTCCGCAATACAACGCCCCAATACTCTACCCCAAACACCAGCAACCCACCAATGAATCCAGACTCAGCCAGTTTCCAATTAAGCCAGGAAGAGCGTACCGTTTTGCAGAACCTAGGTATGCCAATTCCTGGCGCAAAAATGGCTGAAGCTCGTGATTTGCTTCGTGCTTCTTCTACTGCACGTCCTCCTACGCCACTTAGCAACATCACCAACATTCAGCACCAACCCGCTGTCGAAGAGTCAAACATGGGTCCTGAGCTGGTAGGAAAACGTGGTGCGCCAGTACCTCCAGCTACAATTGCTGGATTGAACCCTCTCAACAAGATGCAATCTCTTCAACGTCTCTCTCAATATCCAAACCCTATGCAGGATATGGCGAAGACTCGTCTCGCAGAGTTCTCGATTGCTCGTTCGCAAGCCCCAAGCAAAGACACCACGACTCCTCGTGAGCTGCCACCCTTGGTTCTAGTTCCTCCACGTAGAGGTGAAAGCTCAACTATCGGAAAAGATCTCATCTTAGCTCTGGAGAAGTATGACCCAAAAGGCGAGTTGGAGATGAACTATCGTTGCCCAAATCCAATTCCAACCCAGCAATCTGCTCCTTGGTCAGTTGAGACATGGGTTGATTCCACCTTTACTCGTTCTCCTTCAACCGCATCAAACACTACACAAAGCCAACAGCCAGTTGCGAACATGACCAAGTCCTACCCTCAGACACAACAAGGATACCCAAAGCCACTCACTGCTGGACCTCCAGGCCAGAGATCTGTTAATCAGAACTCCGCCGAGCTCACTTCAAACAATCAAGGTACATCCGTACGCCAGAATGGTGATGTCAGCCGACAAGCTCTAAGATCCCTTCAAGAGATCGTAGAGCGACACGCCAAGAAGGGTGATGAGCGTAAAAAGGAGCTTGATGATGAGGAGCTTTTGAACCAACTTCGCAAGCATGCTTTCCCAGCATCAAACGCTACACCAGGCGTTGCTGCCTTTAAGAGCCCTTGGAATGATAGTAGTGTCCCACAACATGTCAATGTCAACAATGTACCCAACCCGAGGGTCTACGATACGTCTACACCAGCTGGTATTCACAAATACTACAATGGTGGCCTTCCGTCCAACTACAACTATGAGAAGCCACCAAATCCACTGTTTCCACCCTCTGTGGCTACATTCAACCCACAGAATGCTCCAGGCAAAACGTGAGCATCTGACCTTGTCGACTTTTTGTTTCTAAATGCTGACAGTTTTAGCCGTAATGATTCGACAAACTTATGGACCAAGAGCAATCCCGCAACTGTCGCTACATCTCATCAAAACTGGTTTGGTGCAGGCTCCGGAAAGTCAACACATGGAACACAAGGGACTCACAACCCGACTGACAGCTGGTGGTATAGCGGCCTCCGTAGAATTGGCATGTCAGCTGAGGAGCATGTCCAGGAGTTTGAGAACAAGAAATGGCGTCTTGAAAATGGTTATCCGGAACCAATTCCCCCTCCTGGAACTGCCACCGACCATAAGCCATTCACCAAAGAACAGATCGAGAAGATGGATGTCAACGAAATGATGAAGCATCTCCTCAACCCGGCTTTTGGCACTTTGCTTTCTGTCGCCGATCCAAACCCAAGTCCAGCTGCTTCCTTCAACCTTTTTCGTCCAACTGAAGATCGCTACCGTGATAATTCTGCTCAAGGCAACATGTCACTCTTCGGAGAGGATTGGGGTATCACACCAGGTCAAGCTCAGCACCAGCAAGCTACGGAGACTGCAGAGAAAGCTAAGGAGGCTGCTGACAGATTCCTGCTCAACAACCCACCAAAGCCTGTCCAGCCAGAGTGGAAGATTGCAGGTGCTGAAGGTCGTAGAGAAGGCCGTCAGCTTTGGAAGAAGGCTCCGAAGACTGAACCAACCTGGATTGGCCCTCATGGATTCGCAAAAGAGAGAGGCTTAGATCGTGGCTTTGACACTGCAGGCCTTGTTGACTTTGAGAGAGGTGGTATCATGACGGGCGGCATACCAATTCTTCCAAGCAACCCAAACAAGAAGCCTGCTCAGAGAGTCGGCTCTGCTATTGTTCCCCCAACCAAGAAGAGTACCACGCAGTCTTCCGTTACCATTCCACCAGGTCTTACTCCAAGCTCGGTTACGCCTCAGGTCCAGCCTGCTACGAAGACGACTACTTCTGCTAAGGATGATTCGAAGGCTGGTGGTCGTGGCACTCCTTCCAACGAGTCTACTAAGGCGAGCAAGAAGTGGTGCGGTAACTAAAGGCCTCTTTGGCTGATCTATATCGATGCTCTTCACGACCTGATTACTTGTTCTTTAGATCTTGTCCTAAGAAGAATCTGACTTACAAGGAGTTGTTCTTTCCTTTTTGTTTGTGTTTATGGTACTTGCTATGTGGGAGAATCAGGAAAATGAAATGAAAAATACAAAAAAGAAAAAAAATTGTTATGGTTTTTCTTTCCTTCTTTTCTAATACTGTACTTGCTTCTGGTTTGATGATATGAGGGAAATGCGGAAAGCGACACGAAGAGATGAGAAGATAAGTGAGAAAAGAAGGGAAAAAAGATGATTGTGGTGTTTGTTTTCACTTCCTCAATACTGGACTTGCTTCTGGCTCGGTTACTATAGGAAATCTGAGATTGGGAAGAACTAAATCACTGAACAACTGGCTGTCAAATTGCTTGTGTCATTTTCTAGGTAGAGAATTGATAACTTGCATTATTTGCTGGCGTTCGCATGTATATGCACGTGATGAGTGTTTGTGAATAAGTGTAGTAAATTGACTGAGCGAGTAAATGATTCCTATAATTATACATCTTTGAGTAAGTGTGAAGCTTTGAATAACCACAAGTCTATAAATAACTATGAAGATTTCAATAACTGTAAAGCCCTCGATATCCTAATAGTTCTCAACATAATTTGGCCAAACATATATCACGCTGTGTTGATGGTGTCGACGTCGACCGCACAAAACCTTTCATCCGAGTGGTCTATCAAATGAGCCATTAGCTATATTACCTATATATTCCCGATTTAATTCCTACCACCTTCTGTCTCTTAAGTAATGACGGTTCTCACAACCCATACCTCGACTTGAATCTCCGGTCCCAGTCCATGCACTTCAAAGGCAGCGTGTGCCGACACGCACAGTCCAACGACACCGCCTCTATTATCAAAACTTACTTGTACAGATCTTCTCCCTTCGCTCTCACCGCGACATTCCCCGGCTGGTAGTTTTGGCTGTCGTGGGGTATACCTTACCTTATCTAGGGTATATGTACGGGGTACTGGGGGGGTACGATGGACCCGCTGTGTTGCTTGTTTGCAGTACGTGTGTGTAGGGTCGTGACTGTGTGGCCGAGGGAAGTAGATGCGAAGTGAAGGATGTTTGGAGAGCAGCTTGTTGATGCTCATGATCGGCCTTCGCCTGGACAGATGGCATCGAGGCGTGGGAGCTTTGGTTCTTAATGAGGCCCATACGTGGGCGCCCGGCTTTGAGTGTCATAAACATTTCCCTGGAGAATTAATTACCTTCAATCGGGCATCTCGACTGGTTTTGTGGATTCGCTGTATGAGTAATTTCTCATATCTCATCATTATCCGACCCTTTTATCCGCGCAACCAAGAACTGTGGCAGACTCGATCTCCCGTACCACATCTGTGAGATAGCTGTTGATGCTGCTCGGGGTATGCTTGTCCATTGTGTTCCTCATGTACGACTTGCTTGACGAGAGCACCAATGACTTCTTCGTAAGTTCTATGCAGACGTCCATGTGCTCAGACCTTGTAACTGACTGGCTCCCACTCAAAAGGTCTATGTGGCCGAGGTCTCTACCTTTGTTGGTGGTTACATCCTTTTAAATGTTCGACCGGTTGCAAAGTGGGCTTTCCGATTGCACATTTCCTCGATACAAAAACTGAGAGTCCTGCATATCCTCGGAGTCGTCTCAATTTGGATCGCGAAGGCCGAGCGATTCCTACATATTCATACTTAGTGGCTTCCTATCTCTGCTTTTTGAGAGCATCATCTGAAGCCGAGTTTCCGCTTCTGCTTATCTGTCGCATACGACTCTTTTCTCATCGAATTTAATTCACTTGCGGGAGTATCATGAGCGAGAAAAACATTGACCAACAGGGCATCTCTGATGTACATGTATCGCCTAAGACCGATTCAAAGGCTGATCCAGAGGCCCCCTCTGCGCTTGTGTCTTCAAAGAAACAGCGGCTTTCTGATCTCTTCACAATAGTTGGTTGGCCTTTCTTCTTTACACGCTTCGTTCCTGACAACTCCCAGTTCTGTGCAGGCTTCGCCTTGATCTCTGATGGCTACCAAAACAACCTCATGACTATGACCAATGTGCTCTTGAAGAAAGAGTACAAAGCAGAGTACACGCCGGCGGTATCAACGCGAGTTTCCAATGCTCTGCTTGTCGGCGAAATCTTTGGACAGGTCGTTATTGGATTCACGTGTGACTACATGGGGCGAAAGGCCGCTATCATCATCACAACATTTATGATAGTCATTGGCGGTATACTCGCAACAGCCAGTAATGGACACACGATCTCAGGCATGTTCTGGATGATGACAGTGGCTAGAGGAATCGTTGGCTTCGGTACAGGAGGTACATCACATCCCTTTTCTACTCAGATCAATAGCTGATTCCGCCAGGTGAATACCCAGCCTCCAGCACTTCTGCATCGGAAGCAGCGAATGAACATACCCTCAAGAACCGTGGCCCAATCTTCATCCTCGTAACCAACCTTCCCCTCTCATTCGGTGGCCCCTTCGCAGTGATAGTCTTCCTCATCGTCCTCTCAGCCTGCCACCAAGCGCACCTCTCGACGGTCTGGCGCGTCTGTTTCGCCATCGGTTGCCTACCGCCACTGACAGTCTTCTACTTCCGCTTAAAAATGCTCAACTCAAAGCTCTACCGCCGCGGCGCCATCAAACGATCAGTCCCGTACCGCCTGGTGGGCAGATACTACTGGAAATCCCTCACGGGCACCTGCGGCGCCTGGTTCCTGTACGACTTTGTGACGTTCCCGAACGGCGTGTTTTCAGGGACGATCATCTCCTCGGTGGCCCACGACTCCAGCCTGCGCACCACCGCCGAATGGCAGCTCCTTCTCGGCGCCATCGCGCTGCCCGGCGTCGTCGTGGGCGCTGTGCTCTGTGACCGTCTGGGGAGGAAGAACACGATGATGCTCGGATTCTCGGGCTACCTCATCTTCGGACTCATCATAGGCTGTGCGTACACGCGCATCACGACCATCATCCCGCTCTTTGTGGTCTTCTACGGCCTCATGCAGAGTTTCGGTAACCTGGGGCCCGGCGATATGCTCGGTCTCATATCCAGCGAGACGTATGCAACGTCGGTGCGCGGCACGTGCTATGGCCTGTCGGCAGCGGTGGGGAAGGCTGGTGCGGCCATTGGGACGCAGGCTTTCACGCCCATCCAGACGAATCTGGGGAAGAGGTGGACGTTTATCGTTGCGGCTATCGTGGGGGTTGTCGGCATTGCGGTTACGTATTTCTTGGTGGAGGACTTGAGTGGTGAGGATTTGGCGAGGAGAGATGAGATCTTTAGGACGTATCTGGTGGATAACGGTTGGGATGGGGAGATGGGGGAGGAGGATTTGAAGGGGCTTGCAAAGGAGGCGGATACTACGGTGCTTGGGGAGGAGGAGAGAGGTTAGATATGGCGTGGGACCTGGGACTTTTGGGGATGGGGAGGGTAGGAAATTTTGATTAGGAAACAGGAGGATGAGAGAGGTATTGATACCCTTAGTTACGACAAATTGCGGAATATAATGAAGTTTCACGTTTAATGCATTAATAAAGTGTGCTTTTTGTGTCTAAACAGTAGTAGCAATATCAAGCTTCTTCTCGATTGTATAAACACTCACTCCTCTTTATAGAGAAAGTAATTTATTCGAATTATATCTTCCATCGTGAGGTGATTGTAGATCAGCACTATTCAGACCGAACTTGAATTATCATAGTTTTCGGTTGTCGAGTTGAAAAATCATTGAATATCACATATCGAAACCTGGATCTAGGTACCTGCTTTATACATTGAAATTAACAGCGCTTGTCCAGAGCTGCTTAATTACTCACAGCTACTAAGGTATCCAAAGCGATACAGTATACTCAACGGCCAAAATACTGGAAGATATCCAAATGATACGTTTTCTCTAATATACAACGAGCCCGCAGTTAAGTCAGTCGCAGCTAGTCACAGTCAAGTTAGTCAAGTGAGTCAAGCCATTCAAGTTAGTCAAGTCAGTCACAGTCGCAGTCACACTCAAGCACAACCACAACAACAACACGTTATCAAACCATCAATTCCCACCCCTCAACCGCACTCAACAAATATCATACATTAGGGTAAACCATCCCCTCCCTCCCCTCCCTCTCAAAAACAACCAACATCTTTATATAAAAAAAGAGACGACACAAACAATTCAATAAGAAAGGAAGAACGCATCAAAAAAATCGGACGACAAAGACGTATAAGGGGGTAAAACGTCAAAACGAGGCAAAAAAAAAGGTGGGGAGCAGTACAAAAACGCCTCTCCTATGACGAACAACAACAGAAGCGCAGGTAGAGACGGGGCGGCATCTTTTGTGGGGGTGGGGAGATGAAACGGAAAAGATCGGGGAAGTGGGACTAAATATTCGTATGCATTCATTTCTCGCCGCATCGTGGCTTGACTTTTGAGTCGGTGGATGTGGCGGGGGAGTAGGAACAAGGGGAGAGGAAGAAGAAGAAGAGGAGGAAGAGGAAGAAGGGATGGATGAGGTTGAGGTGAAGTAGATGATGATGATGATGATGATGATGATCCCCGAAGAAAATAAAAGAACAAGGGGGAGAAGGAGAGAGGGGGACATTGTGTGAAGATGTAGGCGGGGTCGATATGATACCCCTGGGAAACAGACGTCGGAAAGAAAAGGTAAAAGAAGATATGCAGGTGTGAGAGTATGCAGATGGTCTTTAAGAAAGAAAGAGTCAAGACCGGACTTTTGAATTGAAGAAACATGAACGGAAGGCCATGAAAGGAGCATCAGATGATGTTGTCCTTGTGATCCTTGCCACCAGCACTAGTATGAGAGCCATCTCCAGCAGGCGAATCTCTACGCAGACTGTCGCTTCGGCCAAGGGTACCGGAATCAGCACTTCCCTGTCGGTGACGAGTCTCTTCCTCCTCGAGATCGAGCCTCTTCCTCCAGTCAGCGAGGTTAGAGCTGAGAGAGACCTCGTTCTCGCTCTCGCCGCGCTCCTTCTCGAAGTCGAAAGCGTTGCTGAGGCGGTAGTTCTTGTTGGTGGTTTCCCAGTGGGTGCGGAGAGTCTCTAACTCAGAAGCGAGCGAGTCGAGGGCGTACGAGTTGCGATTGTCGTTGCCTTGGACTGTGTATTCGCTGTCCCCAGATACCACACTATCGGCTATGCTGTCTGCGACAGAGGTTGTACGAGAGTGGCTGCGTCCATTGCCGTTGCCGTGGTCTGGGAGGCGTGATTGGCGACGGTAGCTATCCACTGAAGTCTCAACTTGGTCGAGGAGAAGAGACACCTTCTGCTCAGCATCAAGAGCACGACGCTCAAGAAGGGAGTTTTCTTTCTGCAATTGAGTAAGATCGGTACGGGCTTGCTCAAAAGACTCGGCAAGTTGACGCTGGGAATCCTCATGATTCTTCAAGTGTTGGTCGCGTTCTTGATGAGCCCTTGAGAGTTCATCTCTAGTCTCCTGCAGCTGCTTCTCCAACTGTTCAGAGTTCTTCCTCAGCTCGCCCTGGAGTGCGTCAATCTTCTCGTGAAGAGTAGACTTCTCGGACTCCCATTCTGGTGGTGCCGCAGCCTCGAGTGATCTGGTAGATGCATGTGCCTCGTACTCATCAAGAGAAGTCTTCATGCGAGAGTTCTCGGACTTGTACTTCTGAAGTTCATCCTTCATGCGCTTGAGCATCTTCTCAGTGCCCTTGACATAGTGCACAGCAGACTGGTAGTCGTTCTCCAACTGAGATAACTTCTCTCTAAATTGAGTCTCGGCTTGTTGCTCCCGAGCCTCGTAGTGCTGCTTTGTCTCCTGATGAGCTTGGTGAGCAGATGCCAGCTGTTGCTCAAGATCCCTCGCTGGCGAGTGATCTGTGGCGCTGAGCACAGAGAGCGGACTCGACAGGCGTTTAGCACTAGCACGAGCTGCCCCACTTGGGCTGATGCCACGTTCGCCAAGAAGATCCTTGAGTGTGTTGTGCTGAACATACATAGCATTAGTCTCAAGCTGTTGGTTAGCCAGAGCATGCTTCATCTCCGAGTTTGCTGCTTGTAATGATTGAGTCTCGCGCATAGCAACTTGGAGCTGCTTTCTGATTGTGAGACCCTCACGACTGGCCTGCTCCTGATAAGCTTCAAGTCCCGCAATACGTTCTTCGGCACTGCGAAGCTTCTCGCAAGCAGTATCTGCAGCTTCTTGGTACTTCTTGACTAGAACATTAGCAGCCTCAACTTGTGTCTTTAATGCAGCGACACGCTCATCGTTAGCGGTATCAACTGTGACGATGTCACGTGCGGCAACCTTGTCGAGTCCAGACAAGACGGCCTGGCGGTGGGTTCTAGCTTCTTGAGCATGGCTTTCAGCGAGCTCTTCAGCATCGCGCAGTCTTCGAGTGGCACCTTCAAGTTCAGCAGTTCGTTCCTCGTGCTCGGCCATAAGCTTCCGCAGCTTGTCCTCCGCATCCAAGCGTTCGGTGCGTTCCTCATCGAGTTTGCGCTCGAGTATATTCTTCATGTCTTGAGAAGCATGGACGGCCTCACGGAGGGAATCAAAAGTCTCGCTGTGATCCTTCGATTGATTCATAGCCTCCTCGTATTTCGTCGCAAGCTCGTTCTTATCAACCTCCAAGAGTGCAAGTGCAGCAACAGCCTCCGCGCATCGAGTTGCATCGTCTCTGGCAGACTTCTGGAGCTCATGAAGCTCCACCTTGAGACTTTCCACTTCTGAAGAGTTAGTTTGCTTGTAGGCCTCAAGCTCGGTGATTCGCTGTTGTGCTCCATTTGCCGTGTCTTCTGCCAGCTGACGACTTTGTCTCTCAGCCTCCAACTCAGCCACCAAAAGATCCCCCTTATTCTTCAATTCCTTCTGAAGAGCAAGCGCAGATGCCAGACGTCTACCGATATCCGTTGATCTGTCAGATGACATGTCACTGATATCACGAACGTCCTGATCCGGCTGAGGGGTAGCACTTTGGCTGTTGCCACCGCCATGAGCCGCAAGCTTGGCCTTTGCATAGACAGCTTCACTGACAGCAGCATCACGTTGCTTCTCAACCTCAGCAATCTGCTTCGCAGCAATAACAGCTTGTTTGTCGATTGACCCCTGAACATTAGCCAACTCAGCCTTCATGGCCAGGAGAGCCTCGATCAATGGACGATCTTGTTCGCCAAAGCTTTCCGGCGAACGCTGATCCATCAATGGACTACTAGCAGGAGTTGGCATATAGCCAGATTTCTTTGCAAGTTCCAGCTCCTGAGCCAACCAAGCATTCTTGTTCTTCTCCGCTTCAAGTTCCTTCGTAAGAGCCTCATTTGGTGCAGAGTTCTGGGAGACATTGCGAAGTGCGTTACTAGTTTGTCGTGAAACAGAAGGAGATCCTGCGGTTGCATTTTTCAATGTCGATTCGGTAATACTGTCCAGTGAGTTTTGTCCCCTATTCTGGCGAGTTTTCGCCGAACGTAACGAACCACCTATCGAAGACATATCATCTGAAGTTTTTCTAGCCGTCGGTCTAGCCGCCGCAGTTGCCCCGTTCGGTGTACGGCGGCCATTGGCGACCGGGCTTTCCGCTGGTTGTGGCGACAGGGCTCGATCGCGGGCGGAAGCTGATGGCGAGTCTGTATTGGCATTTCGTGAAGCACTTCTTGTAGTGTTATCAACTGATGTTTTCACGGCGGGCTTCGGCTTCTGAGTCGCTGGTGCTTGCATGGCACCGTTGACTCTTGGCGCCGGGAGCTGTTGTTGTGGTGGCGGTCCAGGTGGGGCTTGAGTAATTGATGCACGAGGGAGTTTCGTGCCCGTACCAAGTGCTTGTGCGGAACCTGGAGCAACACCATTCGAATCGTTGCCATTAACACCAGGTGTTGTGTTACTGCGATATCCATTGGATGGGCTCATCATGCTTTCCCGACCCGCTGCTGCAAGGCGTTTCGGCTCCGGAATGTTAGACGGGCCTTCTCTCGAATTTAATCCCCGATTTGCACCCATCCCACTTTTCTCTCCTGCACTCGGCCTCCTCATGCCTTGGACTCGTTCACCAGATGGGGTTTGCTGAATTTGCGCATCGTTCGGGTATCGAATCTTCGAAGTATCCAAGAAATACGCAATGGAGAGGTCCTGAGCTTCACGGGTAGCAGAACTTGGCTCTCCGGCAAGGACCACAATTTGCTTTCCATGTGCTGTCATGCTGTGACCCGAACGCGGTGATGGCGAAGGACCCATATTTTGGAAAGTATACCAGCGACGGGAAGAAATTCTGAAAGCTGCCAAGTCCCCAAGGTCCGATCCCTCCTCTGTTCTACCTCCGAATATGTACATGACGTCGTCGACCAGAGCGGCTGCGTGGCCCTCTCGCGGAGCTGGAATATAACCTATACAGTCCAATTGATGCCAAGTATTGGGTATCGGCTCGTAGCACCAGACATCATTGAACCATTGGAAGCCATTGGTACCACCGAATCTACATTCGTTAGCCCTTATCGTCCAAGATACTGTAGACTTCTTACAGATATAATTTCTCGTTATATGTGACAACGGAATGGTTAGTTCTGGCTGGTGGAACCTGGCCTATAGGAGGTCCACCGTTCTCGCTATTCTGAATGAGCATCTCCCATCGGTTGGTAGTCAACTGTAATTGATTAAGGTCGAAAGCAACAAGATCGTTCATGAAGTAGCCCTCTACTTGCCCACCAAATACGTAAATCTTCGAGCCGAGAATATTCAACGAGTGTCCATATCTTCCAGCAGGGCGAGGACCAGCAGGTACAGCTCGGGACCATTGTCGAGTAGCTAGAAAATATTAGTCATATGTTGTCAGATTCATATCAGGAAGCTCACATGTATTAAGGAGGTAGAGGGTTTCATCCAACTCGTCGCCCTCCTCCATCTTGGTGTCACCACCATAGACGATAAATGCATTACCAACCAATAAACTTGCATGACCAACACGCGGACCTGGACCTTCTTGAGTGGGTGCAATTGGATAGCAGTTCATGTTGGCACTGCCAGCCTCAACCATCCAAAGATCTCCCTTGACCGTCGAACTGTTGATCAAGCCACCCATGAGATAAATATCACCATCCTTCGAGGCCACGGAGTTGACGGCGGCACCGTATCGAGGAAATGGACTGGGGAGCGACGAGGTGAACATCAATCTTCGCTGAGACCAGGGATATAGTGAGGAATTTGTACTCGGGCTCATGGCTGGAGGAGGTGCGGTAGGCGCATTGCGCAACTGAGAGATTGTGAGCATTCAATCAAGATATACACGCCAACGGGGCCCCAAAGCCCTCCTCATGTAATCACGGGCACCAGAACATATATAACTTACAGCGAGATCCGAGTTTGGTCCTGTGGTTGGGACATCGCCGGTATTCGTTCTTCGCACAATCTGTTCCGGGCTGGGAGTATTGTTGGAGGTATTGGAGGCGTTGTTGACACCCGCCGCCAAGGAGTTGACGGAATTGTTGACGCTACTCTGAGGAGTCGAGGACTGTGGGTTCTTGTCATTCGATGCGCCTTTTCCGTTGGCATTCTGCAGCGACGACAGCGACCCGGCGGTTCCATTCACGGGCGCCTCTGCCTTTGCCGCTGGGCCCTGAGCGCCCTGGTTCTTCTTAGATTTGAACAAGAACGCCATCTTATGCTGTTGCCGCGCCGAGGCGGACAGGCTTCTGTGCTATGCCAATGCGACCGGGAATTTCGTGGGAGCGCTGACGTCGTCGTGGATGAATATGATGGCCTCTGTAATTATTT
Organism: Xenosphaeropsis pyriputrescens; assembly: GCA_022609375.1. NCBI lineage: Eukaryota > Fungi > Ascomycota > Leotiomycetes > Phacidiales > Phacidiaceae > Xenosphaeropsis > Xenosphaeropsis pyriputrescens. The sequence goes on along the minus strand of JAGKQE010000112.1, from coordinate 21,662 downwards.
GTTGTAGATTGTTTCCGAGGGGAGATGCGCGTGGTTTCTGTCTCAAGGAGTTGAGTCCGAGTCTGAGTCTGAGTCGATGGTGAATGGTGGATGGTGGATGAATGAGAGGGTAGCTGCTTTGTGATGGATGGCTGAGCGGATTTCAATTCAGGGTGCAATGCAGCGAGCGGATCGGGATTGGAATTCAAATTGGAATATGCGTCGTCGAAGGAGCGTGTGGGCGTCAGTAAGGGATGGGGGGGGGGTGGGGGGGGGTGTGCACTGCAGGCAGGCCGAGATGGGATGAATGTGTGTATGTTGACTTTTGGCCTTTCGCTATGTGTGTGCATGTGTGTGTCTCTTTGTCGTGAGGGGATGTGTTTTGGGTGAGGGTGAGGGTGTTGATGTATGGAGAGTAGAGTATGGAGGAGATGATTTTGGAAGTGAAGTTTGGTGTTGTTTGGTGGTGGTGGTGTTGTCCGACTTGGGTTGTGTTGCGTTGCTTGGCCTGTACACTGACACACACTCACACTCACACTCACACTCACACTATTACTTCACACAGTACTTTACTCTCCTCTTCCTCTTCCTCTTCCCGTAGACATCTCAGTCAGGCGAGATAGAGGGTTGGGTAGGAGTGGACGAGGAGTGGCGGTAGTATAGACTGGGAGTGTATTTGGAGATCGCCGGTCCTGTCTGTATCCTGTATTCACCTAGTATCTGACTTACTATGCCTAAATTCCGAAGAGATACGCACCGTTACACCTGTTTCTTCTCTTCTTTTGCTTGGCAATATACCAAGGTCTACGCTACCTTACTCACCACAATGATTACATTACCGATGGACTCGAGTGCCAGAATCGAAGAATTCTATTGCCCTACTATGTAAACAATCATCCACTTCAGGAGAGTTCAGGCCGTAAACAATCCTACCCGTCTGGGTGATTTCTTGCTTTGAATACTACCTAGTTCTACTTGTATTTTATACAACTCTTCGTTCTCCACACAAAACGACTGTCCACACCCTCAATCACACCTACAGCCACACCCGCCCCTCTCTCTCTCGTAGTACTATGTACTTATCTCCTACAAGCAATCCCTGGTGCACGAGCCTTGACATGCAAAATGAAGGTCGAGAGTGGGTGTGGCTTGTACTGTACTTACGAAGAAAGGAGAAAGGAGAAAGGATGGACTTCTTCCTTGACTCTCACTTGCACCAATCCAATGCATCCCATCGAGAATGGCAAAGAACATTAAACATTGTGAAACATCACCTATGCATTATGCTCGGCCAAGTACAGTACAAGTACAGTCGTCGGGTATTATTCAAGTCAAACAGAACAGAGCCATTCCCGACCCCGTTCGCTCTCCAACGGTGCGCGGACCCCCTTATGGACCTCGTCACAGCTACTGGTGTAGCAAAGGGCGATGACACAGAGATGTACAAGTACGGACGAAGGAGATGGGATTGTGAAGGTGACGAGGGAATCTTGCTGGGTGGGATATGAAACTGGAGGATACATTATCTTGTGCGCGGTTTCTTTCTTTCTTCCTCCATTTTGCTTCTTTTGGAAGAGGGGAAGGAGAGATATTTCAACGACTTGCTCGAGGAGAGGCGTTTGTTCACCAACGGATATATCCCATTCCATTCCATGTACGGAGAAGGTGAGCATTCGATGATGATGAGCAAACGAAGAGTGACTATCACTACCCATCGAGTAGGGCATCATGGTCTACTCAATACCTTCCTACACACTCAATCACTCACTGAAGCCATCCTACCTATCTACGAACTGACCTCATATGGACACAATAAAAGCCCAGCGAATCCCTCGAGCAAGCAATCTGAATACATAATGGTCCATAATGGTCCTCCACATGCAAGTGCCCATCTAAACTCTCTACCGATCTCACTCATCGGGCCTTATCACAGACATTTCATTGACGAGACACACTGACTCTGACCCTGACATCGACATTGACATTGACATTGACATTGACACCTCCACTGACTGCCGTCATGTCAAGACCAAAGTGGATAAGCAAGTCCTCTCAGCCCCACAACTTCTTCACTCTTCACTCTTCACCTATCACCTACCACCATCACCATCTCAATCACCATCAACAATCCTTCCACTGACACTCACTGACACTCTGCTCCGCAAATAACTATCTACGCACTCTTGATATTCACCTCCCTCCAAAGACGGAATGGGCCAAAATGGTGCCTGACTCCATAATATAGATATGTAGAAGATGTAGAAGAAAACAAAGGTATTCAATCGGTTGTACTCTGTCCCCCCTTTCGCTCGATAAGGAATTTTATTGCTTGTGCTAGCATATTAAGAACCATATTTTATCTGCTTGTTGTTATAGTATAACTACAATTGTACAGAAAGAGGGTGAAAAGAAGGATCTTGTTAGGAAAATGGGTCGTTATATCAATTGCGGTGCACTGACCGAGTCATTTCACCCTGGAGGGGTGATATTGATATTGATATTGACATTGAAGTCTCCTATCGGCATAGACTACCTATGCTCTCGCCTCTCTAGCTTCCTAACTGTGCTCTAACCAGACACAATCGTCTTGTAGGGCGTTAAGAATCTTGATGAAGCCTGCATCCCCGTTGCCATATGCTAGCTTGAGCGACAGGCTGTATTGGTAAATAGCTGCGAAGGGACAGTAAGGGCTTTTGGTGTTTGGCTATAGAGCAGTGTAGATTTCAGCGAGCGAATCCTTCTCTATTTCAGTAGAACAATGAAATGTTATTATTTATTGATGCAATTGATTGTTGTTACCAACGACTTGGGTCTGTGCCATAAGCCAGATATACGTGATACATATCAATGGCCTCTAAACACCACAAACTTCCTGTGTACTTGTAGTGTTATCATCTGGATAATAAATGATTCCCCGCAAACATAGGCAAGCAATCAAACAACATTTTCAATATGTCAACTCCTACCTCACATACAGGATCGCCATGGTCATCTGTCAGCGACCCATCAACGGCAATCTCATCAGTCGAGGAATACCAATTGGACGAACCACTTCAAGAGCGTAGCAACCCAGATGTGCGCGTTTCCTCACCAAAACTATCACTCACCCCCATTCCCCGCGGCGGATCACCCTCATCACCCCTCAGCGATCAACCGACAGCCATCCCATCAAGTGAGCAACGCCCGTCAGAGATATCCTATCCAGCAGCCGAAAAGAGCTCTCGCAAGCGGCGAGCGCACGAGGCATTTGCATTACAAAGAGACGACGATAGCGAACTTCAGGGGCAGACGAAGAGGACGAGGATGTCAAGGGAAAGGGTTCGAGAGCCTCGGCGTGTTGAACGGGTCTTCTGCAACTACAGTGAGAGACCGAGCTACTTATCCGATACGCCTACCTTGAAGAGGACGAGAAACTCAAGCGATGGAATTCGAGATCTTCGGCCTGTAAAACGAGTCTCCTATGTTTACAATGAGAAGTTGCTTCGCAGAGTGGATGCGCCTGTCATCCCAACGACACAGCCGCTTGATAGGAAAGGCTCGGGATGCAATCGCGGCGCCCGATCTACTAGGAGGAGGGCCGAACAGTGAACGGAGAACATATCATTGGAATTCGGAGAACATCCGATACAAGTTTGACCTGAAGGATACTGGGATGAAAACTCCACAACGAAGGTCTTGACATCTTGAAGTTATACAGCACCAAAAGAGCATTGAAGGGGCGCCAGAGAGCATAGCGATCCTCTTACATATGAGGGTGCTTATTTCATACCGACCCAGAGATGTGCCCTTGTTGATAATAGTGCTGTGGACTCAGACTACGAAGTTCCATGGTTTAAATGGGAGAATGAAGAACTGTAAGTGTCTATTCTATACCTCACATGCTCTCCTAACTCATACTGATTACTCAGAGTCTGGACTTACCGATAGAGAATATGAAGCCAAATACAGCGAAGAGGCATACCAGCAGCTTCGAAAAGCTAGAGAGGGGCAATGGTCGAGATAGTCTCAGTGCTAAAGCATTTCGCCACTGCATGGCAAATCTTCTACCTCTTTGGGCGACTTTTTCCAAGGGACCAAGTATTATTGGCACTTGCTTTTTCGTGTTTGGAGTCTCTTTGAGCCACTTCCTCGATCTGTATGCCGTTGTGGAGGATTGCTAGTTGGCAACATCTCTTGCAAATTATTAGTGTTTTAGGTCCAATATTCGCCCTTACACAAATCAATCGTGCACGCTGTCGAAAATTGTACCCAGAGATATTAATATGGTATTGTTACGCACGAACTTGCAAGCTTGCTAACTATCTATCCAAACATAATTCTAATTCTAGGTAGGGTTGAGCCATAGGTGCTATAGTAATTCTCCAGCTTTCTTTCTATCCCTTGGGGACCAACTCAGTATGGATTTGAGAAACTGGAGGAACAGTTTAATTTTGCCTAGGCTCATCTGATAACTACTTTAGATAGTGAATGTTGTAGAAGGATAGTAGGATGAAATGTGAGATGTAGGATGGGGGATGGGGGATGGGGGATGGGGGATGTTGTGTCAGTGGAATTGAATGTCAATTGAAATGTGGATGTCATGTGGCATAGCAATGTTGTGCCTCAATCGCCTCACTCCTCTTGTCTTAGCTGCTCATATCGATAAGTAAGTATCTTAGAATAGACGACTGTTGCAGCTGGAAAGTGAGAGCCGCATGGCAGATGTGGGCTGGGAGATGCGGCCGCATATTCTACCCTAGTCCGATGGAGCTGGGAGCAGAAGGTAGAGAGAGTATTATCTGTGACCTCTAACTTGTCGGCCAGCTGAACAGAGTGATGACTTTTTGACCAGTCAGCCAATACCCAAGGAGCCATTAACAGTCGTTGAGGTATCACTTCTCATCAAAGTCTTGTGAAGCGTCAAATAGAGGTAGCCTTGCAGTTCCACTCACTTTCGAATCAGGCTCTCCACCGCATCTTTCGGTTACCATCTGATTGCTTTCACGATCTCGAAGTCGCACTCTGTAGTTCCAGACACCACAAGAGCTCTCAAGGGCATTTCAACTTGCTCGGCAGAGTCAAGGGGAGGTTGTACCCATAGATTGACGTGTGTGGGCAAATGCCTGGAGAAGTGCGGCTTCTCCATGGTGAAGCAGTATGACGGCGGTAGCAGTACAACAGAATGGCGATGATCGACAGCAATATAATCCCAGACAGTCGGCGCAATCATCCAGACAAACTTCGTCGCAAACTTCTCGAGCCAGTGGCCACGCAGCTGCAGTACACCCAACAACCCAATACACCCAGAATGGAAGTCCTTCCAGAGTCGAGACGATGAATGGCCATCAACCCAACAGGATGACGAGAAACACCACCAGCAATGGTCCTCTGAGGACGACAAACGGTGTGAATATGCGATCTGCCTCTGGTGCACCAGTATCTCATGCACGCGCCTTGTCCAGCAATCCCTCTGTAACATCGGCAGGCGATGATGGACATAATCCTGCTCCCATATCCAGATCAGCTACAACGACAGGCGCGGACTCTGCATTTGCAGACCAGGGCCGAGACTCATCTCAGGATGATTCAGAGGTGGAAAAAATAAGAAGGCGACCAAAACCACTCTTAACAAGAGCGAAGAGCGACTATGGACCCAGGGGCGATGATACCGATGGAGAGGTTGCACAAGAAGCACAGGATTGGGGTTCACGGCATGGCTTTGATGATCATTATGCTTCCGAGGAATACGTCTCGTTGTTAGCGAATGTAGGTTGCTCCTTCTCGTACCTTAATGAATAAGGCTTGGGGCAGGCACTTCCCCATTTAAGCTGCTTGGGGTAAGATGGCACACTCCGATTGCAGATTCGCAATCGCCATCTTCAACCACCATGGCACGCAGTCACCATCCACCGCCAGAGTCAGAGGGCAGTCTGCATAGCGAGCCAGAGCCCGAGTTCGATCAGAACTGGGGTAATGAGCATCGTTATCCCACTGCTTATCTGGATGAACTGCTAGAAGATTTGCAATCTGCCGCCGAGGAGCACTGGTCTGTAGAAAGACTACGCCACACATGCATCCTTCGCGCTTCTCTTCACCCTATATTACCCGTCACGAATCAAGCTAATGAATTCTCCGATACACAGAGCTGGTTCATGTACTTCACAGATAAGCGCCATGAGACCACTGGAAACCCAAAGCCTCTCGAGTATGAGCTACAAGATTGGCGTATGAAGGATCGTCTGAAGACTGTCTCTGCAGCACTAGCAATATGCTTGAACATCGGCGTTGAACCACCGGATCAACTGAAGACCAATCCAGGTGCGAAGCTCGAAGCATGGCAAGACCCATCTGTGTTACCCGTGCAGAAGGCTCTCGAGACTATTGGAAAGTCCCTTCAGTCACAATATGAGACCCTGGCTATTCGAACGCGATACAAGCAGTACTTAGACCCGTCCGTCGAAGAAACGAAGAAGTTCTGTATCTCGTTGCGTCGGAATGCGAAGGATGAAAGAGTCCTCTTTCACTACAACGGTCATGGAGTTCCAAAACCCACAGCTTCTGGTGAAATCTGGGTGTTCAACCGAAATTACACGCAATATATCCCTGTGTCACTCTACGATCTCCAGCAATGGCTTCAGGCGCCCACCTTTTTCGTATGGGACTGTTCGGACGCAGGTAACATCTTGGCGAATTTCCACCGATTTGTTGAAAAGCACGAGCAGGAAGAGGCAGAAGCTGCGAAAAAGGATCCAAATGCCCCCGTTCAAAATTATCGACCTTACATCCACTTGGCGGCTTGTGGTGTTAAGGAGAATCTACCCACGAATCCTCTACTACCAGCAGACGTCTTCACTTGCTGTCTGACAACGCCTATTGAGATGGCTCTCTGGTTCTTCACACTTCAAAATCCCTTACCATCAAATATTACTGCTGAACAAGCAAAAAAGTTGCCTGGACGATTACAAGAGCGCAGAACACCCCTTGGAGAGCTCAACTGGATTTTCACTGCCATCACAGATACAATTGCCTGGACCACTCTTCCACGGCCTCTTTTCCGCAAGTTTTTTAGACAGGATCTCATGGTAGCTGCACTTTTCCGTAACTTCCTACTCGCTCAGAGAATCATGCATGCTTATGGCTGTCATCCGCAATCCTATCCCGAACTTCCGGATACGCATCAGCATTACCTTTGGGCCAGCTGGGATCATGCAGTAGAGATGGCACTTGCACAGTTACCAATGCTGGAGCTAAAGGAAAGAGGAGTACGACCTGATTATGAGTTTGTGAACTCGTGTTTTTTCACGGAGCAATTGACTGCTTTTGAAGTCTATCTCCGCCAAGGCGCTGTAACTCATAAGCCTCCTGAGCAGCTTCCTGTTGTTCTCCAAGTATTGCTCAGTCAGCAGCACCGTGTAAGGGCTCTGATCTTACTCGGTAAATTTCTTGATATGGGCCCTTGGGCTGTCAACCTTGCACTTAGCATTGGGATTTTCCCATATGTTCTTAAACTCCTTCAGTCTGCTGCAACGGAGCTGAAACCAGTGATGGTTTTCATTTGGACACGAGTATTGGCGGTCGATTTGTCATGTCAACAGGATTTGTTGAAGGACAGTGGATACAACTACTTCTCTGGTATCTTGAAGCCCACCGAAGGTCTTCCGGTAACGAACGGTGATGAGCACAAGGCCATGTGCGCTTTTATTCTTGCTATGCTCTGTAATGGCTACAGACAGGGTCAGAATGTCTGCAATCAGACTGATATCATGACAAACTGCTTGATTCATCTCAATAATGGTGACAATCCTCTCTTGCGACAATGGGCATGCCTTTGTATCAGTCAGCTCTGGAATGACCTACCAGAAGCAAAGTGGAGAGGAATCAGAGAAAATGCTCATCAGAAGTTATGCGCATTGGTCAAGGATGTTGTCTGCGAAGTTCGTGCGGCTGTTCTTTATGCCATGACCACCTTCCTAGGCATCACAGATGTCACTGATGAAGTTGCCCGTATTGAGGAGTCTATCACATGGACTGTCATTGATATGGCTAACGATGGAAATGCTATGGTCCGCAAAGAGCTTTTGGTATACCTCTCGAAATTCATCAAGCGCTACGAAAACAAGTTCCTGGTAGCTGCCTATGAGCAATTGGCTGAAGAAAAGGAATACATTCGCCATCCACCAAAGGAGGACGGCAATGATCACAAGATGGGCCTCCATTACGCCGGACCACTCGACAGGGATGCTGACGGGACTATCAAGCCTTCAGCACATGGTATTTCTCATAATAGCATTTTCGCTGCTGTTTGGAAACATATCCTCATTATGGCAGTTGATCCTCACCCTGAGGTTGCACGAAATGCTACCATCATTGTTGATTACGTTCATATTCTCATGCTTCAGTCGCCGATCGGTAACGCTGCACAGACCCTTGTTGATGATATTGCAAGATTGTCTGCACGTAAAGCAGCTGCGCAGAATTCTACAAGTGATACTCGTCCAAGTACTCCAGTTCAACAGCAAAATTCGACTGCTACTACACCCAACAACAATGCTGGTCTGTTGAAGCGCACTGCTAGCTACCTGTTCACATCGTTGCCTTTTGGAGGAAGTAGTACTGATTTACAGGGTGACTCGATGCGAGGTTCACCTCGAACACCAACCTCACAAAGAACATCATTGCCAGCAAGACCACGCGTACCAACTGATTGGACGGCTCCACCAGAGCAGAATGATACCATGACGACCCCAGGCGCATACCACGCCGCAAAAGAACCAAAGTCTGGTGGTTACAGAAAACGAGATATGTTTGCCCCTCCAGCACTGCCTCTGAAGTCAACTTTCCTTGACTGGTCCATCGAGTATTTCCGCGAGCCACAGATGAAGTCTACCGAGGCAGAGGAGCCAGGAAGCGAGGATTACAACTCCCGATTATGGCGCCGTTCTAGAAATGAGGGTATTCTACTTCAGACCCAGCCGCAGAAGGAAATTGCTGGGAACTCTAAGTGGAATCATTCTGCTGGTTTCATCAACAATGGCTCTCAGCCTGCCAAGATGACTATGCACCAATTCGAAGATCACCTGGCTGTTTCTGATGACCGTGATACTGTATGTATCTGGGATTGGAGACGACAAGAGCGTTTGAGCAGATTCAGTAATGGGAACCCTGAAGGCTCTAAAATCTCGGACCTCAAGTTTATCAACGAAGATGATCAGGCTTTCCTCATGACTGGTTCTTCCGATGGCGTGATTCGTATCTACCGTAACTACGATGCCGATAAGAAGATCGAGCTTGCATCCGCCTGGCGAGCACTCACTCATTTGGTACCCAGCACCGTCAACTCCGGCATGGTGTTTGACTGGCAACAAGTGACCGGTCGACTCCTCGTAGCCGGCGATGTCAAGACAATCCGTGTATGGGCTGCCGCTCCGGAACTATGCGTTGTGGATATCAACGCCCGCTCAGGATCTTGCATTACCTCCCTGACATCTGACCAAATGACCGGCAACATCTTTGTGGCTGGCTTTGGTGATGGAGCAGTCCGAGTCTTTGACCAGAGAGCCAGACCGCAGGAGGCTATGGTCAAGAGATGGAAGGACGATACCGATCGCCAATGGATTCGTAGCGTTCACATGCAGCGCGGTGGCCAGCGAGAACTCACTGTCACAAGCCGCAATGGAACTGTCAAGCTGTGGGATATTCGCATGGATAAGCCGCTGCGCAAAATCCATGCTACTAATGATCTGATCAGGACTAGTTCTACGCATGAACATCTACCCGTCTTTGCCGTGTAAGTTCCCCTATTCCTATCTCCCTCACCTGAACTTCCGCTTCTTCTCCATCCCGCACGGCGATCTTGTGCTAATCCCACATCTCCAGTGGCACCGAACACCATACCGTCAAGGTCTTCAATTTCCACGGCAAACAACTCTCCAGCATCGAGCCTTACTCCTCCTTCCTCCATCAAAGCCGCAGCTCAGCCATCGCCGCCACTGCTTTCCATCCCCACCGCATGATGCTCGCGTGCGCAGCCCGCGGCGACAACCATATCAATCTCTTCACTTGCGCTGGCGAGGGTGTCTGATTACCTGGCTATGCCCATTGTAGGGTGTTGTAATCTCCTTGATTGGCGCGTTTGGGAGGCTTGATCTGGCATGATTTGATTTGATGCGGCGCGTTGTGTTTCGATGCGATGCGCTACTTGACCTTGACCTTGACATTTGACATTTGACGTCTGATGTTTAATGTTTGATCCTTTTTTCCATGCCATTTGACGATTCGGGTGCTGGTGGTCTCTGTTGTTTTTTTGTTCTTCTTTCTGGCGGTGGCTTTACTTGGTGGCGTGGACGCTCGTGTTGCTGCATGGCTGGCGTGCGGGGTTGCTGGCGTTTTTTTTCTAGTTTCAATTTTTTGTTTTCTAATCACAGCTCACGGCTCACAACTTGCTTTTGCTTCTTTGTGTATGTAGGAGAAGTTTGGGTGGTAATAAGATGAGATTTTTCGAAAGCTGATTCTATGGGATGGGGATTGGTTTGTTGTTTTGTGTGATTGTGAACTTGGATGTGATTGCGGCTGTTACTGCGGCTGTGGTTGTGAACCAGCAAGTAGGATGGATATGGATGGCACAGAAGGAGCTCTAGGTTATCCTGTTCTTAGGTGTTCAGAGCTGGAGGGGGTTCTTTGAGGAGATGATTGGCTTATGGCTGATATAGGATGGGCCGCGAACGTCTTCGTAGTGATCTTTTGGGACTGTACCAAAGACTGATGGGGTTTCCTTACTTTGTGGACTTGAAGCCACTTGATATTAGTTTGAGGTTATTGTTTTGTCGTGGATTTGAGATCGAGTATTGAAGTGGTGTTGAACCTCACAATTCAAGGATCAGGTTGTAGAGAAGAAGAAGAAAAATAGGGCGTATTTTGGGGAGAAGTGCGTTTGTAGGGGACTCAATGGCTAGTGGGAGGTTTATGGTGACTTATGCTGTATGGTTATTGAGAGTTATGGGGGGATTTGCAGCCACTGATGACTTCAAGGTTATTCAAGAGCGTCTATCTGTTCAGAGGGATGTGTTTATTTAAAGCGGCTTAGTCGGGGAAGGTTGAAGATGTCTTGACCATCGAATGCTTTCAACACTCTGTGTGCTGCAAAACATATATAGAGACGCAGGTGAGGAAGAGTGCCATGCATCAGATGGAAATGTCCACTGGAGCTTTTATTACAGAATCAAGTGGCCTCACAACAATCTCCTGGTGTGAACGTCTCTCGAGAAGTCCTTGGCTGTACTTGAACTTGATAGGCTATACTGGTTTGGTTATTGATACGGAGGACGTATGACCTTGAACAATTATGACTTCAACAGCGATACAGGTCAGATTGGATTGACCCAACGTGCGTTTGATATGCACTTGACATGTTGGCGGCCATATATAGCATCAAGACAATATTCGGCGTTGCACTTGAGCAAGAACGCTTATAACATTTGGCTGCGTATTCTCGTGTCAGTATCCAAATATTGAGATTTACTAATAGTCTTTCAGAGGTGTGTTTCTAGGAACTCTCCAGTGTAATATCTAGGGTTTATCATAAGCAATGTGGCTATGGTTTAGGATCTCCGGTTGCGAAGGATGGGATTTGGTGCTAAATTTGTGAACTTTTGGATACAACGATGTAAAAACAAGAACGTAGAAATTGAGAGAGTCTGATTGTACCTATTGATTAGAGAATGAGACTGGCCCTAACATTGGTATGGTTGGCCTCGTTCATAGACTTGCTATGACGAGTTTCGTGATCTCCTACCAGAATCAACTGCTGTTACACAAAACATCTCACGATATAGTGCCCAGCTCACAAATGCGTTTCTATGACGAGTGGAGTAAGTCTTCAATCCAAGTCTGATTGACGTGCAGCCGTTGACGCAACCATCTCACAGATAATCCCCCAAAGACGCCCAGATGGCAGATACAAAACCGACGGGAACACAAGGTGCCCCCACCATTCCCTGAAGGCTCAGGTAGGTTCAAAGTATCCACAGGTCCTGAATTATCTCTGAGAATCTCCTTGCAGATAAGTGGTTTGCACATCGAAAGCCAGGAACCCGTCGTCGTGGACAGCGCAGGACCCAAACAGGGGAAACTGGATCCCCGGAATTATACAAAGAATCAAGCCCGACGCCTGCAAGAACTTCAGGCCCGCTCGACAAGTTCAGCAAAGACTGAGACCACATGTTGGAGATATGTTCGCTGTCCGATTATTCCCCACTATTTTCAAATCGTGAGGATCCGGAGCTCTTGTTACCACCTCCAAAGATGGGTTCAAGTACCATAGTGAACATGACCACCAACAATCACGGCCCAATTCAATCTCCCAGTAGATTTTCGTCCAAGTCTCTGTCTGCTCTCGGGTTTCGGAGCACCGCAGAACCTTCTCCCCCCGGATCACCGGATCTTACTTTTGAACCTCTCTTGAGGGCGGACATCGAAGCTGAGGCCCGCGCTCGAGCTCAGAAGGGGCTGCTTACTAGCCAGTCATCTTATACAGCAGCTGATCCAATGCCTCCTCGTGAGAAAAGGCTTATTAAAGAGGCTGAACTTGGCAAGACATCTCACTGTCGATATTCAGGTGATCCAGTAACGCCATAGGTAACGCATAAGCGCAAGCGCCACGATACATACTTCTGAGCCATAGAGTGCACCGCTCTAAACCCTTCGCGGGGTAAACGCTCCTCCTGCACCACTGCGGGCCGTTGCATTAGCGTATCCGAGGTAAATTCAAGCATAATGCGGGGATAAAGAGCGAGGGGATTTACGTTTTCGGAAATTCTTTGTACATCGAAATCACTTGTTCCATTTGTGCTTTTGAGTCTCTACTGTTGAGTTGTGTTGGATGCCTGTATCATCATGTCTAAATTCCAAAAGCCGCCAATCCGAATTGAAGCGGTATCCGCTACCCCCGAAAATGCAGCCACTTTCATATTTCTTCATGGATTCGGCGATGAAGCTGATAGCTGGACTGGTACGTAGTACAAATCTCCCTAATGAAATTCCACTTTTCTCAACTCCCACCATTTAAAGAGCAGCCAGAACATCATGATCCTCTTAATGTCTGGAAGATGGCCAAGAAGCAATCATTGATGCCACTTAGATATCGCTCGCCAATTCCAAGCAGCTCAAAGGTTGAAACACTTAACTTGGGTGTTTCCAAACGCGCCTCACAACCATGAAGCAATGTCTACAGCTTGGTTTACGCCATCGGCCTTTTCACCCATACCAGTTGGTCGTTCATCAGATGATTCTGCAAACTCTGCCGCAGAGAACGCCTTTGAGGACGATGAAGATGATGATAAGCGCAAAGAAATCCTCACCAGCTTGGAATACATCTGTGGACTTATCGATGCCGAAGTAGAGAAGGGAGTTATATTGAACAGAATTGTGATCGGAGGATTCAGCCAAGGATGTGCTATATCTCTAGTGACGGGTTTGACTGGTAGATTTGCTGGCAAGCTTGCAGGCGTAGTCGGATTGAGCGGATATTTGCCACTGAAGAGATATGTCAAGGATAATTTTGTGAAAGTGGATTCAAAGATGCGGTTGTTTCTTGCTCACGGTACTAAAGACATGCTAGTTCCTGTCCGAATTTTTCGAGATGATAAAAGAAGGATCGAAGGACTTGCTGGAGAGGAAGTCGTTGAAGCACATGAATACGAGGGTATGGGTCATGTTTCTTGCGGCGCTGAATTTCGAGACATGTGTGTCTTTTTGGAGAATGTGCTTTCCTAAAACCACTCAATGTGGATTATTAGCTGTTCCTTAGGAACGACTACTTTATGCATTTGTATAGTCTCTCTAGTATTCAAGGTGATTGCGTACTCTGTAAATCTCAAGAGAGCGTACCACCTTGCTTGACATCACACTAACTCATATGCATATTTCAAATTGATATATCCCCAAAACGGTTTGTAAAGATGGAAGGAGAAAAATATCAAAAATCAACGAAGTCCCGAGAATTTAAACCCCTTTTACAAACCAGAGCTACTTAGCCGTTTACAGGTTTTCAGTTATCCATCAATTATTTCTACGTTCCTGGTCATTTAGTTATATTCAATAATTCACGTATGCACATTCTTATACAATTTTCATGCATCCCTTAGTCGCTAGAAATTATAGTATTCATCATTTATAACTACCAAGAGCCATAGACTCAATAAGAGATATGTATCTCTCCAAGTTCCTATCATTACAGTAATGAGATAGTATGGATGCGACATGTCTTTCCTTCATCCTTCTTGAAACCATCACTTGTATAACACATTTCATTAGCTTTGATTCCATGCACTGGGATATTGATAACTATATACTTCTCAAAATAGATTTCAATCAAAAATAGTCAAAGTTTGTCTATGGTAAGCTAGGTTGAGTCCCCTACTGGTTTCTTAAATAGGTTAGAATGTCAGGTGATGAGTAGACACATTAAGGTATTTATCCATATATGGAGATGTACACAATTGAAGCGAACCAATGTCCCAATTAAGGTACCTCTTGAACCAAGTATATATAATTAACACTTTGCTCTTCTTTTCGTTGCCTCCGACTCTTCATCTTCTCAATATCACGAATATTTTTTTTATCAGTTCACTACTCTGCAGCTCATTCAACAAAGATCATCCATCACATAAATCTTCCGATATATTCATCTCAAACAGTTTGACTGTTTCGCTTTATAACTCCAAATCCAAGTTCATATAAAAAGTAATTCCCTCTAATTTTCACAATGGAGACTATACCTCACCAAATACAATTCCCCGCCCCTTCATCTCCATTCAGACTCAAGCTAACAACAGTCCAGAACCCCCAAAATGGCATTACTCGCCCATCAACAAAAGCTCTTCGACCTAGCCGTCGAAGAATTCAACCGCCAACAAACCCTACTGGGCCGAGCGGGAGTCCCATCGATACCAGCATGCGCAGACCCAGTATGCACCGATCTAGCAGACGAATGGGTAGACTGGATCAAGAGTCCGTCCCCCAATCCCACCAACTCCCACCCAACCTCCTCCAACCTCACTAACAACCCCCCTCCCCCCCCCCAGAAAGCGGCATCATCCACGCAATCCCAAACCCCACACCGGAAGAGCGAAACATCACGTGCAGCATCTGTCTCGAGATCGACGGCAGCCGCGCCATATCGCGCGTCGCCGCAAGCAACTGCCGGTGTTCGGCCGCGGCGCTCTTCCACGACGCGTGCCTGCAAGCGAATTTCAAGAGCGGGAACCGGTGTCCGTACTGTCGGGAGGACGTGATACTGGTCAGCAACGCCCAGTTCCTAGATTGTGCGGGAGCGGGACTGACGGGTTGATAGAGTACTTTCTCGAAGAACAGTGGCGCGTTTGCGGATCCCGAGGGCTTTGAGGCCCGTCTGCATGAGCTCGTTACCGTGATGCTGGAGCGGAGGGCGGCGTTGCAGGAGCGGTTGGTTGATAGACAACGACTGGATCTGTTGTGAGGGCTTGGAGGATGCGGGGTTGTTGTCGGGCAGGTTTATTGTCGGGCATTTCAAGGCGTTGTAAAAGTCTTTCCTGTTGGCTTTGGAATCAGGGGTTTTGGGTTTCTGCGTCATGTTTTAACCTTTTCTTGTTGAAAGTCTTCAAAACACTTGCATTTTCACCAAACTACAACCTGGAACTCAGGGGAGATTTGACACTCAATAATCATCCGGATTTTAATCTACCATAAAGTGCAAGATCACAAACCAGACTATCCAAGTCATGCTTTCAATCAGGAATTCAAAGCGAGGATGATATCGAAGCAATGATGACGAATAAGAGAAAAAGCCGACACGATATATTCATGAACTGTAGCTCGTTCTTTAGCTTATATACATGCTCTTCAACTTCCAAGGTGACCCCTATTCCATCTAAACCCTACCTTAGCGGTCAATATCAACATACAGAGAGTCCTAAGCAAGTACAAGTGAGTGAAATAAATCCTTCCATCTAATCATACAGACACAAGCCTTCATCTATACATACAACCTACTCAATCTTACCCCTCCAATCACCCATATGATCCAAAATAATCCTCGCCGCCTGCTCAGGGCTATGCTGTCTCCCAATGGCCTCGACGAAATCGCCCTCGGGATCCATGAGGTAGAAGTAGATGCTGTGATCCACCAAGTAATCCTGCCCGGGCTTGACGCCCTGCGGCGTGGAGAAGTACACGCGGTAAGCCTTGCACACGGCCTTGACCTGCTCCCACGAGCCCGTCAAGCCAATAAGGCCGGCGTGGAACTCGGCCAGGTACGTCTTGAGCACGGCCGGGGTATCGCGCGCGGGGTCACAGGTGATGAACACCGGACGCATCATATTCGGCCTCGCGGCATCCACAAGGTCAATCATCGTAGCCATCTTATCCAATTCCTCCGGGCAGATATCGGGGCAATGCGAGAAGCCGAAATACACCTAGCACCGTCATCCTCCACATCAGCATCTCGACCATTGACTCGGACATCTCCATAAACGAGAAGGGGGCAGGGGAGGAGGGGTTCGTTACCAGCGAATAGCGCCCGAGGAGGCCCTGCTCGGAGAAAGGTCTGCCATCCTGATCCAGCAGCGAGAAGCACCCACCGACCTTCGGCCTGCCGACGCCCTTGGCGGCCTCGGCGATGCGCAGGCGCGCGATGCGCTCCTTTTCGTAGCGGAAGTAGAAGACGAGGCCGACGCCGGCGACGAGGTAGATGAGGCCTGCGCGCCAGGAGAAAGGCTGCCGGGGATATTAGCACGGGCGGTCACAACGGATGCAAACGCCGCAGTCACAGACAACCGGACGGAAAGGAGAAGAAAACACATACGCCCGATTTGTGTCTACTCCGCGCCTCCTCGACCGTCTTGAAAAGCGAGCGCGACGACGTGGCGAAAGGCCTACGACCATAGGCAACGCGCTCAAGAGCCGCGTTCGCGGGCGGGGGCCCAGCGCGGCGGCATTTGGCGGAAAAGTTGCGGGTTGTGGGGATGAGTGATGGGGGGGTGAAGGCACGGGGGAAGCTGGATAGGAGTGCGCGCGAGGGGATTATTGGTTTCGACATGTTCTGTGAGAGGGTCGGCGTGGATCTTTCGAGGTGAGGTTGAGGGTGCAATGGGACGTCGATGGTTGGGGATGCATATTCGATGGAGCTCTACCTACATTTTGCTATCATACCTGTAGGTATTGAATTTTAGCGTCCGCCGAGGCTGGCTATCAGCCTTAATACCACGCCATTAAGGGTTAGGTACCTTAACGTATTATTTGTTTTGTAAAGCTCAACGTCATAATGATGCAAATATTTTTGTCAAGGCAGAATAGTAGTCAGAGATCTTCAATGAAAAGTCATCTAGCTATTTCGACCATTGAAGGAAACTTGAAATTACAGGCGCTGAAAAGAAGTACTTATGACTACAGAATTAGGGGAAGGGGGTGAAGAAATCAACCACCAAAGCAAGCAAATCCGGTTCCGCAAACGCCTTACAATGCTCCAGTCAAGCGTGCAAAAATGCACTGGACTTTTTATCAAGTTTCAAAAAGCAAACTCCGTGGAAATATTCCGAAATGCCCCCCCAAACTCCTTGCCATATACGACTCGAGCAAATATGGACCCATCAATGGGGGGGGGGGGGGGGGGGGGGGGGGGGGGGGGGGGGGGGGGGGGGGGGGGGGGGTGG
>JAGKQE010000111.1:0-78294 GCA_022609375.1 Xenosphaeropsis pyriputrescens | reverse complement strand
CCCGCGCCCCCCCCCCCCCCCGCCCCCCGGGCGCGGGGGGGGGGGCCGCGCCCCCCCCCCCCCCCCCCCCCCCCCCCCCCCGAGGAGTGAGCGTAGTGCTCGAGGGAGATCAAGTCTGTTGTACTTCCGAGAGATTCGCCGATATTTATGATATTGGAAAGTGATAAGGAGAGTTTGATGAGGCTTTGTTTTGGAGGGGGAATTTGTTCGCAAGATGTGCGGAGGCGAAGTCGTCGAAACTTTTGGATCGCACAGGAGCTGAAGTGTGAGTTGAGCTATCGCGCGATCACAGTGTCTGGATTGAGTACGCTATTGTAAAGATTTCGTTATTCGAGTGACCGTGACGAGGATGACAACGGTCGAAGGGGTATATATAAATAAGCAGCGTCTTATTGTCGAAGATGAGCTGCCAGAGGATGTAAAGAAGATGATCCTGTTGAAATCAATTGTGTAGGGCTGAAAGTGTGATCTTTGGGGTTGGTTGACAGATTGAGGTGAGGCGAAATGGGGGGAGGGGGGGAGTGAATGATGTCGCTGGTAAGCGATTTAGTGGCTGCACACAGTACAGCCAGTACAACCAGTAGAAAAGCTGCGAAAGAGACGAGGAAGAGGAGAGAGGGGGGGAGATCGAGTCAGAAACAATCAATTATCAAGATTTGTTTTTATTCTATTCTATTTTGTTTTATTTCATTTGTTTATTCGATTCTATTTATTTGATCTTGATCTTGATCTTATTCAATTGATGATGGATTACTACCAGAAAAGCCATACGATACCAAGAAGAATTGTGCTCATCGTCTCATCTCATCGTCATCGTCATCGTCGCCATCGTCAGCAATGGTCCTGGTCCTGATCCTGATCCTGATCCTCAACTGTCTTGACGATATCGGTTCTTTCGTCTGAATATCCCTATTACCTGGTGCCTCTTGCTACAGTACTACAAGTACATAACACTTTTCCTCTCCTCCACCTCCCCTCTCCTCTCGGTGTGGTTCTCCTCCAGCAAGAAGGGGGTAAAATGAGTGGATCTTGCTGGACTTTATGACTGCTTCATTCGAGCCTCGGACCCTTTTTCTTGCTAACTTTCTCTCTGGCTGCCTTGTTCTCAACCAGCGCCAACCTTACACGATCTACCCGGACCATCTGAGCCTCAATCTTGAGCCTTCGTTAAGGTAAGCAAGTGTGGAGAAGCACCAACGAAGCAGAACAAAACTTCACTCGACTCGAAGGGAGTAAAGCGGCGC
Organism: Xenosphaeropsis pyriputrescens; assembly: GCA_022609375.1. Classification (NCBI taxonomy): domain Eukaryota; kingdom Fungi; phylum Ascomycota; class Leotiomycetes; order Phacidiales; family Phacidiaceae; genus Xenosphaeropsis; species Xenosphaeropsis pyriputrescens. Next base: position 77,050 of record JAGKQE010000111.1, on the reverse strand, counting down.
GGACGGTGTTCCTCGTTCACCCGACTGCACGGGGTCGCGACCTTTGTTCAACGAGGCATAGATCGCCCGTCACGCGCCTCAGCCAGAGCCTGTCAACGTCGGTCTGTCGGTATAGACGAGACGAGGCTGAACTGATTGTCCTCGACCGAGGGACACGACTCTCGACTCTCGACTCTTGACCCCCAACTCTCCACTCTCACCGTCCTGAAGAGCCTCGCTGACAAGCCTTTCCCTTAGCAACTCCTATCAATCCTTGTTGCATCTGAGAAGCGACGCGTTCATCTCGAATCGCTAGCGAATTAGTCTTTAAAGAATACTTGAGGAGGACTCAAATCAGGCTGCACACATTCATTCCCACACACTGGCGCTCAATAGAAATCAATAAAATACCTAGGTACCTACCTTACCCACTTCAACATCCAGCATCCGCAGTTCTCGTCTAGACAGTACCCAGGAACTCGCGAGAATTGCAAGCAAAATTCCATTGTGAAGCACATTCCAAGTCGATCGGTGCGTTTCATCAAGAATAGCGAAACTATCACGGGGTCTGGTTGGAAATCATGCATGACAACAGTGGGTGCATGGCTTTCTTGAGATACCTCAGTTACTGACTGTCATCAAGGATCACACCCGCTACTTGCACAAATACCATTGACAGTATCACCGTTTATATCTCTACCTACAGCTACCACGTTACCGTATACATACAAAGCTATGCCATCCTCACTACCACCCTCATCGACAGGGGCTGGGTCCGGCGAGGAAAATCCCAAATACGTAGTGTCTTCATCGGGACATGCAGCCCATCCAAATGATATCATAGCATCGTGCAAAGCCCTCCAAGCATATATTCAAAAGATGCAAGATGAGGCAGACAAAGAACTGAAGGAATGGGAAGAAGCTACCGAGGCGAGAGAATTGGCGGAGAAGAGGAGACTTGCACCAGGATGGCTTGATAGTGATGCAAGAATATTGGAACCAGCAAAGAAGTACGAGACCAAGGAAGCACAAAGCCTCGTGGACGACGATGTATCAAGTGCTGAAGCATCTGGGTTGAGCGCTGGCCTGGTGAACGCTCCTGATCAAGTAGGAAAAGAACTCGATAGAGCATTTGGAGGCATGAACATATAAATAAGTAGTTCAAGAATCACAAAGATACCCAATGACTGCTTCAATTTCTTTATTTTACAACCTTTTATGTTGCCCTCTATGATTTCCATAACATGACGATATTCGCTCCTGCGATATCAGGCACAAATAATGTGCGACTTCAAGCTTCAAGCTCTGGAATTTCAAAGACCGCTCCAGCTCACCACATCCTCAATGCCTCCACGGTTACCTCGATCTGCCGCCGGCAGTTCAAAGCTCATTCTCCCGGTAAGAGACGTGAAGTTCTGTCCGTCATGTTCGATATGCCGTCTCCACACCATCCCCAAGCGGAAACTTCTCCCCAGCTCTTCTTCTCGAACACAGCGCATGCGCAAATACTCCGATTCCACAGTCAATGCCTCAATCACGCCCCAGAACCTACACAAGGTCACGGCCGTTGACTCGGAGCTCCACAGTGCCCTGTCGGATTTGCAGAAGCAGGCCGGAAGCTATCTAGACATCTCGCGATTGCAGCTTGCGCTGCGAGGAATCGAGCAAGGCGCTGGCCGGGAAGTCATACGCATTGCGGTGCTGGGGTCGCGACGGGCGAACGTGGTGAAGGAATTACTGAGGGTCTTGTTAGCGGACCCATTGGTTGCTGAGCAGCAATGGGAGCAGATTCTGTTGGCGGACACAAGACAGGCTATTCTGTTGCGGTTGGGCGATGATAATGGGCACATGACTTCGAATAATGCCCTTGTGAAGGAGGTTTTTGTGGCTTCGCCGACAATGAATGGACACAGTGTAGAATTGCTCTTGTTGAGCACCGATCTGGCTGCTCTACGGGAGGATGATGGGTCTGGGATTTTGGTTCCTACTATTGAGATACCAATGTCGACGACTGGCCGACACACACCTGTCACGACTCCAGTCCACAAAGTCATCGTTCTTGGATCAGGGCTTTCTGATGTCGCTGCTATACAAAATCTCCCATCACATTACGACCCATCAATCCTTACGTCTGCAGTAGACATTCCTCATTACCCCGCAGACGCTTCCTCACCCATCCAAGTTATCGATGTAAATCTTGCCTCCTCAGCCCTACGAGTTTTCCGCGAAAGTGTCAACAATGCTATGACATACGAGGAGCGCTGGTTCCGAAGCAATGTTCCCTCGTTGTTGGATTGGATTAAATCCGGTGCTAAAGACACAGAAGGAGAAATGAAGGCTCCTGTTCGCAACCTCATAGCTTCTATCATCAGCGAGACCTCACAGAAAATCGAGAGCGCTGAGGCAGCCCGAGCACGAGCGACCGAAACAAATCTGGTGCCTGTCTCGACCCTCAATGGTCTCCACCAAGGTCTTCAGACCTGGGCCGAGGCTGCTCACACCGAATTACGAGATCAATTAGATGCTGCCTTTGGTGGACACCGATGGCGTAAGCTGAGCTGGTGGAAGCTTTTCTGGCGGGTTGACGACGTATCCATGATTTCGACCGACATCATGACCCAACGCTTCCTGACAGAAGCCGAGAAAGAGGCCATCTTTCTGGCTGGGAAGATCGAACAAGCAGGCGTTCTCTCCCAGATGCCTGACTGGGATCCAAATTGGGCTTACAAGGCCTCTGAGCCTGCAGCTCTGACCTCAGGCCCAACCCCGTCCCTTGGTACTGAACCGCCTCCACTGCGTCTTGTCGATGTTGTGAAGAAAGAGGACTTTGAGCTTGGGAGAACTATCTATCTGCAGCCATGGCCACTCCAGATCCCCGTTGCGCGCTCTGGACTCCTTTTGAACTCGGTGCCTGCGCTGCAAGCACTTGCTCAACAGCTGGTGCTTCAAACTATATCTACCTCGGCCTTCAGCAGTGTATTTGCCGGCCTGATTTACATGAGTACGTTGACGACGACCATCTATGAGGCTGGTGCTGTGGCTGCTCTGGGCACTGTTTGGAGCTTGAAGAGGATGCAGAAGAAGTGGGAAACGGCTCGGAGATACTGGGAAGGCGAAGTGAGAGAGGAGGGCCGCAAGGCTGTTAAGGAGGTTGAGGGAGCGCTGAAGGAGGTGCTTGTTAGGCCGGCAGAGATTGCGGTATCGAGGGAGAGTGAGGAAGCTGATGTTGCCAGGGCAGCGGTTGAGAGAGTCAAGAAGGCTTTGAAGATGTAATGTATGATAGACTTGGCACGATACCTCCCAGTTTAGAATGTCGAGAGACTTCTCATCGACATCACTTAAGTCATGTAAAATAGCGCATTAAAACTCTTTTCATTAAAGTGGAAGTATGTGTTGTCATTGGTCGGATGTGAAAAAGTGAAGATACCTACCTATATGATACCTTACCTCATTCAATCGTGTCCCGCTACTCAACACGCCCCGCCAAAAATTGTCGCGTCAATACAATTTCGCGGGGCAACGCAGCTCGCAGCAAAACAAACCTTATTACATCACATCTTTCCCAATCTTTGGGATAACTTCCTCATCCTTGAAAATGCCTCCAACTACTATTCGTTCCGAACCAGCTTTGGATAGCTTCATCCCTCTCTCCGATCATCAATCCCAAACTCCATCCAGTTTCTACGGCACTAAACCCATCCTCCACTATCACTGCACCTCAGCGCATGCTCTCATTCCCTCAGCGCAAAAGAATGAGCTGCCAATCTTCGCGGCCAGCACAAATGGTGCTTCAACAATCCAGATAAACGGCGATTCACATGCCAGTACAATGGAGAAAGTGAATGTTTTCGTGAGCTCAGAGTACGTCTTCACACCCCACCAACAACATTCATTGTCACAAGACTAACTCTGCCTCCAGCAACCTAACGCTCTGGAACCCCGCAACTTCAACTGGCCTCTCAATTCCCTACCCGTCTATCTCCCTACACGCAATCCAGCGCCTGCCCTCTCCAACCTCTACAGAAGAAGTCCAAGCCCTCTACATGCTCCTCGAGCTCTCGCCCGCCGAAGACACCTCGGAGGACGAAATGGGCGCCAGCGTTGAACTGACGCTCATCCCCCCGCCGTCCATCACCCCAGCCAGCTTCGACACAGATACCTCGTCCGCCATCCAAGACTTGTTCTCGAGCGTGAGCAACTGCAGCAATTTACATCCGGACCCAGCGGCCGACGGCGACGACGATGACGAGGAGGATAGAGTGAGGTTCGAGGGTAGTGTTGGCTATGAGGGTATCACTGGCTTGCCGGGTGCGAGTAGAGGGGCTACCGACGGGGGATTGCCGCCGCCGTTCCCTGGAAGTGGCGGCTGGATTACGGCGGAGAATGTGGGCGAATTTTTCAATGCTGAGGGGGAGTGGATTGGTGGGGAGGACGGTGAGGGAGAGGGAGATGCGGTGCAGGTGCTCGGGGAGGGAGCGGGGAGAGTTAGGGCGAGAGAGGAGGAAGATAATGATGATGACGAGGAGGACGAGAACAAATGGAGGAGAACAGAATAGTTCAGGAAAATGAAAATAGAAATTAAAATAATCCTCTTCCTCTCCTTATTGTTAGATGGTAAGATACGAATACTACCTAATAACAAGTCTTCATGAAGCTGACAAATGTTGTTTTATGTTAAGTGATCTTTTTTATCAACAGAAAACCACACATTAATATCTTCTAGATTCACATGCGTCCCATTAGCCGACCTAATAGTAATCGCACCTACACGCACTACATCCTCCTTGGACATGTCCATAGGTAAGTCAACTACGCCTACAACGCCGTTTATCTATTGACGTACTCAAAGGCAGCCTCAGTCTGGAGTACAGCTGAAGAAGAGTCGCTCCACAGCATCGTGTTCAACAGCCATACAGCCCACTGACCCTTGTTTGTTGTGCAGTCAGCTGAAAATCCTTCACAATTCCGCCTCCCTCTACCATTTCCTGCATCTCTCGCGACTACAAGATTCGAAGCATAATCGCTGGTGCTCGAATCTTAGATTCTACAATTTTAGCCCCCTTTTGAGGCGTGCTCTTGCAATCTCTCGCATCTAGAACAATGCACCTCCCGCCTCGCGATGACACGCTGCTTGTCTGCGGCTTCGTTGGCAACTCAGACCTCTACAGGTCTGGAATCCGAGTGGGCGTCTATCTCCAATGGGTTTCGAGCATGCCATTCAAGCATTCCCCGACGACGAAGTGCTTGGCAGCGTCTTAAACGAGAACAGCCATCTTCCTTCTCGCCGTCTTCATAGCCACCATCTTGCTCCTTACGGACACGACCAGTGGTGTGCACAGCCTGGACGCCCTCATCATGTTGCAGATCTTCTTTGGGAGCGTCTTCATCGTCTTCTTCAGCGCCCTGGATCGCATCGAGTACTTCTCCAGCCTTGTCGGCATCCTTTTCACGATTGGATTGATCACGGGAATTGCTGCTGTTGGGGTTTGGTTTTGGTTCGATGGCCTTTACTCGCCTGCCGAACCAGTTTATAGCTCTTTTGCGTTTCTGTTCCGTCAGGTTGGCTTCTATTCTAAGCATACCGTCATGACGTTTGAAGCGTTCTCTACCATCAACCTACTTCACTGCTCGGCATTTATGTTCTTTATGATGGGATGCAGAATCGTGGTGTTGCTGTATGCTGCTGTCTCGAGCGATCCAAATATTTCGTTGATAGATCTTGACCTAAATATTCTATGGAACGATTATGTTCCAGATTCTCTGGTGAGAATCTTCTGCATCAGTCGTTGGACAGATAGCCCATAGCACAGAACTCATCCAAAGTATAACTCCTATGAAGGGGAAGTCCATCGAAGAGTGGAGGAAAATGTCGGACGGAACCGACCTTGATGGACAAAGCTACCAGCAACTATCAAGCGACTTCTTGAGCCTTAAGATCCGATTTCCGTGAAGACTGCAAGTCTTGGTAGGCGATGCGGGTAGTTGGTCCTCATCCTCTGCGTGGACATGTCGAGCACTAATGCAAAGCAGGCCAATTGTGTTCAATGCCGCCATATTCATCTATTCGATCATAAGCATTGAGCTTCTGATCAAGTACGACAGCATCACAAATCTGTACACCATACTCACTGCAGGGCAAATCATTCCTTTCATCATCAGCATCGCTAGCCCATGGAGAAGCATTTGGAAGATTTTTGTCAGAAGTGCTCTGAAACACTTAGAATATGAGGTATGGCTTGCTCACTAGAAAGCTTCGACGCGGTGCTTATTCTAACGACAGAGAAGGCATGATTAGATCAGCCCAGGACTTGTTGGGGCGGCAACTGGGTCTGCGGGAGCAGTAGAATCGCGTGGGGGTCTGGCTTTGTACGAGTCTGTATCAACTCGGACAGCGGGCGGGAACGATGGCGGAGACTTAGATGCGGATGAGATCGAGCCTGTTTGATGTGGCAGTTCTGCTGTGGGGCTGTCCTGAGGGCTGTTCTGATGGACTGATACAAACCGTCAAACTTGAACACCTGTTTTGCGAATTGAAGAAACTCGATTTGGGTCTCACAGAATGATAGACCACCTTTGTTATATACATAATTCCATTATCTAACGTATACCATCTCATGCGCCAAGATTCAAGCAAGAAACTCCTCTACGGCAGGGAATATCCACCATCTATCAGTATATCGGCACCTACACAAGATTTTATCAGCATATGCAGTCGAATTGCGAAAGGGCCAGTTAGTGGTAGTGGTGAGATAATTTACCTGTGGTATAACTGGAAGCGTCTGATGCAAGATAAAGATAAGCACCCTTGAGCTCGTGAGCCTCTCCCTCACGACCCATGGGAATCTTATCTTTCCACATGTTCTTGGTCTCCGAAGGCACGAAAGTCGAGATCTCGGTGTTGATATATCCCGGGGAAATCGAGTTGGAACGGGCGAAGCCGACCCACTCAACAGCAAACGATTTGCCTAGTTTCATGATCAGCGCATGGAATGTGGTCATTGTAAGGCCGGTCCGACTCACACATATGAATAACACCAGCCTTGGCAGCGTTGTACGCAGCCTGCATCTGAGGGATGTTGACAATGTGACCACTCATCGAGGCTGTAGCAATGAAAGAGCCGTAAGTGAAGCCCTCGAGCTTCTTGCCGTGCAGAGTCGTGCCCTCCTTCTTCTGTCTTCTCCAATGTTGACCAGCCGCTCTAGCACAGTAGAAAGTGCCGTCCAAATCAGTGGCAATGACCTTGCGATAGTGGTCAATTTCCCCGTCCAGCGCCGGACCCTGAGTCCATGGGATACCGCTGTTGGCAATGAAGATATCCAGGCGGCCATTAAATTCGAGCACGATTTCGTCAATGGCCTTCTTCACGGGGTCCCAGGAAGTGACATCGACGGAGTATGCCTTGCCTACAGGATGTCAGTCAGGGATCACAATGGCATTGGAAGTGCGGCCAAGGCCATGCGACTAACACTTCACACCGTAGACCTTCTCAATGTTCTCGGCCTCGGCAATGGCCTTCTTGTTGCTGTTGTACCAGATGGCTACGTTGGCACCCGCTTCGGCCAGGGCGTGTGCAACGGCGAGACCAATACCAGCACCTGCGCCGGAGACAATGGCCGTGCGGCCTTTCAGGCTGAAGAGTGGGAGCACGCGGTCGGTGTATGCTGGGGCCTCGGTGTTGTTGTGGGTGAAATTGCCCCCGGTCATTGCTTGGCCTGCCATGCTGGATAAATGAGAGAAGGGTCGTCTGGGTAGGTATTGAGATGATGGAATATGAGAATTGAGAATTGAGTTACGCTTTGAATATGGATTGGAAGGAGATTGAAAAGAAACAGAGAATGGGAAAAGACAGCTACTTATAGATTGTCCATTTGAGGGCTTTATCCTAGTACGAAGGTGGTTCATTGAACGAGTAGGTACCACGAGAGACATGGTGATACTGGGGGAGCTGCAAAGTGGACCCAAGTATATGGAGCCGATAGGATCAGATCAGAACTGGCGGAGACAGGGGTGTGAGTGAAGGCGGGAGGTTTTGATTGTGTGAAATGCTTCAGTAACAGTATCGTTCACTTAGGAGACGAGGTTACTGAGATGATTGGATTGACGAGTGTGGAGCCTTGGTGTTTTGCTAATAATGATAAGTAGAGATTAGATCAAGATGTTGACCAGGGAGCTCTTGACAAGATGTGTTGTTTGGACTAGAGTAACTCTAAGTAATGAGTAAGAAGAAGGAGAACGAAAGTTGTACAAAGACAATCAAGAGTAGATGTAGATTTAATAGAAAAAGACATCGAAATATGCTCCAGATTATGATTGATAATGTTGAGCTCAGAAGGGCAAAGTGACTTGGCCTAGATGTTGACCATTCGAGTCTGTATGGAAGAATAAGATGCTGTAGATACCTCCCCCCCACCTTCCATGACGCGGGTGGAGGGGCAGAGCGACAAAAAGAGCGTGCCGTCAAAGTCACGTGGGTACAATTGGAACTGAAAAGACATGACTTGACTTGACTTGATCTCTACCACTGGATAACACTTCGGATCTCAATCTCAGTCTCACCTCACTTCACTTGATATCTACATATCTCACTTACTACAAGTACTTGTACATATAGAAATACCGCCGACTCCTCACCGAGATTCCCCAGGTCCACCAGTCTAAGGCTCGGCCCACTTCGTCACGTCCCGTCTGGAGCACGGTGTACTCCGCATGAGGAAATGCCGACCACGTGATCCTCAATCACTTCTGTCTGCCTAAGGTTTGCCTCGTGTGATACTTTACCAACTCTTCTGTTCTTCTATTCCTATTCCTCTATTCCTCCATTCTTCTATCCTTCTACTCTTCTACTCTTCTATTCTTCTGACCTTCATTATCAAAATCATAAGACCCGAGAGTCGTACTAATCTTTCTATTCCACTTTCTATACCCTTGAACACTCGCCTTATCGTTCACATTCAAAGCGTGCCGAACAACAACGAAAAATGAAAAAACCAAAAACAGGAAATCAGCTTTCAAGAACATGTAGGATCAGACCCGCATACTGTCTTCATACTGTCTGGCAAAAACCTCTGTAATTATTCAACATCAATTCACATTCCATTTCTGTTTCACAAATTCTTCGAGAAAGGTGCCGACGCCTGTGATACACTGTCATTACAGCTCTCACTTGAAAGCTTCATCATTTTTTCTCCTGCCATGGCGGATTCAAATCTCCGGCCATTCTTCTTTCTCCCGTTGAAGTCACTATCCGGTGCCTGTTTACCGTCTTCTGAACTATGTTTGCTCATTTTGAGGTAAGAGAACGAATAAAACTCCTTGATTCCTCTCGAGGAATGCACTATCGCCTGCTTTTCATTCCTCATGTTATGATGCCTACAACAACACCTCCTTTATGTTGCTGTGTTCTCCCCATTCTTTACATCCCTCTGTTTTCCCTTCAAATCTGTCAAATTTTTGACCAGTCTCGTCTTCTCGAACACATGAGAGGGAGACAAACGGATTTTGACGCATCACGAATCACGACTCACGATTAGCCCCCTGGGTTTTTTTTTCTTTCTGAACAGACCGACCACTCTATACATGCCGTACGGCATGAAATTCGAACGACAAAGACCTCCCAATCTATGTACTTAAGATCCATATTAAGTCTGAGAGAATAGTGTGGATCTCCTCTGGCTACTGGGGCGATGAGGAGGATGATACTCCAGCCTGTATCCCTTGACAGGGCCAGCCGGACCGAGAAACTCAACTACATATTAACGCGAGATTCTGGGGATACGAGCAATGGTCCATCAGGCTTATCCCCCGCAGCCGTAGGCGGAATCACGGCGGGTGGGGTGGTTGGCCTGTTCATAATCTTGATACTGATGGCACGCTTCACGGCTCAGAAACGGCATGGCCAAGAGAAAAGGGGCCATCGAATGAGCGCTTTCTCTGTTGATGATGATGTTAGACGAGCTGTGCACTCAGCACATCCACCTGCGCTTGATCTTTCCCATCAACCACATCCATACCCGAACTATCCCTCAAAGAAGGCTCCATCTGTTACAAATGTTTGGCTTGATGACCCCTCTCATGGCCCTGAGATGAGTACTTCTAAGCTTATACGACCATCCAAAGCTTTCTTCCGCTATTCTCGAGATTCGTGGCCTTTAATTTCTTGGGCAAAGTCTCCTACAAGCCCTCTATCAGCCACTTATCCATCGAACCATACAATCGGCGAATCTATCATAAGGCCAAGCTCGTCTCCAACTGTCCACAAATCTCCAGCACTGCCTGCGGTTCCAGTTCGATCATATTCTCAGCCAGGCTTCTCCACGGAACTCTCCTTAGGGTTTGAACGTGGTGCTTTGGCCAACGCAATGGGAAGAGTAGGCCATGAATCAATGATCCCAACCCATCAGAAACAAAGATCCGCATCTGATAACCAACTGACATCGATCTTACGTTCTACCTCGCAGCGCTTACGAGATCGTGAAGCCAACAAAAACGGGCGCCCACTTTCTAGGGCCATGAGCTCACTCAGTCAAACATCAGGGGCCCCACCGACACAGAAACTGCCGTCCCCTCCCCGCACCAAGAATACCGAGAGTCGTGAAGGACTAATGGCAGAATACAAGATCAATCGACCAGATTCTGCAGCTTCTAATGTGGAGTCGATCAGTGGATCTCTTTTTGATCTATACCCCATTGAACGCACGCCAAGTCCCGAAAAACAAATGCCATGGTCTGCAGATGATGTACGAGCACGACCTATCTCTCCCGAGCAACCGAATGTTTCAGATGATGATAGTCTTTGTCATGGGAGGACTCCGGATCAGTTTCCAGTTATAGTACCATTATCTTCACCAGGCAAGAGAGTTTCAATTTCTCAACAACGAACTCCTCGTGGATCTAATGAAGGCACAACAATGATGCACAAAGATAATCGAGCATCTGTAGGTGCTATGGGTGGGCAGGATAACTTGTGGCCAGTTCGTAATCAAAGCCACAGTCGAACAAACAGTCGAGGATCGATAGATCCCTTCTACTCTAATTCTTCTGGCCTCGCTGGGCCTCGCGAAGCACCTCGACCAACGCATACTCGCAACGCAAGCTCTGGTGAGCAGATCAAGTTTCCACTTTCTAGTGTCTCTGGCAACAACACTGCCCATCCAGCTGGTCCTCGAGAGAAGCCGGGGCAGCCTAACCCGTTTCAATGGTCACCTGAAGAGGCTCGCCGTCAGAAGCCCCTTCAAGTAGCTCCGAAGCAGTCTGTCCGCCGCGGTCACAAACGTCAAAATGTGGTTCGTATGTCTGGGATACCTCGGCCTCCTAGTGTGACCGTGATTCCTGAGCAACCAGAAGAGATTACCCCTGATCGTATTATGAAGTCAAGATCTGGGCTAGTCCCACCACCTGCTAAGTTTGCTGATAATACCGAATCTCCAACAAGCGTATACTCTCCATATACTTCGACCCGACCTCCTTCTATCCAAGACTTCGACCCCACCCTCTCTCTTCCCGATCTTTCTTCAACTCTTGGCCACCAAGCAATATTCCCTCTCCCACCTTATTCTTCCACTCTGAGCATCTACAACTACTACTCAAGCCCTGAAGGCAACAAGTCCGAAGAGAACTTCTTCGCCGGCTCACCAAACAGAACTTCAAGCCAAGCTAAACGTCGTCACGGACGGGACTTTTCAGTCGAGAAATTCGTCTTTAATCCCCCTGCAGTTGACGAAACCCGTCCAAATACTGCGAACAGTTCGCACTCGCAGGTTGCGATCGATGCTTTGAATAACAGGGATTCTATTCATGCGAGTATCAGTCTTCTGCGGCGGATGAACTCTGAAGTCAGCACGTTCAGCCTGGCATCAAGTAGGAACTCCACGGATAGTTTGACGGTGCAGGGATACCGCGGTGGTGGAAGCTCTCCAAGTAAGAGGACCAAGAACAGAGGCAGCCAGAATTATTTGGCCATGGGGAGTAGAGCTGTGTCTTCGAATACTCTGAGTCCCGCAAGAAAGAAAATGCGAGGTGGAGGGGGAGGCGAAGGTAATCCGAAGAGATCACACGATCAGCACACGCACGATGTAGATGGCTTGGGGCAGAGAGAGTCTTCTGATCTTGCAAATAGCATGAATAGGATCTCCGGGCTCAGAATTCAAGGCTTGCCGGAGATCCCAGCAAAGGACAAGAGGAGAAGCTTGAGGAGCGAGGAGACGGCTGAGTTGTTGAGGCTGTACACAAGTGCTCACCCAGTGGAATTTCAGGGTTGGAAGACCCCGAGAGTCGACAAAGGGAGATGGGATGAGCAGCAGGTGACGCAGAAGGCGGATGACGGTAGGTGGGAACAGACTCAGCAGGCTGCTATGGAGAGCGTTCGGCAAGAGGGTCAGATAAAGATGCCGAGTCCGCAGGGTAGGGTCAAGTGGAATGGTTTGAAGGCTGAGGCGCTGGGAGGCACTGATACTAGAGAGAGTTTGGGGTTGTATGATGAGGATGGGTTTCTGAGAGGGAGTCCGGAGAAGGAGCATAGGATCTAATTGGTGTCTGGATATAGCTTTTGGAGATTTCTTGTTAATATCTATTTACTAATCTATTTTAATGTAGGGGCTTTGGTCGGATTTAACTTTGTGTGTTGATTAATAAGACAATCCACTTCATACAAATATGTGCTTCTTTTGTGCCTAATATCCCGGCTTGTGTTTTCTGTTGGTATATGAAATGATACTCGTGTATGATAAATCTCCTTACATACACAAGACAACCCCATGTTCTTTTTGGTTCATCGTCCTCTATATCACCCTTTCTAGGTCTATATTGGGTCCAACGATCGTGTCTATTATAATTGATACAGAACCCGTATAAGAATCAAATGTCAGTGTTTGAAAGCACACTCAGGTTTATTCATCATCCATGAAACATTAACCGTCTATATGAAGTGCTTTGCCTGGGTATCTCTTCTACTCACTCAAACTCACATCAGTACAAAGAAGGTAATAAAAGATCACGCGCAAGACTGGACTCTCAAAAGGTAGAATAAGGGTACAAGAATCATTGCTAGCCGCCCAGATGCTGTCTACTGATGATCTATTTAACTCCATCTCCCTTTGCAAACCCCTTGGTCATGATGGGGCTATGCATGACCTGATCCCATACATGCACCATCTTTGTGTTAGCATAACTCAATCTAACCTCCGTCCCCCCTCTTTCCTTCATCTCCCTCTCATACGCATCGATAGCTTCCTCTCGGGTCTTCTCCCCCTCGATGAAGGCTGTAATCTGCTTGGTCAGTTGTGCCGCATCGGCGATAGCGTTGTTGAGACCTTGTCCACGTTCTATACAAGGAGTTAGAGCCTGGGTTGTACGGATTAGGGAAGTAGGACGTACGGAAGGTCATAGGGTGAGCCGCATCTCCTGCGATCGTGACTCTTCCTCCACTATTATCCCACGAATGCACACTTGGATCCCACTGCTTCAGAGGAGCATACCAAATCGGCTGATCATCCTTTAGCCATAAGAAAGCACTCTTGAACGGCTCGGCGAACAAACTTGCTTTCTTCTTCAACTCGATCAGTCGTTCCTCGTTCGTGGCCTGGGTTTGCTGATCGACTGGGCAAGGCCAAGAAATATAATGGTTCATGACCCAACTCCCTGGGTCGTCTGCATTGCTACCATCATGTATTCCCACCCATGCGAACATGCCTTCTGGGTGCGGAGAGGCAATGTAGAGTGGATGAAAGGAGCGCAGAAATTTGGCCTGCTCAGCAGGATATCTGGCCTGGACGATCGAAGCACCATACGGCAGGTCTTCCAAAGTGCCCTCCTCTGCACCGCAGAGATGATTGCGAACATCGGATCGGGCTCCATCGGCTCCAATGAGTACTGCTCCGGTGGCAGATGTGCCATCTGCAAAGTGGGCCGTGACAAGATCGCCATCGTAGCTTACGCTCGTCAACACCTTATCATTCTTGATATGCAGGCCTTCCGCAATAACGGCTCGGAGTTTGCTACGCCTCAATCGATAGATGTGCGGAATGGTCGTGGAACCGATCTCTTCTCCTGTTGCACCATGCAGGAATTTAATCGTGTCCTGCTCTGGTAGAGGATGGTTTGGATCAACCTGCGTGGAGGCCAGCTTCTCGAAGGATTCTGGGGGGATTAGACTTTTGAGAATTGGTGATCCCCAGTGCAGGCCCATGTTCCAGTCTCGTGCACGGACGAGATGAGCGGGTTCGCGCTCAAAGATGATGCTGCTGATGCCGGCCTGAAGGGCAAAGTCAGTTTGACTGTTGTCGCCCAATATCAATCAATCAATCACACCTTCTTGAGACCTTGAGCCAGGGCAAGACCCGTACATCCTGTCTGAATGTTAGCAAGGATGTCATCAACGAATGGTGAAGGTTTTGTTACCTGATCCAATGATCAGGATGGTCTTCTCAGCAGCGGTGCTGCTGTCTGGTTGGCTGTTCATAGCGAGTGGTCTTTGCGTATCTTACGAGGCAAGGTGTATGTCAATCACAGCCAGATGTGTAGGACAAATACCACCATGGAAAGGTCTTTGAGGACTACTCCGTACATTTGTATGAGAACAGAAAGGAGAAAGAGGAGAAGCTCAACGAGAGAAAGACGAATGCTTAGGCAAATGGGATCATTGATCGGTGTGAGTCGAGTAGACGATAAGAGCCGATATAATTGGTCAGCCAGTATGGGCTACGAGACGGCAGTGAACAATCCGTATCATGTAGGGAGGTGTTGTCCTGGTATCTTCAGTCCCGCTTCCTAGAAGATCATACCTAGCTTGACAGAGTAACATTCTCCAAAGTAGGTTTCAATGCTCAAGTAGGGGTATTATCAAGACAGAGTGAGGAGTGCAGACAAAGATACATACTAGAGGGGATTTTGTGGGTGAATAGGAGAAGTGAACAGGGGACGGCTCTACATAAATAAGTACAGGGAGGGGATCAGGATGCATGTTGATTAAAGTACCGAGGTATGTGCATTCTGGATGAGTAGGTACTGTCATACTTATACACTTACCGCTAGTATGAGTACAAAGATTACAAAGATTCTAAAAAATTATAAAGGTGATGTTATACACATCTGTATGTCCTGGTTATACGTTTGTATTTTCTATGGCCGTGGCAAGGAATACACTTGCCAGTTAATTCAAGATAACGTGACAGCTTTATAAGCGTCTGTTCTTCGGGAGAGATTTGCTCCAACGGTGAGAAGTACCATATCTCACCTACATATGTACATACAAATGAGCCTAATGATACAACTACCACGATGATACATTGAGATATCATATATATATATACACTTGCTGTTTATTTTATTATCTACAATACAATACACTTCTTCGGAGAGTGAAAACGACCTATTACAAGTACTTCGACTGACATGTACGTACTTAAAAGCCCATCACTTACCGTTCTCTACATCCATACAAGACACGGCTAACCTTCCGGTCCGGGCCATCGTCGCCGAAACTAGAAGACAAAGTGGGCCTCATCCGAAGGGAGAACGGGAACAGAAAGCAGAACGGCTGTTTTCCCCACGATAACAATCATGAACGATGAACGATGAACGATGAACCAGACCGAACCAGGACACAAACCCGAAGCTCCCGTCGCAACGTGGCTGAGAGACATTGCGAAAGAGCCAAGTATTCTTAATACCTGAAGCCGTATTCATCTTCGCATGTCCGAGTGATCTAGTACAGCTTGAGCTTCGATGAGGAAAATAAGGATTCGACAACAACGTGGAGAGCAGGCATTGCATACATTCTCACTCGAGTGAGACGACATGCGCAATCTGTGCTGCAGCCTGCAGCTAGCCACTCTACTCTGCCGATCAACGTGAACAGATGCATTCACATCTCCACCGAACCTCTGTCGTCGAGAAGAGAGCCATATGTATCGTGCATGGATATTGCAAGCCACCCTGATTCCGTCCTCCTTCTTCAATACGCGCCCGGTATCCAACAAGACCTTGGCGTACCCGTTGTCGTACATACTGTGCCCCGTACGACACCGTTGAGAATCACGTATTGGACTCTTCAAGTGTCTTATGCAGAATGTGCGGACCACACACATTGTTGCAGCTCAATGAAAAATACAGCAAACCAAAAATCCATCCGCTCTGAATCAACCAAATCAACTGCCAAACCGCCTCTTGAACGCTCTTCCTTACCTTTTCATCACCACTCAGCCGTTGGCCCTATCTCCGGTAAGCGGCATTTAATTTCTGAAATTGACATAACAATATAATACTTTCTATTCCCATGGGCAAAGTCCGTGTCTCAATCTCACTGAAAAAGGGTCCCTCCGCTGATCCACCGTCGCAATTAACCGGCATTTGAAATCGCCAGAGAGAGAATAAAGAACTACAACATAGAAGAATACTCCATTATACAAGTGTCGTCCGTTATAATGGAGCAAGAAGGGCATTCCTCACTCAAGGGCGAGACCATAGAGACGCCGCAACTTTGGGCTTCTTCAATGCCAAGTGACCCGGCAATTGACATGCCGGGTAGCCCGGGGCCAGTTGAGCTTCCCGTGGTACGTGAAGTAAAGTAACTCCTTTCCCAATAAACGTGTTGACGCGCTTCAGGATGATGACTACGAGGAGGACGGAGACTCTGCATACGGCGAATCCCTTGATGGCGACGATACGGTTTCTTTGGCCTCCCACATCACGAGATACCGTTATGAAAATGGACGTCGATATCATGCTTATCGGGATGGAGCTTATTGGGGACCTAACGACGAAATTCATAATGATCAACAAGATATTGCGCACCACCTATGGCTTTTAACATTGGACAATCAACTTTATCTGGCTCCCATTTTAAATCCACAGGTAACACAAGGCTTTGTTTGTTGTTACGAACTGTCAATTAACAAATGCTTAGAGTATCCTTGATGTGGGCACAGGAACAGGAATTTGGGCCATGTAAGCTGCGATTCCTTAATCACCCCCAAATTCCTAGAACTAACAGATGTAGTGATATGGCCGACAAATTTCCTGCCGCCTCGGTGACTGGCACCGATCTCTCTCCTATTCAGCCACAATGGGTCCCGCCAAACTGTACCTTTGAAATCGACGATGCAACATTGAGGTGGACTTACCCAGAGAACTCTTTTGATTTCATCCACATTCGTGAAATGTTTGGCAGTGTCAGCGATTGGGACGAGTTATTTGGACAAGCGTACCTCCACCTAAAACCAGGTGGCTATGTTGAGAACGTTGAGCACTCAGTTCATCCAGTATCCGATGATGATACTGTAGGCCCTGATCATATCTACACACAATATGGCGAAGTGATGCACGAAATGGGGAGAAAGAGAGGGAAAGATTTCGACGTTTGGAAGGACAACGCTGAGAGGATGAGACAAGCGGGCTTTGTTGATGTGAAGGAGACGAGACTGAAATGGCCAATGGGTCCTTGGAGCCGTGATCCGAAGCTGAAAATGCTTGGAAGATGGAATCAATTGCGGTGCGAGCGAGGAATTGAGGGATTTGTCTTGAGATCTTTGACGAATGTTGGTGGTGTAAGTACTTGCCAGACTTCTCCGAGACTTGACTAACATCAGGCAGTGGTCATATACTGAAGTACAAGCCTTTCTTGGAAAAGTTAGAGGTGCTCTGAAAGATCGAACGCTCCATGCTTATCTGGATGTGTAGGTGGTGCCAAATTTCTCATGTAGTATGTTGCTAACAACCTCTAGAACTATTGTGCATGGCCGAAAGCCGCTCAACAACTGAACAACTCGTGGATATCTTTTGAGAACATCTGGAATCCGAGATGACATAATGATGGCCGTATTGAATCACATACAAAACGTTGGAGTGGGCCCTTGAGGACAAAGTCATTACTATTCTTAACACCAACTGGACACGTCGATAACACAGACGATCACATGATCTTCGAGTGCCAGACTGGAGCCAGAAGTTCTTTATAAGCCAAATTCACACGGTCTAAATGGCTATCTTGCTGTATAGCCTCCGTCAATCATCAGTGTGGTACCGGTCACCCATTGTGCAGCATCACTGGCTAAGAAGACGGCAGCTCCAGAAATATCTCCCACCTGACCTAATGACCCCCATGGATGGGCAGCTCTCAAAGCGTCCATAGTTCCTTTGGCCACAGGGTTTTCTTCGTCGTCGAGTGGTCCCAACAGTGGAGTTTGAAGGACTATCTAATTAGCACAACTCGCAGTAAAATGCCAGAAAGCGAAAAACTTACAACTAGGACAAATCGCGTTGCAGAGAATCCTGTCTGGAGCATAATCAATAGCAATCTGCTTGGTCATTCCAACAACTGCATGTTTACTCGTGACATAGCTGGGTGCACCTGGCAGGCCAATGACTCCAGCAGTGGAAGAAGTGTTTATGATCCAGCCACGCACGCAATCTCCACGGCTGTTTTCTGGCAATGGATCTTGTCTCATGAACTGAGCAAGAGCATGCTTGCAGCCGAGGAAAACACCGCGGCTGTTGACGGCCATCGTTTTGTCAAATGTATCCGTAGGAGTCTCGTGAAGTCTGATCCCACCGGGCTTTCCTGCGAGGCCGACGACATCAATAGCAATGCCAGCATTATTGACCATTCTACCTTGCTGTATCAGCACCGTATCCAATAGCTAATCGACGTACCAATAAGAAAAACTCACATGTCCAATCTGCCGAATTCCTTCACAGCCGTAGCAACCACCTCCTCAATGTCACTCTCCTCCCTAACATCCACCTTGACAAAAATGGCCTTTCCGCCCCTGGCCTTGATGGCCTCGACAGTCGTAGTGGTGAACTCCTGCCTCTTATCAACCAGAACGGTGGCCTGCAAATCCGCCACAACGACATTGGCACCCTCGTCGGCGAAGGCAATGGCAATACCTCTGCCCACACCCGACGCCGAGCCCGTGACGATAGCCGTGCGCCCTTCAAGTTTGCCCATGGTGTCCGAGTGACGGCGGATCGGACAGGAGAATAGGTTAGACAGATACTTGGGATGAGGGAGTGCGTGCGCGGGAGTCTACAAGCAGAGTTTCGCGGGGACGCACGCACTCTTTTAAGCCCATCTCGAGCTCCACGACCGGGCAGGCTCAGACCCAGGCGCTTCTCGCCATGGGCCATGCCATTCCGTGCCTCAGCCCGTGGCTTGTACGTACAGAGCGCGAGCTACGCAGGGAGGAGTGCCGCGCCATGCAGGGACCAAGGCCCGTCTGGACTGGACGCGGGTCTGCTCGAGCGGATATGTACGCACACCGGCCGTACAAGTATGTAAACACGCGATTTGATGTTGGCGACGAGGCATGGATCTGCCGTGTAGCGGCTGCTTACGGATAGTGTGCGCTTCCGATCAGGGGGCCGGGGCCATGGTCAGGGCCGGGGGGGGAGGGAGGGGGACGCTTCTCGAGCGGTCTGTTCTTGTCGAGTTGATGTGTAGCGCCTCGGTAAGGTCCCTGCCCTGATGTCTCTGGGCGTCGCCAATGCTTGCTTTGTTCAGTCGTGTGATGGGCATTTTGTTGGGCCATCGTCTGTTGTGTTTAAGGTTTTTGCGGAGCGCGTCGAGAGTGGGCTCCCTTGGGCTTCCTTGGGATTATGTAATGGGTTCGAGTTATCTGTAGGAGAGTGGGGACGGATGGGATTAATGGGATTGATTCTTCTGGGATTAAAGACTTTTCCCGAATTCCAGATGTCAGATGCCAAATGTCAGATCATCAGAAGCACTTTCGCATCGTGAGGGTAGGTCCTTTGAGATATGGCATGCTTTTATCAGTATTCCAATCGAGTAGTCCAGACATTTCTCAGTCACTGCAATATGAAGATAGATGTAAGATACTCAAATGAGTTTCGTGATGAAATTCAATCCCACCTACTACTTGCCAGTAGTCCATACCCAGATACCAAACTCCTCCGCACGCGCAAAGCACCATATCATACCAATATCAACAGTCCATAAATGTGTACCATCCGTCTTTTCTAACCTCCAACGCCATCAACAGTATCAAAACTAATCAATCCCTCAACCAAGCTCTCCTCTTCTCTTCCTTTTTCGCTTTCCTCTTCTCCTTGAACTGCTTTAACTCCTGTTTCGAAACCTTTTTCCCACTTCTCTCCGCCTTCAAACTCCTCCCATCATGGCTGTTCGCCGCGGCATCCACATCAAAGAATGCATTCATCTGCCTCTTGCTCTTGTTCTCGTCATTGAAGTTCTCCGGGTTCAGCTCTGCAGCCTGCCATTTTCCAGTAAACCTATTGAATGCTCCAGTGGCAGCATATATAGCCGATGGATCGGGAGCCGGAGCAGCCTCCGTCGGAGTTTCCGCCGGTTGTGCATACCAAGCCGTGGGATCGTAGTCGCCATGAATCGCGGGGTCGTAGCCGCCCGCTGGCCGCGAAGGAGGTGCCTCTGTAGGCACTTGAGGGGCTTTGGAGTCGACACCAGGGGGGCCTGGCTGTGGATCTTCCGGTACACGAGGATTGTCCCATTGTGTTGCGCCGGTAAATCGGTTGTAGAAGTAGAATGCCTGGGCCGTTTCCTCCCATACGGGCGCCCACCCGTCATCTTCTACAGGTGGAGCTTCGGAGGGCAAGGGAGGTGCGTCGGAGGGGAGGGGAGGGAGTTCTTCGGCGGGGAGGGGAGGTGCTTCTGCAGTCCCGTCTGGTTGTGAGGGTTCGGAGACGTGGTTATGTGATTCCACCCAGTCGGCATCATTCGTGGATGTGGAAACTCCTTCGCTCGGTTCTTTTTCGCCGTTGTTTTCGACTTTTGAGACTTCGACTTCCGAGTCTGTAGGAGCAGTATCAACGGAGTTGTGTTGCTCAACCCATTCTGCATCACTCTGAGATGTGACAATCTCCGAGTCCCTCGATTCCTCCGGCCTTGGCGAGCTTCTGTCTGCCATAGTCGCTGCTCATGAAAGGACGTTGAAACAAAAGAAAAGTGATATACTGCCTTTACTAGGGTATACTCAGTAAGTGCTTGTAACGGTTCAAGACGTTGGATGCCGGCAAGTATATGAGCTTTCAATGACGGTGCCGACGACCTTGGTACAGGTATATCTCACTTTGCCAGAATGAGCGAGGCGCCGTCAAATATGCTTCAGCCTTGTTGATGCCTCATGAGGCCTGAAACATCAGGACTCGATTTCCGACGGTCTAGTCACCAAGTTACCGCTGAAACAAAGAGACGAACACGGGGACAACGCTTTGGGAGGGCGAGAAGGGCTAGAGAGAATAGCTTCCACTTGCATTTTGTCCGTCAGTGAGATCAAGGGCACAGACGGTTCGTATTCGATATTCATTATCAATTGTTACTCCAGTGGTTTTGTGGAAGATCAACAAGTAGAACTAGGAAGATCGAGTGTGTCTTTGCCGAAGTTTGGGCATGTCAGCTCAATGAATTCAAGAGTGGAGGATTTCAACGAGAGTGCATACTGCACTTGCTTGTTGTTTGAAGAGAAACGGTAGGAGATGCTCAAGAGAAGATGTATGTGTTTTGTTTGCTAAAGGAAATATATCCATTGATTCCTGGTAAACATCTTGATTAGCAAAGTGCCTTGTTCTTCAAGTTCGAGAAAACGGAGTATTATTTGTACATAACTAGGTACTGTTACACTTGGCAATTTTCTTGCATTTCAGAGAACGAGAAGAGCAACGAAGAGAAAGACGAGTCTGGTATAGATGTAGATATGAGAGAATCTTATTACTATCACTATTACATACTGCATAATTCGATCAGACATTAAGCTTATTTCCACATCTATTTTTATCGACCCTTCTCTTCGTCGCCTCGACGCTCGGCCTCTCCCGTCCAGCGGAAGCAGATGAAGTCAAAAGCGGCGCTTAACACATCTCCAACTTCTCTTCAGCCTCAAGAAGCCCTTTGATGTGGGCGAACCCATTGACTTCGCACAGAGCATCCGATACTCTGGTGTACCTCCACTTGAAGGCCTTGATGTCTGTCTTTGGCCGGAGCTGAGCGAGGAGGATTGACCACTCGTCTGGTGCGACAGGTCAAATCCTTCATCAACGCGCCACGATCTAATGTAGCGCGCGCATCAACAACTCGTAAAGCTGCAGTCAGGTCAGGTCAGTGCCAGTGTAAGTAGAGTACGACATTTGCCAGGTGGACGTGCATTGTTTCCATCATACAATACAACGTTAAGTCCTCTTATTCTTCTTCTTATTCTTCTCCTTATTCTTCTTTTTCTTCTTCTTCTTCTTCTTCTTCTTCCTACTCCTCTTTCGTTCTTCTCTTCCTTTACCTTTATGTCAGGGCACATTGGACAATAACAAGCACTATTGAGTCAATAATCTTGACTCCAATCCCCTTGGTGGAGGAGCCAGTCCATACAGAATACTTGACTGCTCCCTCTACATTTTTCTTTTCATTTTCTTGATCACTTGGAATAAAATGTCGCCTTTGCGTTCTCTCCTTGCATTCGCTACGCTTCTCAACATAGTCACGGGTCAGAAAGACAACGGAGACGAATGCCAATGTTTTGTCACCAACGATACATCTGCCGGCTATTTCCAATATCACCGATTCCACGACTTCCGAAATATCTCGTCAAGCGTTTCAGCTCCAACCCTGGATATAAATGAAGACACTACAAGTTCAGCCGGTGCCACATCTGATTTCTTTCTCGGCTCGGCCTGGCACGCCGACTGGACAACACAGACGTGGAACAATAGCGACGGAGGAACACTCCAAAATGATGCGACTGTGTTGATGGTGAACTCCGCCAACAATGTTTACATTGGTCAGAGTCCAGATCATCAACAGCAAATCGAGAGCACACACTGACCATCGTCGCAGAACAATCAAACGACTCTAGTCCCGACTACGACTCATACCTGACTCTTCGAACTGCACGACTGGATGATTTCCAGAGCGTCGCAGAAATCGACTCCAACGAACGGAATTTCAAGCATCTCTCGGCCAGATTTCTTGCACGCGTGGTAGGCTCTCCGGGAGCTTGCGCCGGCATGTTCACATATCGACCACCACCCGAGAAATCTCCCAACAAAGTTCAAGAGATCGACATCGAGATTCTGACCAGCGGACCAAATAACGCCGTTCAGTATACCAACCAACCCAGTACCGACAAGCACGGCAATCTGATAGCGGATATTACGGTGAATAGCAGCTTGCCGAGCGGGGATTGGGGGGAATGGAATGTCTATCGATTGGACTGGATGCCGAAGGGCAGTAGCTGGTATGTCAATGGAGTTTCTGTCGCGAATGTCACGCACCATGTGCCTCATGATCCTAGCGGACTGTTTGTCAACATGTGGAGTGATGGCGGAGAATGGACCGGAGTGATGGATGTCGGGAATGAGGCGGAATTGCAGATCCAGTGGATCGAAATGGTCTTCAATGTTTCGGGCGATTATGAGGGTTACCAAAAGCGCGACTCGGTTGGCAGCATGGGAGTGTTGGAGAAAAGGAAGAAGCACGAGAAGTGCGGTGTGGTTTGCAGTGTTGATGATGTCGAGGAAAGTGGTACTCCTGTCTTGCTTTACAACAACACTGGAACTGCGGCGAGCTGGAAGGGCGATGGAATGGGCGTGTTGGTTATGTTGCCGTTGATGTTTTTCGGAAGTTTTTTGTTCGGATATTTGTGATGAGATTGGATTATGATTTGATTTAGCGGCACGTATGATGAATTTACTTTAAAACAGAAAGGAGTATGCAATGACAATATGCTACTCCAAATCATATCGACTTGATTGGTTTCAGCTGCTCAGACTTCGACTGTATCCGTTATTCAAGCAGTTGAAAGATCTTAGTGCACAAACTGAAGGGCACCGTATATGGGGAAGAGCACGCAATTGTCATAGTGCTTGCAAAACATTTGGGTTTATAACGAGCTGCCCTGAGTTGGAAAATACTCTACAAGAAGATGCGTTCTACCCTTAATATGTAGGACGTGCCAGACATATCCACCATACAAACAACATGTCAAGAAATGAACAACCAGATTCCACCTCCATCAAAACATTTACGAAACAGTGATAGTAGCCGATCCACTGCTATAGTAGGCCTCAGTAGCAACAATCTGGTAGTTGTGCGTACCCAAGCTCATCCCAAGAGCGGCCCAGGCATTGAAGTGATTGGCAGTGGTGACAGTGCCGCTGGTCCTCTTCGACGAACGCACCGACCAATACTGCTGAAAGGTCGCCGTGCCCTCGATGGAGTCGGCATTGGTGCGCGTCAACTCGAAGATCTCGTACGTCGATCCGTCACTCGTGACCTCGCCCTTCTTGGTCGCCCCCGTCGACGGGTTGTATGTGCCGAAGTCCTCGACGATGTAGTACTCGATCAGCGGGCTGGTCGTCCACCCGTAGACGGAGAGGTAGCTGTTCCCGTCGGGCTTGTAGGAGCCGGAGAAGGTAATATCCCTAAGAAACGCAGCGTGTCAGATGAGTCCAGGACATTCCAATTCGGCGGGACACTGGGGACGGGCGCGCTCGCAAGGAGCTCCGCCGTCGCGCCCGTACTCACTGTGCACTGCCCGGGTTCCAGCCCTTGCCGCCGACGAAGTTGCCGTCGCCCGACCACGTCACGCTGTACTCGCCCGCGGCGCCGTTCGTGTACGTGACGTCGGCGCCGCCGTCCGTCCAGAATGAATAGTAGTAGCCGTTGCTGGTGCCCGTGGAACTGGCCGTTCCCGAGCGCTGCACGAGGCCGTTGGCTGCGGCATGGGCGAGGTCCGTTGGCATAGCGATGGCGCCGGCGCCGGCCGAGACGGCGAGGAGGAGGAAATTGAAGGAGACCATGGTGATGACGGGGATGGAAAACGTTTGTAGGGCTGTCAATGCTGCGGATTTGGAGACGGGTGGTCCTTGCTACGAGGCATTGCTCTGCCTTTATATCTCTGCACGCGGTTGAGGAAGGGCATGGCCGGCAGAATGTCAATTACGAGGGTTTGGGAGTGATTGAGATGGATGACCCGCTTGAAGTCAGATAGAGTGTCGAATATAGCTATTTAGGCAGATCTGATGGCTTTGTCCCTGGGTTGTTGCGGGGGGGAACGTGACGTTCGGATAGGGGAAGCTTCAGGAATAGGATGTGCTCGAGCTAAAACGCACTCTATCTCAAACGCCGAGGTTGCTCGCGTTATGATTCACGTTTTGCGCAAACATCGATATTCGCACGTTCTGCCCAATGAGGAATCCAAATGGACAAGAGATGCGCCGTCTTGTGCTATTCATCGTTTTCTCGATGGAGAAATATCAGATGCGACAGGGAGGAGACACGTCGACCCGTCATTAGAAAGTCGGGAAGAACACCGTTTTTGAGGTGCCCGGCGCCACTCGTACGGATCGCGCACGGGTAAAGTGGGAAATAACCGTTAGATGACTATATAGCAGTGCGCGCTTTCCATTAAGCATAACTGAGACATTAAGTACGAATGTGAGCATGTCGGATGCTATTTCAGACCTTTTCAAGTGCAGTTTTGACTCCAGGGTGGAGTATGATGCTCAATGCGGTTGAAAGCAAGACTGAGGTCTAAATCCTCGTGAACTACCCATGCAGTATGGTGGTACGCTGGTTGAACCCTTGACGACTTGACTTCTAAGGCCTTGAATGCTGCTTAATTCTGTCTGTTGAAGCACCTTTTAGTAATAGGATAGACTTGTTAGATACCAACCTAACATGCAACTTCAATTTCAATTTCATCAGCAACTACCTGCATGAACCTCGGCAAGTCCATTCAAATTGATTCATTTATACTGCTGATTGGTAGCTGAAAAATTACATACTAGTTCTTCGGCATCTCTTCAAGTTCTTGATCAGGATGTATATTACAGACATTGCTATTGCAAGTCAGAAATGTCTGTGATATGTCAGAAAATCTGCTCACCTTAATCACAATGTTCGGTCAAAGAGAATCACGGAAATGGTATGTTCATTTCACAACTACACGAACGAGTATTCAAGTCCGATCCCGATCCCAATCCCAATCCCAATGCTAGCCGTAACCCAAACACCACTCAAAGAATCCATCCTTCCCGAATGTACATGGACGCCAAGTGAAAGACCAGTGTGATATCCTACAAACCCGCCGCAAAGTCCGGGTTCAGGCGACTCCCAACCCTAGGCGCGAATTGCAAGCTTTTACGTCTAGCAGCGAGTAATCTATGCATAAGTCCCTTATCAACCTCCTTTTCCTTAACAGCGACTTCATCCTCGTCCTCATCGCGGAACTTGTTCACAGGAGCCGTCATCTGCACCGCCTTTCCATCGAGGAAGCCGGGCGTGTCAGGGGCCTCGCTCTCATCATCGCTATCTTCAACACCCAGGTTCTCGACGTAACGACGCACGTCGACAGTCTTAGGCGTCGGAGGGAGCGGGCTGAGTTCAAGCTCATCCGGAGATGACGCTGGGGATCGCACCCATGTAGTACTTGCACGGCGGTCCATGGTGCCAGATTGAGGGGTGTCGAGGTTGAGGAACTCCTTGGTTGGGGAAATTGTGGGGATTTGAGCGCGTGGTGTGGACATATGAGGGATGAGAGTGCCATTAAGATTGGCCAGGGCTTTTGGTTCCATGCTCTTGCGGCGGCGAGCACCACCTCGAGGAATCAATGATGTGTCGACGGCGTACAATGACTCGTCGAGCCATTTATTTTCACGTTCGCAGCTAAGTGGAATTTAGTAAAGGCCCTGTCGAAGATATCACTCAAGACAACTTACTCAAGAACCCATCCAACACCAACACACAGCACAACTCCATTGCTTTCTCTTATTCTCTCCATTGTCTTCTTACCACCATCCTTGAAAATAACATGAGTGATGCCTACTTTCTCCTCACCACCCCAGTTCCAGCTTTTGACACATCGAGCTCCCATCTGCACGAGCAGCTCAACGAAGATACCGCTTGCATCTGCGCCTTCAGTAGTATGTACATCAACAAAAACGATTGCTCCTCTCAGCGTCTCTGGATCGAGATCCGGGCGAGGAGTGCGCGATGGAGTTGCAGCAGTAGATGGGATGACGTTAGGTGACGGAGGTACAAGAGAGCTGTAGCGGGACTGTTGTGCTGTGCGTTTGACTGGAGTGAAGGAGCGTGAAGAACCATTGGAACTTAGTCGTTTCGAGGGAAGACGAGAAACAGTTGCACTGCGTTTCATTGGTGAGGCATTCTTGGGTGTGTGCTCTGCAGCTGGCTTCAGTGGAACCTTCGACACTGTGTGAAAGACTCTGTTGGCCATTGGTCGGACTGGAGTGACTTCAGCTGGAGCTGGAGTAAACTCTTTGACCGCAATTACAGGATCTTCGGGATAAGCGTTTTCATCGCCATATTCCTGACTGGCTTCAGAAAGTTGGCTGTTGTCCGGAGAAGTGTTGCCTGCTTGGTTGATAGCATCTACGACAGCTTGGTAATCCTCCTCTGTTGGTTCTTCAAATTCTGTACCAAAAATATCTTGAGAGCCTTCAACATCCTGCATGATTTCGTCCTCATGATCTGCTGCAATCAAAGACATCTCATCTGCCTCTGCAGCAAACGCGAAGTCTTCTTCATCAGGTTCGACAGGACTAAGCTCATCCTCATCAACATCCTCGATCTCAGCTGCCACGTCATCGAGGATCACCATTTCATCCTCAAAGAAAGTAGTCCTAAAAGGAGATGCATCAGATACAGCAGGGCTGCCCTGAAGCTGGCGTTGGAATGCCAATGCTGGCGTTGGCGATTGTGCGACTTGCTCAGCACTGAAAATCTCAACTTTCTCTGGACTCTCATCATTCTCTGACTTCTCTGGACTTGCAGCCATCCATTCACCTAATTGATGTGCCAAAGGTGTCATACCAACAGCAGAACGACGCATTCTGGCAGATTCTCTGCGACTGAGGCTTCGTGGCACAGGAGCAGGAGTCATACGCTTTGCTTTTGGGGTTGCACTGAGCGCAGTAAATCTCGGTGATGCTGGAATTGCAAAATCAGTTGTAGAGATGTTGAAGTGACGTAGAGGTGCTGGAGAGAACTTTGGTGAACCTGATGCAAGTTCATCCTCAGAGTCGGAGTCCTGAAATGGATCCTCATTTGGCACACGCATGTCGAAAAATTGCTGGGGAGGTCGGACGCTCTGCGGTGGAGATGTAGGTGGTGTTGTACTCCTGGTGCTGCTCAAGAGTGGGTCAGGGTCATTGGCCTCATCAACAACATTTTCAACGACTTTGGATTCCTTGTCCTCGGCAATCTCTTCTGGGATTGCATTCATAACTTCAGATTCGACCTCCGGAACTGACTGAGATGTCTCTTCCGGTGTCGCTTCCTCTGGTCGTCGCGGAGATGCAACTGGATCAGTTTCTCGTGGCATCACAGACGAAAGTCTACCAGAAAATGATAGCTGTGGGGCATTCATCGAGAAGCTCGGGAGAGGCCTCGACTGAAATCGTTTTGGTGCAGTGGTATGTGGTCGTTCAACACTAGCTGGAGCCAAATTTGTGGATCTGAATAAATCCTTGGTTGTGGTCTTGGGCGTTCCAAATCTAGATATGTCGAATCGCCGAACCTGTGGTGTCATGGACGACGAGAACTTGTTGAGACCATCACGAATTGGAGATCCGAGTTGATAAATTTTGGTAGGGGAAGCTGGCCGTCTTGCCGGTGATTGAAGTAATGATTCTTTGAAAGACGTCGTTGACTTTGGAGCAGCTTTGAAAGGAGATTCGAGTTTGGATTCACTCAAATTGAGACGATGAGGGGAAGCCTTTAGCGCATCCTTGTATGGTGATGGTGGGGGTCTTCGAGCGGGACTTGCGAGAACTGAAGCACCAAAGTCAGGCCCTTTTGGTATATCTGCCTTATTGGCAATAATGGAGGCCGTGAAGTCCAGCTTCTTCGCTGTTCCAAACAGGCTGCCCGGAGCCTTGATAGGACTTTGGTGAAGAGGCCGCATCGGTGTTTTTTCCATTGCAGCAAGCTCATCGTCTGAATCATTCTCATTTGCGGCGGTAATTTGCGTGGTCTTTTTTGGACTAAGTGGTGTGGTAGAAGACTTTTCTTTCTCTAATTCTGGTTCTGGCTCTTTGTCTGCTTCCTTGCGAGCACGCGTTGCTCGTTTTGCGGCAGGCTTTCTGACTGGCTTGGCCTTCAGACCTTTGGATTCTTCAATGACTTCTACTTTTCCGCGTGTGGTTCTTGAAGGCATAATATTTTCCTTATCCGGCTCGGTATCTTTGAACGTGACCTTCTTGGTTGCTGCAGCTGGTTTCTTTGCTTTAGTAGTAGAAGCACGCGTGATTTTCTTTGCTAGTACAGGCTTGATGTTCTCCTCCTCGGGTTCTGTCGCGATAGCAACCTTTTTGGGTCGTCCCCGTGGCTTTGGTGGATCTATGTGATTCTCCTCGACAATCTTCTTTGGTCGTCCTCGAGTAACTTTTGCAGGAGCTGCCGCTACAGTCTCCTCAATGCCGGCCTTCACTGTACTTGTGTTTCTGTTGTTGCGAGTAGTTACCGGCCTGGCTGGCACAGCTTCGACGATTTCCTCCTCGCGTTCTGGTTGCTGAATCATTTGCCTCTTAGATCTCCCTCTTTTCTTTGGTGCTTGATCCATTTCTTCGTGGTTGTTGTTTTCTTCGTCTTCGTCGGCGCGTGTTTTTCTTTTTATTGGAGTTGTTGCCTTTGGCTTTGCGGCCTTTGCTCTGGAAGCAGCAGTTGCGATCTTGGTAGTCTTGATCGTGCTGTCGGATTTTGCAGCTCGTGCACGAGTAACGCGCTTCGGTGGAGAAATGTCGTCCATGATGAGTTTCCACACTTAAACGATATTTCTATGAGTGCTCAAGCAAAATCATCGATCTTAATGATAGATTGAGGTTCGTCGATTGTTGTTTGTTGTCTTACGGGAATCACACCTCGGACTATTGATTTGAACGGCGGGTTTGCGCTATTAGGTTGCCATGGCAACTATCACGTGATCAGCCATTCTCCGCGCACGGCAAGAGGGCCTTCAACACAGATTTTGAAATCACGACAGCAATGTGGAATAATACTTGCAAATATCATCTTGACTATTTCAAAATCAAAGTTCGGCTCTTCTCTCTTTTTGGCCTCCTTTTCGATCAAACTTCGCATTGCAAACTCTGCAAACTGAGAACAACTACCTACCTTGCTCGCTCTCACAGTCCTCAAGGGATATCCTCACTGATGATTTCTATCAAATTGCGGAATTATCGATTTCTTGTATCCTTTGATACTGCGCCAGGCTCCCCATACCATACATGTCGATTTCAATGCCAGATTTACTCTCGGCTTTCTAAATAAAGTCCGCAAATTCCGGACTTTGAACTGCCACTCGAAACCTGTTCAAGATCAAGTGAATCTTCGGATATCAATACACTATGTCGATAATCCAAGAGATACAATCCGGCCAAGATTTATGCAGAATATCCAAGCATTCGCCCCACATAAGGGAATGGGATGGACTTAGGCATTACTCTCTTCATAAGTCCTGGTGGTCCGAGAAGCAAGGAGAAATATTCCGAGTTACCGACAAGCTCATCAGCTACAAATGCACTATGTACGGTACTTATCACATAATTCACTACTAAGTACTTGAGCCTCTTCTTTAGTAGCTGTTACATCGTCATGACTAATTATAAAAACAGATACGCGTATTCGCATGCACTAAGAAGTTATCAACCGGCTCGTTCGGTGCTTCGGCTGTGGTTATGGTGTTGGAATCGAGCACTGATTTCCCGAAAAACGACGCCAATACGCCATCGACAGTGAGAGGTGTGCTTAACCAAGCCTCGCAGTCTATCAGTATTTTTTGTTCGAACTCGAGATCGACCAACGATGATACTTAGAACATCGCAGCAAGTGACAAAATCGCGGAAGTGTAGCCATAATTGTACTAATGATTGAAACTCAGTTACTACAGGTAGAGTTTTGGGAAAGAGGCTGAGAGTGATCTAAGAGCTGACTTTGTGTTTTATTCAGACTTCATGCTTAGGTAGGTACATAGGTACCTATGTATTGCTTACTGGACTATGCAGCTGAATGTGTGTTGTTCTTGTATTGCCATGCTGTCAAGTGGGGCGCAGTATCCATAATCAGATGGCCCTTACCTTGACTCTGATCTAAACCCACGAACTTCTTTTGGATTGCGTCGTGGAGTGTCGCGTGAGCGTACGTCTTGATGCTCGTACAGTTATCCGGATTAGAATGAGGAATACGGAGTACTCGCAGGAGTTTTTACGAATGATGAAACGAACGCCAACTCCTGAACACTTGAGAAGTGCCCAGATATGTAAGACAGACTGCTATTGGGTCACAGATTTATGCAAGGCTTATGCACCAGCTTACACATCAGCCTCCCGCAAACTAATCACCAGCAGAAGAGCGGCTTCATTCTAATTGTGTGTGTGTGTGTGTATTTACCTGGGTAGATACGGCACCACCGGGATATCTGCGAGGTACCAAGCACTGCGGAAGATGGTAGGTAAGGTAAGGTAAGGTAGTTAACGACAACGAACGATAGCTCTTGAAATGTGAGTATTATGTACTATGTACGGTGTATGATCCCAATACTACGTACTTGATGAAAAATATTCCATTCTACGGTTGGCTACATGATACTCGATACTCGGAGTCAAGTCTGAATACTACAAAATACCTAAACAAGAACAAGTGAATTACCTCACGCTGCATCTGCCTTACCTACACTGCCCCGCATGCCCAGCCCTCGGACTGTTACCTGACTCTAAAACATGGAGTACAGAAAGTCATACTCCAATAATTATGTACAACGATGAAGAGATGGGCATTCATACGCTGAAATTGCTTAGAATAAGTTCTTGGCAATGTAAGCTCTGTAAGCTCTGTCATCGCTGAAAGCTGGTTTAGGAAAAGGGTACAGTCGTGTATGTACATACATACTACGTAAGTACTTCATCAACTCTTGATATTTTATATAAATGCATATCACGATCCCCACAACTATCCCTTCCACTCTTGATATTTTATATAAATACATATCACGATCCCCACGACTATCCCGTCCACTCCCCATAAGTCTCAGACAGATTTGTTCAACGTTTGACGCCGATCGAATCCCAGGAGAAAAAGAGGGAGAAGTCAAGGACAAAGTCCTTCCACCTAGCCATTGATCATTGATTGATACTAGTCAAACGCGCGGAATAGGTCCCTTCAGACACTTATTGATTCCTATAAGCACCTAGCACTCTAGTAATCCTCGTGGCTGATCTCCCGATAACCGATACAACGTCATTGCCAGTGGTGCGAGCGCTTGGTAGGATCTGCCCAGCGTGCTCTAACGCAAAATCCGCCGACCGAAATCACTTTTTCAAAAATACGGATCATACAACTACCCCCCCATCCGCCCCTTCTTTCCTCATTACAATCCAGCATCCAAGCCCGCTGTGGTTTTCTATATATGTGCCGTGAATACTCAATTCATACATTCTTTATATTTCCATTTCGTCTTGACGAGCAGATCTCTGGAAGACCTGCATTAAATTAAATACAAGATGAAGTCGGCCACGATCTTGGCGTCACTCGCCTATGCCACACTATCGACAGGTCAGTAAACAATAACATCCGGACTTCCCACACCCAAGTGACTGCGGAGCAAATGAAGGCTCTCGTGTTCAACTTCCGCACCGACAACAGGCCGGCTAATAATTTCCAGCATCAACAATCGTTGTTCCTCGTGACGGTACAGCTAAAGAATATGCCGCTGTTGCTATTGCAGCCGCCGAGTCCTACGGGAAGAGAGCGCTTCCAGATTCCCCATCCGGTGGATATGCGCCTTCCAG
Organism: Xenosphaeropsis pyriputrescens; assembly: GCA_022609375.1. Classification (NCBI taxonomy): domain Eukaryota; kingdom Fungi; phylum Ascomycota; class Leotiomycetes; order Phacidiales; family Phacidiaceae; genus Xenosphaeropsis; species Xenosphaeropsis pyriputrescens. The sequence continues at coordinate 44,286 of JAGKQE010000111.1, read as the reverse complement.
TGTAGACTGTCCCTCAGACCGCCCAGCCATTCGATCAGCAACTGGCCTCTCTGATAACGAGACATCATGGCTACAGCTGCGAAGAAATAATACTATTGATCCCATGATCACTTGGCTGTCCCGGGCAAACATCTCTGGCTTCGATGCGGAGTCTTATATCAATGGTGTTTCCGGCAACGCCTCGACGCTGCCAAATATTGGAATTGCTGTCTCAGGTGGTGGATATCGTGCTCTGATGAACGGAGCTGGATTCATTGCTGCTGCAGATGACCGTACCACGAACTCGACCAATGCTGGTCAGCTTGGAGGTCTTTTGCAATCTACAACTTATCTCGCTGGCCTCTCTGGGGGAGGATGGCTTGTAGGCTCTATTTTCACCAACAACTTCTCTTCAGTTCAGACATTGCGTGATGGTAGCTCCGGCTCATCTGTTTGGGCATTCGGCCGCTCTATTCTTGAAGGTCCGGAATCGAGTGGTATCTCGATCTTGAACACAGCAGAGTATTACGATGATTTGCAAGATGCTGTGAGTGCCAAAGACGATGCAGGTTACGACGTTTCAATCACGGATTATTGGGGCCGCGCACTCTCATACCAACTCATCAATGCAACTGATGGAGGACCAGCATACACTTTTTCTTCCATTGCACTTGCCGATAACTTTGCTAACGGCGAGACTCCTATGCCCTTCCTCATCTCTGACGGACGCGCCCCTGGAACGCAAGTCGTTTCACTGAACTCTACTGTTTATGAGTTCAACCCATTCGAGCTGGGATCTTGGGACCCAACAACCTATGCCTTTGCCCCATTGCGCTACGTCGGATCTCGATTCTCTGCAGGAGTTATTGATTCCAACGATACTTGCGTCAGAGGTTTTGACAATGCAGGCTATGTTATGGGAACCTCTTCGACCCTCTTCAATACCTTCCTCACCAACATCAACAGCACTTCTGTGCCTGATTTCCTTAAAACTGCTATCAGCAAAGTTCTCGTTGACATTGGAGAGGATCAAAACGACGTCGCACAGTGGCTTCCAAACCCTTTCTACCATTACAACAACGACTCGAACCGCAATGCTCAGACTGCGCAGCTCACTCTCACTGATGGAGGTGAGGATGGACAGAATGTCCCTCTATACCCCCTTATCCAGCCCCAACGAGAAGTGGACGTGATCTTCGCTGTTGACTCTTCCGCCGATACAACCTACTTTTGGCCAAACGGTACTTCCCTCGTAGCAACCTACGAGCGCTCTCTCAACAGCACCATCGAGAATGGCACTGCCTTCCCCGCCATTCCCGACCAAAACACCTTCATCAACCTGGGCCTTAACACCCGCCCAACTTTCTTTGGTTGCAACGCCTCGAACATCACCGGCTCAGCTCCACTGATCGTCTACGTGCCAAACTCGCCTTACATCTACCAGTCCAATGTCTCAACCTTCCAACTTAGCACCTCTGACGAGGAGCGCGATCTCATCATCCGCAACGGCTACGATGTCGCTACCATGGGTAACGCCACTATTGACCCCAACTGGCCAGTCTGTGCCGCATGTGCTGTTCTCTCCCGCTCTTTCTACAAGACCGGTACTGAGGTCCCCTCCGCTTGCACTGATTGCTTCGACACGTACTGCTGGGATGGTTCTCTCAACTCGACTACCCCTAACACCTACGAGCCTACGTACTCTGTCGGTGAGGTTGCGGATAATGCTGCGTCGGGTTTGAATGCACAGAAAGTGCTTATGCTTACTGTTGCGGCGCTTGTGGGTGCTGCGCTGTTGTAAGTTCCCTAGTGTAGCGGTTTGATTTTTTGGATTTCGGGCCATGTTGCATGTGCGGACTTGATAAATGGGGCAGTTTGTTAGCAGTGTGGAGTTTTGGATCAGAATGTTATCTTTATCTATGTATGTAGATGTATCAATGGTATATAATTATGAAATGTGCGATTTGGGATCTTCCAAATGCCTTGACTCACTTGCTTTATGTTGCTGATATCTCCTTTTTGTGTTTTTGCGGGGAATCCTAGTCGCTCAACATGCTCGTGGTCTCTTGTCCTTGTCCGACTCCTGATCCTCATAATCCCTTGTTTTGTTTTATACCGTCTAGAACAATGTGCTCTCGGAATTTCGGTCGATTTGATTCATTTTTTTGAGAACTTGATGGCCAATGCCTATGAGTAAGTGCTGATCATTCCATAGACTTGAAATACAGATTGTACTCAAAAAAGTGAATAACAGTCGTTGTCTGTTTCTAAAATACTTTTGGAAGGAAGAAGATGTGGAACGATTTAAAGAGTCGCTAAATCGCATGGAATGCCGACGTCGCTCTGTTACTTTATGTCTGTCCAGGGCCTGAATAAAACGGTTTTCGTTGGGCATGTGACAACGAACAGCATTAAATGCATCGTTATTCGGGTCAGGCACGTGAGCCGCTATGCGTTTTAGGCATTCGCTTAGGCCGTCTAGCAATCGCCCCCTCTCCAAAAAGGACCAAACGTTTGAGGCTATTCACAATCTACACTCATACATAACGTTCAGAATATTTGTCGAGCATGGCGAGTTCCACTCCGGATCCGGTTTCAAATGAGCCACTTGGGCCAGTACCACCATTCTCTATTCATCGTACAGCTGACGAGGCCGAGCAAGTCCTGGCTGACCACGCTCGTGCCAACGGTTATGCTGTAGTACGCCAAGCCAGGCTGCATACACCAGCTGGGAAACATCGTCGTGATGTATACCGATGTTCGCGTGGGGGTAAATATGATAACAGGGGCAAAAAAGTCGGCATAGACCCCTCAAAGCAACGCAACTCGAAGTCGAAGAAGACGGACTGCCCCTTCAAGGTAGAGATGTTGAAAGACGCCAATTCTGAGAACTGGTCCATCAACACCATGGTTGGAGAACACAACCATGGCCCCTCTCACGATCTTTCCGTACATGCCCAGTACCGGAGAGCTGCGTTGACCGGAGAGGAGAAGACCCAGATCATAGCGTTAAACGATGTTGGTGTGCGACCGCAGGACATCCTGGATATCATGCGCTCCAACAACAATTCACTTGCGCCGTTGGCATCCAAGGATATCTCCAACATCATTCATTCCGAGCGAGACAAGAATCTGGCATGGAGAGCACCACTCATTGCCATCGGAAACGAAGTCAGGGAGAAGCGGAGAGTATCGACGGAGGCTAGGGAGAATCGAAGGAAAGCGGCTTTGGCAAGGGCGGCTGCCGCAGAAGAAACGGCTAATTTTGATTACTTTTGATAGTTAGACCAGGCTGATTAATCAATGGTGTTCCATTTCCACACACATTACTCGAATTGCCCATGTAAACTGAATTTGTGGATGGCTGAAGCCAAGAATGCTCACTGTTCTTGGGGAGATCTTTGGGATCCATGGAGTGGTATGCTGGGCCATGGCAAACCTGGGATCATCCAGACGGTGTTTACCGGCAGCTAGAAGCTGATGAAATATGTGACCACGAGATACGATACATCATATTGGCCCGATGGACTTTTAGACTTGAAGCTAGTCCATCATTATTTGGCATGCTGGAACCATCCCGAGTCGGCAATTTAATATTTGATTGATTTATATGGCCGTTTAGGAGTCATCGGTCAGTACGTCACTTGAAAGTTTTGATACGACTGAACGAGAAAGAATGTCAAACAATTCATTGATTTGTCTTCTAAGTCCAAAGATCGCTTGTGTAAAATTATAATCAATTGTTTCGTTAAATTAAAAGAGTACAAAATGGGTGCAAGAATAAGATACCGAGTTCAACTTGAGCGTCAAACTTGTAAAAAGGAGCGAGATATCTGCTTCACAGGACATATGGGCACTTCTGGAATGGAAAATGCTATAAAAACCGTGTTAGTTTTTTGGTTGGAAGATCCCAAGAAAGTCTTACCGTGAAGTCAAGGATTGTATACTGGTAGTCCAAGAGACTCAAGAACATTGTCACCATATTGACCATCAACATTCCCCATTCCCAGATAGTTACAAACCGTGAAGTAGGCATCCATGCCATCATACATATCCGGGCATAGGTTCGTTGCACACCCGACAGAAGTAGTGCTTACCCAGACCACCTGAGTGAATTGACCCCAGGAAATAAAATTTGTCATGTCCGGGCTGGCTTCACCATAGTAGCTGGGCAGGAAGGTCTCTACCTCGAGATTGTACCACTGCTCGGCGATGGCCACCTTGAGCATCAGCTCGGCATCTACTCCGCTCAAGTCGGTCGAGCCATAGGCGGCAAGGTTCTGTCCATAGTCTGCATCGCCCTGAGTGAGGTCATCTTCAAAATAACATGCTTTGACAGTGGTTAGAGCGTAGTCTGCCAATGTGTCGTTCCAAACAAGATCAGAAGCGGAGTGGTTTGCCCGGTGGATATTGTGCTGGTAAACAACGGCGTCAGTGTAGGATGATGTATCATCTGCTGCTCTGATAGCGGTGATGAGAGCGAAGGCTGCGATGATAGAGAAATACATGTTGTAAACTGCCTGGATTATAAGAGGAAATCTTGACCTTTTTGCCTTGAAGAAAAAAGCTGTCCTTGATTGAAATGATTCATTTCTTCATGTGTATCTGAAATCGGTGGATGTGCCTGTCTTATAATCTTCAGATCCTCATAACTTTGTGCTACGTCCTTAAGTTCCTTGCCTGTCGTATGGAATTCTCGCTATTTACTTCCCTAAGCGGCGCAACCCTTTTGCTGGTTTTCATTTTCACTCGCAAAGTCTGCATCCCATCTCGAATCAAACAGTTTGAGACGCTCCCAAAGCTTAGGAATTGAGAAGGTTCACCATGGTGATAGATAATGAGATGGTGGGATCGCTGATCACACGTGAGTGTTTGTTTCCCTCGCTGCGTAGTTGCAGACCATTGATACCCGGATAGCAGACGATATCTCGACCTCTGCAGGGCCATCACAACCAGAATCTCCAGTATCTTGGCATGTCATCTTTTGGGTTCTTATGACGCTTGGTGTTAACACAATGGCCCAACCCGGTCGGAAGGCGTTCACACATTTTTGTCGCCAGCGTATCTATCTGTGCAGTTCACCAATCTTCAGCCTTGCCGACGCCTTGATAACTGCTCTCTACGTCGTAATCGCTAAATTCTATCTCGACATTACTTTCAAGGAAGCAAGTCAGATAGTTACCTTGCTCAAGCCACTGTATGGACCGGGTGAGAGGCAAAAACAGCCACGGCCTGAAGAAGTGCAAATAGAAGACCACTCATGGCCGCGCTTTCTGTTCTTCGTTTTGGGGCCCTTACCGGCTATCATCAAGTTGGCATCTTTTGCCGGTACCCCATGGTCGAAAACGTGGGGTATGATGTTCATGATCTCGTTCATCCTTATGGAAGTTGTGAGCTCCTTGGCTAGAGGTCCAATTGAAGGAGAAGAGTTGTCAGTACCGGTCATCTTGGGATACACCTCTACGGAATGGCAAGAGCCTCCACAGAGCGCCCGCCGAACCAAGGCAACTTGGTTAGCCACAAATACTGGCTTGATATTTCTGATACCACTGATGGCTACATGTTGGTCTCATGGTTTCCTATTAGCATATGCTCTACAGCCTCTGTATTGTGCCGCATGGAGTATCGCCCCTACGTCGAATCTTGTTGATTCCATCATAGTCATCGGTTACTTTATCGCACTATTCAGTATTTTGGTATGGCTAGTAATGATTCGGTCAAAGCATATATCCAAACGTGGAAAGAACATATTGCTTTCAATTGCAGAATGGTTTTGGGTGGTAGCATCAGCAGCCATGGGACCAAACCAACCCAAGGAGCCGACACAAGAGAAGACGAATCGCAACCCCTTTTCTCTCAATACTATCGCACCTATGTGTTATCTGATTTACATTGTACATCGACTGTTTCATTGGGGAATGAGTCAAATTTGTAAGCGCTGGGCACATATTGGACGGACTTTGCTTATTGATAGACGAACTCAGGAGGGAGAGTCCAATGTTCAAAGCGGGGATTCTATTGTTCCAGTGGAATCGGAATCAATGAATGATGACATCTTGTGTCTTGAGTTCTTCCTGCTCAACTTGTTGGTGTGTGTTTTATGGTATGCTTATATTTATGATCCTACGGGTACAGTCAATCCCTCTTGGACAGAAGTCTTTGGATAATTTGGACTATGTTTTTACATAACGGAAAAGCGTTTTGGAAGGGCAAATTGTCGAATGATGATAAAGAAACTTAACAAGGACATATTTACTTAGCATACAGTCTTCTTCCAACGCCCTATGCTTCAAGATCATTGGCTTCCTCCTTTGTGTCGATAACATCCAACATGTATGTCTAAAACCCTATCGCCAACTCCTCCTTCTCTACATCTCCAACGAGCATTTGTCCCATTTCCACACCTACTTTTAAGACGTACACCAATAATAATCATATCATGACTTTCGAATCTGAGACTACCAGTCTGACAAACTGATAGGGCTGTTCCTTCGTTCTTGAACTTCCCCCACCACTGATGAACCTCACACTTCAGACATTGTGGGAAATCAAGAGTGATTCCAGTGCATCAATCTTTGATCTCACCAGGACTGACTTGCGTACTGCTGATTATTAGCAACATTCTTGTTCCACCGACGTGCTCAAACCCCTTCCAGCCCAGAACCTTGAAGAGTTCATGAAAGCTTCTCGATCAAGTGCCCACGAGATCCCTTCTGCTAGACGTCTTTCCTCCCAGCTTGTAAGCTTCAGTTCCCACTGAAAATATTTCCGATGAATCTCCTCAATTTCTTGTTAAAGGGCCTGGATTTCAGGCTTCAATACCCAAGCCTCCCTCATCTGACACGACCCTACTATGATTCTCAACATGATAATGTTTTGGCATGCGTTGTTTAGTTGCAGTGGTAGAGAGGGCTATATTATCTGACGATCAAGTTGTGGATCTATATAGCTACAGTATCTCAAGATTGCTATTCCTGGTAGTGAAGTAAAGTTGTTGGTAAATTCCCGCCAACCAGTCTCCATATCATGGCAATTGAGGATACGTCGGATATTGAAGCTACTTGCACAACAGATTTAGATGTTGACTTTCGTTTCGACGTTGTTCGCATCTGCATGGGTATTGTAAACCATGTGTCTGTATACTCACCATTGCATTAGAAAGTACTTGTTCTGAGTATAAGTTATTTGAGAATATATACTAAGAAGATCTCAAGCTCTTAGTTGGTGTGTGATCCTTCACGAATAGGACGTTCTGATCATGATCTACAATTATGTTGTTCCATAAGGTAGGACAAGTACAAGAGCGAGAACGAGTACCGAGGGCAAGAACGGTTTATAATAATTTACATGAATGTACGTATCTATATATAAAAATACTCTCACGTAAATATGAAGAGAGATTTCAGATCATAACCTCCTCAAGTGGTAGCCGATGACGTCTTAAAAGTTGGAAGTACCAGTCACGACGGTTCCACCACTGACATTGACGTTATTGATCGTGACGACATCACCATCCACGCTCGTGACTCTCACGTTAACAGTCGTGGTTCCAAAGCCGCTGGTGTTCTCGAAGAAGTTATAGGTGGCACGAGTGGTAGACTTCCATGTAGATCCGCCATCTGTAGAGACCTCGAGCGTCTTGACACCTTTGTTGGCATTGACGACCTGCATGGAGAACCAGTATGCCGAGACACCCTCCTTGTTAAGCAACTGGATTGGCGTAGTGATAGGGCACTCTACGTAGTCCCATGTTACATCGATGATGCCAAAAGTAGGATTGGCCAGAGCGGAGAAGGCATCTGGGAAGAGGTCGAGATGGTGGGTGCCGCAGCCGGGGCATTCATCTACGATCTATAGCGAGTCAATATTGGCCCCGCAGATTCCAAGATCAGCAGAAGCTGGCAGGACAAGGGTTAATTACCATCGCAGTGACACTCTTGCCACCATATGTGACCGACACACAACGTCCGCAGTTGGCGGAGCCATTCCAATCGGAATCAGTGATAGCAGTTCCGTACAAGCCGGATGGAATCGTGTACGAAGAGAACCCACAGGCGCCACCTTGCACGTTTCCTCCATAGTAAGTGGCCTCGCCCGAGTTTGATCTGGCAGTAAGAACTGGACCAGCAGCAGCCAGGGCGACGAAAGACGCCGCAATAGCTGAGAAGAAAAGCATGATGAAGGAGACCGAAAACCAATATCACGACTACCAGAACAAAAGCAGTTGACAAGAGTGGAAGAGAGTGCAATAAAGATCTCGAGCAAAACCCCGAACAAAACGACGAGCATGGTTCTCTTATACGGCATCTCCAGAGGCATCTCAAAAGCGATGCAAAGTATCGACGGCAAAGAAAACAAGATCCCCGAGATACGAGCCCACTTACCTGATCTGTCTCATACTAAAAGCCTCAATTTCACTCTACCTGGCACCCCAAACCTGCTTTCGATGAACGAGATAGCCAGATGGGCGCATTTTTTGTGAGGGTCAAGAGCGCGCGAGACATTCTTAATAGATTAAAAGACGTTTCAGGCGCCGGCTAGCAAGTAAGGTTAACAACCCCTAACCATGCGCGCGAGCTCATTGCTCCACCAAAAGCCTTGTTGTTGCCGAAGGGTAATATCGAGACTCAAGGACCCGGCAGTCATGTTCGTTGTGTGTAGATTGGATGAATATGAAGTGATGAAGTGGCGGGCTGATTTGTTCTGTGTTGACGGTTGTGGGGATGGGACCGGTAGTCGAATCGATCAAGAAAGGTGAAACACGATTGATTGGGATTGGTCTGTGCATCACGTGATGCTATATTGTGATTTTCCGGGGCAGTGCTTGATTGAATGTGGTTAATAAGATTCCAGGGTCTTTAGATTGATGATGACCTATTGACGGTAGTGAATCCTTGATATCATGTAAATGAATTGTGTCGTCGTGAATATAATGCTTTCAAGCCCGAAATCACCTCAAACAACATATATGGAAACGACAAGTCATTCTCAAACCTACTTCAGCAATTCAGAAACTTGATTTGTATTCATTCGTTCCACTCCAGTCGTGGAGAATAAAGTGCAGCTGAATCCATCGCAGTACCGACCTTTGCGCAACACCATGAGGAAAGCCAGGAGGAAGCAGCAGTAAAACAAGTGAAGTGGACTGCGCAGCGGAATTTCCTCGAAACGCTACACCATCAGGAAAGCGAGAACTCAGCGCCAGAAAAGAATAAAGCTGTCGAGCAAAGACAATAGCAAAAGCATATCTAAGCCTGACAAGCTCAAAGCTATGTTCAACCCTCACCAACCTCCCATTCAAACTCCAACCGACTTTCGAAGACCGCCAAACAACTCCTTCGCGATCATCCAACTCAGAAACTATGCTCCATTCATATCAATCAAACGCCCCCAAGTTTTCAACGCCCTTTGTAGAACCTCATTATTCATACATTTTATTGGAACTCTCGTGATTCGTGACGCTCTAGGCGATGTTGTGCGTGTTTCGGAAAGCAAGTGCAGGGCCCGCATCGCTGTGCTCCTCTTCGCGCGCAATACTGAAGACGGTTCTGATAAATTAGTAAGGAATACGGCAGACAAAAAATCGAAGATGACTTACTTGTTTTCAGTTATGATCGGGTCAAAGAAACGTTTATCCTCCTGCAGCGTGGTACCAGACATCGAGCCGTCCATGCTGTTCATATCAACTGGCCGATGAGTTGCCTTCTCGATCATCCTAGCATACCAGGTCGAGTTCTTTGTGTGTCCACCAAGGCTACGACTCTTCAATTCGACATGTTGGTTTTCGTGTGCGATGTGAGGATGCTTGTCATCGAAAGAGCGGAGATGGAACATGTGTTGGAAGAGTTGCCAGCAGCAGATGACATTGGCAACCCACATGGCCACGGAGGATTCTCGGATGTACCACAACTGATACATGGTGGTCTGCGGGCTGGCGAAGTTGTAGTACCTGTACACAATGTCAGCATGCTGTGCGAGGTTGAAGTGGTGGGTTACTTACTTGTTCAAGATCGCACAGAGGATAGTGAATGTACCGAGAGAAAAGAGGCCAATCAAGAGTACCTTGCGCTTCAGAGGGAGCTTCGAGCGAAAGAGGATTGAACAAGGAAGGAAAATGATTGCAATGTCGGAGGAGATATTGAAAACCATCTGGATTTTGGAATACGTGCTGTAAGTTGCACACTGCAAATTCGAAACTGGCATTGCCCAGTACTGGCTGAAAGGACGACAGAGAATGGCATAGTAACAGACCATAACAACAACATAACCAAGAGCAACATAGCCAGAAAGAACATATAAGCAGAGTCGTGTTCTCGCCATTTGTCGGCTAACTTTGTCAGTACACGAGTTCCGTGCCCTATAGAGAATGAAAAGTGTCAGGCTATCTGGCGTTACTTACGACATGCGGTGCAGAAAGATAAGAAGGCAAGTCTTGACTCCCCAGGTGGACAGAAGCATGCATTGCTCGAGTGGGATAACGATCTTGCTGCCGATAATGCGAGAGTGAACATCATTTGGATCCGCCATGATCGCCGCCTGCTGCTCTGGAGGGAACAAGTTGGTAGCATAACGAGCAGAGACGTTGATCAGAATCAAAAGCAAAGTGTAGATAGCCTTCATAAGTCAGCTAAAGTAATGAGGATATCAGTTTCAACTTACGAAGAAGGCGCACATAAGCCAGTCATCCAACTGAAGGCGCTTCAGGATCCAAGAGCCATTGAGCCTTTCGCATGTCAGTTGAATTTCGAATGATAGCTATGGAAAACAAGAGAAACAATGCCCGAACAAACAATACTTACAATCTTCCAATAAAGAGCAAGGCAGCTGGGACGTAGAAGCCAATGGAATTGGACAACAATTCATGATTGCTGGGGCTGACAATACCCATATTGCCGACGTCACAAGGAAACCCTCTGAACAGGAGCGCGGAACAGCAAATGAACAATTACTTGAAGAGGCAATGCGATGAGGGCGTTGATGCTTAGCGGATTCTTGGTGTCGAGTGGAGCGCGGAGGTCGCGGAGCGGAGGAGGAAGTTGTGGAGATTTGGGCGCGTGAGGAGAGAGGTTGAAGGTGTAGATGCGGATGTGAAAATGCGAGAATGCGAAGATGTGACAAGCGCGCCAACGACCATACGATATTTTATATCACCCCGAATGTGAGTGAGAGCACCCGAATCCGTGACTCAGTTCCACCTTATATTTTCGAAGAACAGAGTGAGTCGCCTATCCTATCTTTACGGAGTATAAAATGGCCTCGTTTCTAGATTTTCAAGACAGTTCGAGCAAAAAGAAGAGCAAACTTTACGATCAGATCAGATCAACCCAGATTTCTGAATGTCACATTCATGGTGTTGTATATGTATGAACAAAGGGACTGCGGCAACGCTTGAAGTGAAATGAAATGAAATGCCCCCGTTTAAGCAGAGACAGAATGCATATATGGAGATGCGGCAGAGTCAGATAGAAAAAGATTGTTTATGATGGGACTTGCAATCATTGGCCCACTCATACAAGAAACTTTGATGCCGTGCATGAGTGCATCTGCACCTCATCTGGTGCCACCGGAATCAGCTGTTTGGTGTGCATTCATGTCGCTTGCCTCACTCAACTCGAGAAGCGTTGAAGCACAGTATGTAGCCGTAAATGGCCAACCTTCAACATCGAATTGGGCACCACACAGTGCTCGCTTCTTTGCTTCTTGCTGCTCGTTTTTGATCTTCCTCAGAAACCTGAAAGCTGCAGAGGAGATGCCTTTCTCAGTCTTGTACCACGAACCGGTATCAGCTCCAACTCCCCTGTTGCAGGATAGCCGCCAGCTCTGCCTCTCGCTCAACGATCCGGATAGCTTCTCCACAAAAGATCGTCATCTCCCTATGGGGCTATCGGAGAGATCTAGTTGCACAGATCCACCTCTGGCATAGTGACGGAGATCACTCCAGATTGGGTAGAAAAGGACAATCCCGCACCACTAAGGTTCGGAGGAGAGGAGGGCTGGAGAAGCAGGAAGGTAGGGCAGGGGTGAGTTATGATAGAGAACTCTGATGATGCCTGTTGCTGCAGTATGATCAAGATCCATTATCTGCACAGCGAAGTGCCAATATACGCGTCTGCTGCAAGTTCGAACAAGCCTGCAGGACAACGATATGTCGGCCGCCGCGCTCTCCAGAGCTGTCGAGGGCGAAGCGAATACGGTCAAGGATCGTCATTGGTTGAAGGTTCGTCATTCCACACAACAATTCATATTGTCGTAACGGCTCCTTGCATCGGACGAGCCAAATAGCCCTCGCAAGTTGGGCAATACGCTCGCAGCTTTGAGATGCGGCAGGGAACTCAAACTGTGAGGTTGATTAAGGTGAGGTCCAGCTCGGGGGAGGAAATGATAAGCGGAGAGAAGACGAGAGGTCGAAGAGAAAGTGAGGGAGCGAGAAGAGTGAGAGACTGACCGAGTGAGCGCGGGAGGGATGAGACCCAGGCCGGACGGATAAACCAGATTGCCGATTCTGACTGGTCACATTCAACCCTTCTCGCACACATTGCATCCTTCTTGCATCCCTTACAAGCTGTGAAGTAGCAAAGTACGAAGTCATCCAACTACGTGCAAAAGGCCAAGGCAAGGAAGAAGGTCTGGAGGGCAGAAGAGCAGAAGGGCAGAAGAGCAGCAGAGTGAAAGAGTGAAAGAGGCTTTGAATGATCGACGAACACCCTCGACCCCTCACAAGCACCCTCTACTCCTCTGCAGGAAGAAGAATCACCCTCTCCCGTACGCTTATTATCTCCTTACTTTACATTGTTGCGTTGGTTACAGCGAAGAATTCTAACCCCGTGCAAATCACCGGTTGCCCAAGTCGTTGGCGGTCGACCTCTTCCAGGATTCAAAGTACTTTGCATTCGCTTCTTTTCGGCAACATGCTCTGTATCATATTCCTATCAGGGAGGGAAGCATTCAATTATAATAGTACTCTTAAGGAATATGAGTGGTATGAGTTTGAGGTCCAGCCATCTCCTCGCGGAGAACCCTATGCCGACACTCTATTTTATTTGGAAACGTTATCGTCTCGCAATATCTCCCTTGCGCATGCGATCCCGTTGACGTGTAATCAATTCGTCAGATCCGGCGAGACATACATACATGATCTGTGTCGACACCAGCCAGCCTACTCAGCCTGCCTTGCGCAATCTAGGGAAAGGCCATCTATCTTGTGTCGCTTTGAGACAGTTCCTCACGTGCAAAAGAATGGATAGCCATTAACAGAGCAGATGAAGACATTGGCCTTCCTTGGACTACTGTACATGCAAACATCGTGATCTAAGGGTGATGTGTGAAACACGAAGATAGTCGAGCGATGTTGTACCATTCTCGGGACAACTGCCGAATGTGTGATAGTCCGAAATCTGTGGCATTTACAAGTACACAGTACTCCATAACGATCGATGGTATTGATAAGTGTTCGATTTAGGCGGCAGAAGTAACGAAGGCTGTCAAGGCCATGAGGGCACTGCCATCATTTGCTTTGAGAAGCTCAGTCGCTTTTGGTTTCGACAACTCCAGCTCGTTCATCTGTGTACCTATTGTCAGCAAATCATCATAACATCGGGGAATTCGACAATCCCCAAGTATTGCTGCAGAACCACGCGGCTTTCGTGTTGTAAACAAGTACGACAAGGCAATGCTAGGGAACTTACCACAAGTGTTACATCCGCAGCATCGACCTTGACTGCCTTTCTGACCTCTTCCTTTTTCTCGACTGTCTTCTTCGCCGGCGCACCTGTACCGGCTAGCCGATCCATCGCCTTCTTAACAGCCTCCTGGTCAACATTCTTGGAGGAGGTTTCATCGTCGCGTGAAATGTCGAGAGAAGACAGAGCTGCAGCAGCTTTGCGGTCCTCAGCCGAATTGGCAGCTGGTGCGACCTCTTCTTCGACATCGCCGGTAGTCGCACCCTCCACAATCGTTGGCTCTTGAGCAGTTGGCTTGGTCGCGTCGTCGGACATGGTGGAGGGAGCTGGAACTTATATAGAACAAAGAAGTTGAGGCGTGTGGATTCGAAGAAGATGAATTGAATGGACGGTGTTCGCTCAAGCCGTTCGGTGCCCATTTAAGCCTAAATCAGTGTGGGGTTTGGTGAGGGACCGTGAGCAGCGCTAATTGCGGGAGCGGCCGACTAGGCCGAAGAGTCATGCACTTCGGACTACGTGACAAAGAACTCCGAAGACAATATTAATGACAGTGAAAGAACTGTATGCGATATAAATCACGAGACTTTCACTCTCTTCAGATTACAACCTCACCAAGTTCCTCCGATCGTGATCTTGTTGGGCGCTGAATAGATAACAACATGTCATTCCCGAATCCTCCGGCTCTCAGCAACAACGGTGAAAAAGCTGCAGCTGCCAAAACAAACGGCACGGCAAAGAAGTCTCATGCAGTGGACTGGACCCCATCCTCCTGGACCACCAAACCTATCAAGCAAGATGCTGTCTACCCCGACCGCAAGGCTGTTGAGAAGTCGTTAGCCAAGCTAGAACGACTTCCTCCCATCGTCACGCCAACGGAGATCACCAAGCTCAAACACTCGCTCCGAGAAGTTGCACTTGGCAGGGCTTTTCTTTTGCAGGGTGGTGACTGCGCCGAACTGTTTGATTATTGCGAAGAAGATGCAATCGAGTCCAAGATGAAGCTGCTTTTGCAGATGTCTTTGGTCTTGATTTGGGGTTCCAACAAGCCCGTGGTCAGGATTGCTCGAATGGCTGGCCAATATGCAAAGCCAAGAAGTAGCCCCATGGAGAATCATAACGGTGCCCAGATCAACAGCTTCAGAGGGGACATTCTGAATGGGTTTGATGTGGAAGAGAGAGTTCTCGATCCTGGACGTCTTGTTAGGTGAGTTGCATGAGTCATCGATGTCGATAGCATAGTCACTGACCGAAACAAGCGCATACTTTCACTCTGCTGCTACTTTGAACTTTGTCCGCGCATCCCTCTCATCTGGATTTGCTGATCTCCATAGACCACTTGACTGGGGTCTTGGGCACGTACAAGATCCGGAACTACAGAAGAAGTATTCCTCTATTGTGACCTCCATCACCGATTCTCTTCGTTTTATGCAAACTATTGGTGCAGATACTGCAGGACAACTTTCATCCGTCGATCTGTACACTAGTCATGAAGGTCTTCTCCTGGAATATGAGCAAAGCTTGACAAGAAGGCTTCGTAGACCAGCAGCGAGATACCCATCTGAAGATGAGGATGTTGACTCTGAAGATGACGGTAAGGCCTATTACAACACCTCCTCTCACTTCCTATGGGTTGGAGACCGCACCCGCCAGATTGATGGTGCCCATATCGAGTACTTCCGTGGCATTGAGAATCCCATCGGTGTCAAGATTGGCCCCACAACTTCCGTGTCTGACTTGATGGCTCTCCTGCGAACCCTCAACCCTGACAAGGAGGTTGGCAAGATCACTCTCATTACCCGCTATGGTGCCTCGAAGGTCAAATCTCTCCTCCCAGCGCACATCCGCGCGGTGGAAGATAGCGAATACAAGCAATGTGTCGTCTGGCAATGCGACCCCATGCACGGAAACACACACTCAACGCCCACCGGCATCAAGACCCGTCATTTCCGCAACATCTTCTCAGAGCTGCAAGAGACTCTCGCCATTCACAAGCAAGAGGGCAGCTACCTTGGCGGTATGCATTTGGAACTTACCGGTGAGGCTGTCACCGAGTGCGTGGGTGGCAGCGAGGGGCTAGAGGAGGAGGATCTTGCACTTAACTACACGAGTTACTGTGATCCTCGCCTCAACGAGAAGCAGGCGCTTGAAATGGCTTTCTTGATTGCGGGGCATTATCGTGGCGAGGAGACTACTGCTTACATGCGTCGTCTGTCAACTGCTGTCGTGCATTAGAGGTTTGTGTGGCTTGCACGGAAAGGCTTTTGGCGTCGGTATTTCTTTCAAGCATATACTCCTTTCCAAAAATGTGCTTTCATACTTTGTTTCTCATACACATTTCCAATGGAACAGTCTGGAATAGCTGGTCTAGACCTTTGTATATTGTGAGATTGGTCAATACACACATTTCATCTTCTCAGTGTCCTGCAATTTTGTGATTTTGGATATATGCCAGTCTGACTCACCTGTACAATCCTTCCGCTCAGAACTGTGGTTGTGGATAAAGAATGGGGGTAGCTAATGTAAGGAGCTTGGGCGTTCAGAAAGTGAAGTTATACCACTGCTTCACATTTGACCATGAGCAACTTTACATTTTCGAATGAATACTTATCTTCTTCTACCAAGTCATACGACAGTCTTATCAGAGTCGTTAAGCTATCATTACCATATGTGAAGTTGGAAATGGTAAGAGAGTGCTGGTTGAAATCACACAACGAACGATAACATTAGCAACAACGAAAAGCAAAGTCTTTTAGGATTTTTTGCGATTCATATGAGAACTTGCTTGTGGATAAATATTTGGCGGTTCTTATTCTTGCTGTCTTCTTTCTGGAAATTGGTTATAGTAAGCTGGGGCTGCTCGACATTGGCCAAGTCTCCGATAAGTCGTCTTATTACTCAATACCATTCTAGGACCTCGGGAGTAACCCCATAGGTATTAATCCAAAATTGAAGTTGATCTCGAGTACGCGGTAATCATCTTGCTGTAGATGCTATAGAGAAAACGAAGATCGGATTGGCTGCCCAAAGCAGCCTTCACATACTGGGAAGGTGCGGCACTTGGCTCATGGAATGTGCAAAGCATACCTAGGTAGGTAGGTGAGTAGGTACCTCGGCAGAACAATAAGCAGACTGTTTTTCAATTGATCTCAGTCATCACGAGGTTTTCTGATCTTCATGTCGAGCCAAAATCAATCCCCAATCAATGAATCGAAAGTCTTCCTTGCGACACTTGGTATATCATCTTGTCCATCCAACACCTAGATCAATCAAAAATCAACGTCAATATACCAAGCCATTTTGTACATGATAAAATCACATCTTTGATCCACTTGATGGGAATCTGAAAGCTTCGATATCGATCTGTCTAGATTGCAGATAATCCCTTTCGACGTCATTAGACTCTTGTGTACGACTTTGTCCTTCGTCACTTCAATATTACCCGCCATCCATCTAAGGACTTCACCTCTAAGTCACAGCATCTCCCAACTTGTACTTCTCCATATAAATCCACCCTTATGCCAACACCTCACCAGCCGCATTCAAAAGTTCACGTTGTAGGGGCTATCACTTGCACGGTAAATCCAGAGAATCATACAGATCAGACATGAGTCACCCTCTTGCAATCTTTAAAAAACAAGTGCGTCCGTCAGAAACCTTGAAGCCAAGGCAGCCCATCATTCCCGCAGATAGGGCTCACATCAAGTTCTTGTCTCCCGTCAAGGATCTCGAAGCAACCCCCTCGGAGTCTATCAGGCCTACTAACTTTTCTGAGATCGCTCAACCTCAATCCATCAATAATTCTGAAGGCTCAAATCAGGATGCGAGTCTACTGTTCATTATGCAATTGACGGTTACTAACGTATATTTAGATCAACATGACCAAGCAGAAAATCAAGACTATTGGGATGCCAAGAAAGGTGATACTGACGACGAAGAAAGAAGAACATACCAAGTTCGTGAGGGTTAGTGATCACATTCTAGATCTTTGTTCACTGCTTACTAGAATATACACAGGAAGAATCACCATCCAAGATCGCACGTGCTCAGAAGAAGAGAGAGAATAGAGAAGTAAAGAGAGCCAAGCAGAAGCTCAAATTAGAGGCCAAGAAGAAGGCATCAGAGCAAATCCAAGATGGTACAGAAACCGATGGAACTCTTGTTGACGATTTGATTGAAGACGTGGAGATGATTGATGCTGTGGACAATGAAATTGATGACAAAAAGGTATTTGCAAGATCAGTTCACATTGATAGATGTTAACAATGGGCAGGAGCAGCATCTGGAAAAGCCTACCAAGTCCCCAAAGAAATCACCATCTAAAATCAAAAGTACCAAGGAGGCCGAGATGAAGATCAACAAGGAGAGCAAGAATGAGGCAGATGGAACAGACCCTGTCCTGGAATGGATAAAACCAATTAAGGCCGCACTGCGTAAGCAGCGTAAAGGAGGCGCGAAAGTTGGCAAGGAACTCAAAGCTCTCATTATGCGAAGTTACGATGAATCTCGGGAAGCTCGTGACTCGAACTTGTCTTGGGAGAAACAACAACTGGTTCAGAATGAGAATCGCTTCAGACGCGCCTACATTTCAATCTATCAGTGGCTGGCTACCATAGGCTTGGTCTCGCACCTCAACGATCTGGTAGCAGCACTGGGAGCAGTTTATGATCTGGCTATTCCAGCGCAACGAGATGTAGATTACTTTCTACGCACACTTGTTCCGTTCGCTATTGACATCAGGGGCATTATCAAAGACAAGAAGTGGGACATTGATGAGATCAAGGAGATCGAATCTAGGTTCATGCAGCTGAAGGGCATTCATGATCAGTTGGTTCAGAACAACAATTTGTATCTCGTCGGCTTGGATGATCCGTTCTACAACTTTGGCCACGATGATGATCATTATGAGCAGGAAGTCAAGGAGAAGTTGGGTACGGCATAGAGCATACTATGGAAGAATTTGTTTTCTATTCGGTACCTGCTATATGGAGAGGTCTCAGAATATGGGGAAACATTTTTGAAACACGGGTAGAACAAATGACTTAGTTACAAGAAAAACAAACTTGATGTAGCGTTATGCTCGCCCAGATATATCTTGCACATCGTTCCCTATTTCACGCATGTCTTTGTCCTGTTTCATCTGAGACGTGACAGTGCAGGATTTTGGCTTTACATCAATAAATGTCTTGACCTATGTGTGGATAATCTGTCAGTATTATAACAAAACGATTACCAAAGCGACAAAAAGGGATAAATTGGTGATAAGAACAATGTAGCATTAGAATATACACTTCTTAAGATTTCTGGGATTTGTCTTTTATTGATATCGCTTTGCAAACATTAAGAGGTTAGGATTCGTTTTCCCCATGAATGTATTAACACAGAAGTGGCATTTCCAAGGATAAGACTTTAGCACTTGGTTATTATAATGACTAGATGTACATTTCCCAAAGTTATAGAAACTGGCAATTGGCTATCTTATATACAAATTTTGCGTTGAGCAAGAAATAGCCAAGATTAACCCGTCATGTTTAAAAAAAACTATGATCCAACATGGATTTACATGATTTATAAAAGGATATTCAAAAACAAAGTAGAAGACTATAGTTATCCTTGTTTAATCGTTAATTTCAAAAACCATATGAACAAATCTTGGGAAGTTATACTTAACAATCCAATACATAAGTATAAAAAACATCGGGTTCAGAAGGCAGCTTTTGTTGTGTTTTATAATTAGATTTATTGGAAGTGACCGTAATTATTCATTGTTGACTCAAACTATTTTGGTAAGCTTAGCAAGGAAGTAAAGCTCAGGTTGAAGTTATTATCCCGACGTATTAATAAGTATCGTCTGCATTAGGATATAAGATAATGGCCGTCTTACTCACCATTCGGCTCTGGGCAACGCCTCGTCTGACTCATGCATACGGAAGTCTAACTCAGCCTTATCCGATGCGAAATCAACCATCGTGGCTCTGATTGAATGCTTAGAAGATCCAAGCACTGCATCTACATATTTACGGGCGTGTTCAGTCAAGATGTGCCACGCCATATCAGCTTATGCTGTCCCCAGGCAAACCGCACTAGGGTCTGTGGGTTTTTATCAAGTACCTGGACTCGTCTATCAAATGCGGAGAGATCGTGAGACAGCGGAAGTGGGAGTACACTATAGCACCAACTATGGTGATGCCCTGTATCACCATACACACCATGACAGTTATACCGAAATCAGCATAGCCTCCAAAATCCAAGTCGTGTTCCGGCGGTGTGAATAGCTTCTCTGACGCACGATAGGAATCGATCTCGCTCCGCTCTCCTTCATACGAGGCTTACAGCCAATGATCACCTGCATATTGGAAATTCCGTTCTTTAATATTCGCTCCTGGGAGCCATCCTTTGTCGCCCATTCAGAGTCAGACTTCTGGCTCTCGGGTAACAACAACATGACAATATGAGTGGCTGGCGGCATCAGCTGAACGAGAATATTGGACATACATAGGTAAGGATTCAAATCGACCTTGGCCTTGAGCTGCGGTACATGAGCTTTCAAGAGGGCCTCCTGCAGGCTGCTTTCAGCCAAACTTCTCAGCCAGGCAGATATGCTGAGGTTAGCCACGATGCAGCTGACGCTTTTGTGACTTCCATATATATATTGGATCATCTCCGCAATTTCTCTCGGCTCCTGAACCTTTCATTCACCCAGACGGCTCGCCATATACCTATATGAAACTTATCTTCTGAGCCAACCTTGAGTATCAAAAATCTGAATCATTTATTCAGCTGCCCATCATGGCTCAAGTGCCCATCAAAACCAACCCAATCCCCCTTAGCTTGGACAATGTTCAAGGTGACATCCTGTAAGTTATCATAATCATAGCATCGACTTCAACTTCGGGCTGATCAATTGAAGGCTGGCTCTTCCCAAGAAGCGAGAGATATTTCTCTTCTTCGAGATTGAGAAGACGCGCCTCCCACAGTTCCGTACTGCGCTTGGCAAGCTTATACCTCTCATTACCACTTCCCAAAATTGCTCTGATGATCGCGAGAAAATCAAGCAAGACAAGAAGAACACAAAGGACCATGGAACAGAACCAACACTCTTGAAATTGAGTGGAATCAATATAGCTTTCTCGCAGAAGGGGCTCACGCAGGTTTGCCACCTCTAAATAAAAAGACTCATAGAGCCGAGAGTACAGCTGACTGACTTTACCTGTAGCTCGGCATTACTGATGATCTTGGTGATCCAGCTTTCAAAGGAGGAATGTTGGCAGATGCAACGTCACTCGGAGATGATTTAAGCAAATGGGATGCGAGATTCAAGCAAGATATTCACGGCATGATCCTGGTTACAGGAGATAGTGATCAAACGAATGCTGAGACACTCACGGCGGTTAAGAAGCTTTTCAGCTTTGGGAATGCAGATGCTTCCATTCATGAAGTTATTGAGCTTGCTGGAAAAGTACGTCCTGGAAAGGAAAAAGGTCACGAGCAGTAAGTATAGTTGATTTGCTTAGCCCTCTACAACTGTCACTAACTCTATGGTTCAGCTTTGGGTTCAACGATGGAATTTCTCTACCTGCCGTTGCGGGGGTCACAAACAGTGTCGTCGCAGGCCAGGATGTAGTTAGACCAGGCGTAATCCTCCTCGGCCGCGAAGGTGACGATGGTGTTTTCGTGCCTCCCGATACCCAACCTGAAGGCGTTAACCGACCATCATGGGCTCTCGATGGAAGCTTTCTTGCGTTTCGCTACTTGAAGCAACTTGTTCCAGAATTTGACGATTTCCTCGACCAAAATGCTCTCCCAGTTCCTACCCCCATCGCTCCTGGAGACCCAACTGGTAGCGAGCTCCTTGGTGCTCGTTTCATGGGTCGGTGGAAGAGTGGTAAGTAGCCATGCAGTTTCCTCACTAAATTTTTCATAGGCTGATTAAATTACTTGACAGGAGCCCCAATAGATCTCACGCCCCTTAGAGATGAGCCCGCACTTGGAGCTGATCCACATGAAAACAACAACTTCGTTTACGACCCATTCTCACAAGCCAGATGCCCCTTTGCGGCGCACACACGCAAGACTAACCCAAGAGCCGACCTACATGTTCTTGGAGTCAGTGCTGAGATCCGACTCATGATGCGCCGAGCTAT
Organism: Xenosphaeropsis pyriputrescens; assembly: GCA_022609375.1. Classification (NCBI taxonomy): domain Eukaryota; kingdom Fungi; phylum Ascomycota; class Leotiomycetes; order Phacidiales; family Phacidiaceae; genus Xenosphaeropsis; species Xenosphaeropsis pyriputrescens. The sequence goes on along the minus strand of JAGKQE010000111.1, from coordinate 22,487 downwards.
CCAGTTCGGTCCCGAAGTCACGGACGCGGAGAAGAAGGCGAAGAAGAGCTCTGATGACCCGAAGCTCGAGCGAGGGCTGCTCTTCGTGGCTTATCAAAGTAACATCGTCAACGGCTTCCAATTTGTCCAGAAGAGTAAGTCATAATCCAAACAAACCTTCTATCTCAATCACTAAATGATAGCTAGCATGGTCGAACAACCCAGCTTTCCCTCCAGGAAAGGACGCTCCCCCAACCAACCCCGTAATTCCTACGACGCCAGGCCCGGGTTTTGATCCTATCATTGGGCAAGCTGCGACGCGTGAGATCGTGGGGGCTAATCCTGCTGCTGCTGCGACTTCGCTCAATTTGAATAATGAGTGGGTCACCACTAAGGGAGGGGAGTACCTCTTCTCGCCATCGATCTCTGGTCTGAAGCACCTAGCAGCTTGAGTTGAAGCTTAATCATGGCTGGAGGATTTCAGGGTCGATGTTCTTTGTCGTTCGGAGTCGGACTGTGCTTTTGTGTTTTTAAGTTGTAGCCAAACTCGCCTCTCCTCACTTGCAAGCTTGAAGTCTGCTGATATTGATCTCCTTAAATCTTGATACTGGATATTTGTGAAATATGACATGCCTTGTGCACATGATTTAGAAAGACCTTTGGCCAGTGGAGGAAGTGTCACTTGATGTAAAGACCCCAGTATTTAGACTGTGACCATGGGTCAGTACACAAGGCGGGAAGTAATCACAATCACCAAATCTATCCCTGTATGATGGTCAAGACCAAGCATTCAATCATTGTGCTGTGGCTTTCCTATATGGTCCTTCACAAAGCATTCTTGTTTCCACGTTCAAGATGATACGTTTGTGTCTGAAGCATCGTGGTAGAAGAAGCCTAGCATAGATAGGATAATGCTTCAGGGACCTGAGTGTAGTTTCAGATTATGATCATAATCACCAGAACTACCGGCGAGCAGTCCTAAAAGGTATTCAGCTGGTCTAGGTCTGCAACATACATTGTTATATGTATGCTACATGAAAGGGACCAACTTACACCCCTGGCGGCTCTTCTATCTCTATACTTGCCAAATCAGAGCTATCTGAGGTCATGATGCTTAGTGAATGATATAATTCCGAGCGCTAATCGATTATGGCAGTTATCAGCTAAAAGTGAATTAGTTGAGTGAATTTATGTTCAGACACTTGAAGATATTTATCCTTACACTCAATGGGTATGAAGGCTCTACCACAAGAGGAGGCTGGTTTGGTGGAGGCTGACCTGACCAGTTGGCAAAAGCTATCCGAGGTTTCATGCGCCAATATTTGCTATTGTAGTTAGATCTTGTTTCACTATCGTCACTGTAGTTGGAAATTGAGCCTTCTTGAATTCGTTTTGCCATCAATATCATCCAGATTCGAAAAGAGGTTTAGCAGAGCCACAAACACCAGATAACGTTCAAATGTTGAGAAGTATTTGTAGAATTAAGTAAGCCATCTGACGACACTGACCAAGCCAGCTACTAATCCTTGTTACTAAATATTACACTGCATGGAAAATTTGCCAGACTTTTGAACGAGTACTAGAAAACCTTTTCGATTCCCGTGTTTGTAACGAGACCATAATACGAGAGCGCCATGTATCGCTTCTGTTCAGTTTTCACCCCAGCCCACAAAAATAGGGCTCGTGATCACCTTTCCACCGTTCCATTCTCTCCCCACGAAGTAAACAGCCTGATTCTCCCCAGCTGCCATTCCGCTTACAGCGAACTCCCCTTCCACGCGTTTTGGCAAAGGCAAGTCCGGTACAACTTCGATCCTGACAAACAAATCCACGCCGCCAGCTATTTCAAGAGATTTACCACCGGATGAGGTGACCTCGTCCCAAGTTGCTTCGAGTAGGAAAGTTGGTTGTGCCTCATGTGGGTTGCCTTTCAAGGGATCGCCTACCTTCACATAGCCTCCGAGAGTTCCTGAGACGGTGATGGACTCCGGGATAGAATTGGCATTGTCGAGGGCGAGAAGAACCCCATCAAAGTCGCCACTCGTATGTGTTTTGAAGGCAATTTGAGACTCAGATATTCTTTCGATGTTCTCCTCGGGAACATTGAGAACACCACCAAAGGCTTCGACGGATGTGATCTGAGACCCGGTCACATCGATTGCGCCATCCCATACAGCCTCTCGATAGCGATCGTAGAGCCTGGCTCCACCCCATGTCACACTCAATCTTGTTGGTACCCTAGATTTGAAAGACTCCTTGATCTCGTCTCTCAAGCTTCGTCGCATTATGCATCCACTTGCATCCCAGGCTTCGATTGAAGCAAATCCGTCGGAGCCATAGAAAAAATAGTTGAACTTGACCTCTTTATGAGGAGCGACAACCACATCGTCACCCTGGACAGCACCTGTGCCCGTACTTGAAATTCCTACAAGCCTTTCACCGGTGGTAGCAAAGGTTCGACGTGCCCTCAAGGCTTTGGCAACAATTTCGCGGTCCAGGGTATGCGCGAGCACCCCAGTGAGACCACCCCTCGTTCCAAAAACCGCAGTGCCTGGTACGCCACCGCCGCAGCGCCCGCGATGCTTATCAGAATTTGCACAGACTCCCATCTTCCATCCTCTTCTGAGTGCATCTCTAAGTAGCCACTCAAACAGACCCCAGGCACTCCCGATTTCCAAGAGACGCTCTAGTTGTGGATGATGCCAGGTGAGATTGCATCTTCGGCCACCGACATGAGGTATCATGAGGTTAGATTCCGGAGAATGAGCATATGTCGCATAAACCTCATCTAATGGCCATGCCCTAGGGGTCAGCTCTGCAGGGCCATCTTCATTCCATTCAAAACTCCTTGCAACATTGCCATTCCTATCAATTGGAAATTCGAGAGTTTTGCTGGCTGGATCGCCTAAGAAGACGACGTTATGATCTCCTCCAGCCGCCGAGTTTCCACACCACTCTGTACCAGGAAAGACGATAAACTCGCCGGTTTGATTGATGTCTTTGATGATATTAAGTGTTGCATCCCACTTTACGGTAGTGATGTTGAAGTCATTAGCTGTATACCCCACAATATCCAGGCCAGCAATCTTCTGGGCATAGGAGAAATTGTAAGCTGTAGAATTGGTGCCAACTGTGTCATCAGAATGAACGTGAAGATCAGCGAAGAGAATTCGTGGGACTGGTACTGTCTCTGAAACTGTGATATAATCCGTTGCACTTGATACAGTTATTCCAGACTTTGTAATGAAGTCAACGGTGATGTCGTAATCCCCACTATCACCAAGAGAAAGGTCCTGTGCTGTTATGTATGTCCAGCCTTGACTATTGACCGAAAGACTCAAATGCAATGCTGAATGAGACGGATCAGAAGACACGATTTGAACAAGTGCTTCAAGGTCACAAATGTTCATGGTTGTATTGCCCCAGATATCTTCTGCATGGACATGAAAAGGAAATGCATGATTTGGTGCAACTAATCTCGGCGTGTTGATCCTGAGTCTGGAAATTTCTCCGCTGTGGATGTTGATAGCAATGTCGGGTTTTATGGCAGCGAATCGTGATGTACCCACTGGGTCTATGTACCATCTCATTAAGAAGTTGTCTTCCACGAAGGTCTGAGTTCGAGTTCCTTTGGCACCGTATCTTCTGTCTCCAAGACGCACGATAATCTTGTCTCCTGGGTTCATATATCCGTCTACAACATCAATGATAATTGCTTTTTGGAATGGCCTTTCGTGTCCCTTTTGATCGAATCGTACCGAGAGATGTTGAACGGTGGCAGGGGTTTGCGAAGGATGAAGCTCATTGGGAATGTATTCCGCTGATACATAATTATCCTGGGTTCTATCCGATGTCTGAAAGAGAGCCCAATCCTAAGCAAATCTTCTCATCAGCAACTTTTTTTGGTCAATGAGATTGCTCCATAGGATTTGGGCACATGATACTCACAGAATAGAATTTGAATGTCCCTTTTATCCAAGCACCATCGGCAAGGCCACTGGCTCCAACCTGGTAGGTAAGAATAACTTCTGTCCACTCACCAGCTACCAGAGAGGATACGTTACTTGTCACTGTACCCAAGAAGGGAAGAGTTTTCGCATATTGATAGAGGCCTTCTGGTGCGAAATATGCTCCAGCAAGAGATGACAACTGGTTGTCGGATAGTGTCTTCATCCTTGTGGCTGCTATCAACAGCACGTTCAATATTCAAAAAGACAAAGATATCGAAGGATCCAAAGATCAAAAGATCAAAAGATCAAAAACTCATGACCATGGGAGAGGGGGGAAAAGTGAGGATGTCATCATGCCGCATCTGTAAAATCCAACATGCGAGACTTAAAGTGGGACCTCACAATATAGCGAAACCCACCGAACTGACGTTCAAACTCAACGAAGTACATATTCTGTTGTCCTCTTTGGCCCCGAGTTATCAGTGACGGCTCAAGTCACCAATGAGAGTGCAAGGTCTTGCAATCACTCGGCTCTATTATCATCCATCATCCATCCGGGCTTGGGCCATGAGGCTGACGAAAAGGTTTGCCATGTCGGAAAATAGAGTCCATTAAAGCTTCGAAGTTCAAAGCTCGGATGCGAGTCATGGTCGTTGGTCAACAGCCCTCTCACTCATAGATTGTTGTTGTTGTCGTCGCCCTCGGCTTTTGGCCAAGATGTGGTTCAGTAGGCTGGTATGGTGTGAATTATCGGGTGCTTGCGTGCTCGGTGCACATACCACGCCGGCGTGCATGTCCGAGGGTCATGTTAATTGCCCGACAATCTCAAGAAAAGCAATTGCACGTGTTGGTATAACGAGTTCCTATGATTCTACATTTGACTTATCAAAAAGAAAAATCCTCTGAGATCTCATTTTCAGTCATTTTGTATTTCTCAAAGTCAAAATCTATATGGCCACCAAAGAATCGTCCCAAGTCAAGTCCAGCTCCATTTTCTCGCGGAGCTGCGTACGCAGAATTAGGGAGTCCCTATTCGAGGATGAGAGCTGATCGAATGCTCGACTATATTTCAATAAAGGGAAAAAGGCCGCACGACCAGAAATCACCAAATGCCTGATCGGGAAAATACCTGTCATAATGGCTGCCTTCATATTCTCCAAATTGGATCGTCAACGGCGTGGCTGCTGGTCTGACGATTGGGGTCTTGCTGTTGCCGCAGAGTCTGGGCTATGCATCAGTTGCGAATATCCTAGGCCAATACGGACTTATATCGAGCTGGCTTCCAACCCTCATCTATGCAATCATGGGGACTTCTAAAGGTATGGGCTCAGCAAGAGACACATAAGATGTAGCTAATATGAATATTCTGTAGAAACGACATCTGGCCCAACAGCAATCATGGGTCTCTTGATCGGCGATATCGTGAAGGATCTGGTGAAGGAGGGTCATACTGCTCATACCATTGCAACAGCCGTGGCTTTCATGTGTGGAATATATAGTATGGTAGTGGGCCTCTTGAAACTTGGGTTCCTGCTTGACTTCATCCTATTACCAGTCTTGAGCGGCTACGTCTCGGCGACAGCAATCACAATAGTGCTCTAACAGATAACAATGCTGTTCGGAGAAAAGAGCCTCTCCTCATCAACAGCAGGCATCATTCACGATTTCTTCCAAAAAATGCCGCTGACACTGTGGCGGGATTTCCTCGTTGGCTTCTCGGGCCTGGTTATCATATATGCCCTTCAATACGCGGGAAAGCGTTGGGGGAAGAGGCTCAGGGCAGTCTGACTCCTGTCCATTTCCCGCAATGCCCCGGTGCTCGTCCTCTATACAGCCATAAGCTATGCGGTGAACAGAGAGCGAAAATCCTCGCCGCTGTTCGCGATCAGCAAGACTACGGGTCCTGGTATCGTGGCTCCATCCATACCCGACACCACACTTGCCGCCAAGGTCGCCGGCAGATCCGTAGCCGTCTTCATCGCCGCCGCGCTCGCCATCGGCAAAGCCTTCGGGCGAAAACACAAACACAAATACAACATCGACCAGAGTCAAGAGGCCACGCTCATTACTTCGGCGAACTTGTCAACGCACTACCCGGGCGAATCTGCTGCCGCTGAGATATCAGACGCGATACCCGAAGGGACCCAGATATTCAAGATCCACGAATCCATCCTCTCCCCGAACGCGTACCGTGTTAAAGCGAGCATCGTCAGGTGTGTCGCGACGCTCAACTCCGGCCTCGCGGTCCAAGAGCGGCCTGAAAAAGAACAACTGTGGATCGAGGCGAAGAGTAGTCGATCAGATAGGCCGAGAGATGTCGAGTGTCGACCTAAATTGCAGGTTGTGATTCTTGATTCAAGCAGTGTAAGCTATATTGACACTACCGGAATTCAAGCGTTGATGGACCTCAAGACCCATCTGCAGGCATATGCCGGCGAAGAAGTAGTTCTCAAATTCCTCGGCATGAGCAATGGGGTACAGATGAGGGTTCGAGGGGGCCGAGTGGGATTTTTCTAGTGAAGGATATTGCTCAGAAGAAGTTGCGAAAATCACAGCTGAAATAGTCTAGACTCAGACTCTGAAAATAGTATATTAATACAAAAGAAACAAAATGCGCTAGTTAGTCTATCCTTTATTTTGGGTATTAAAACTCCTAAACTCCTTTCTCCTTGCGATTATGACTTATATGAAGGTTCATCGGGTCCCTTCACATCATCGTCCGCGTCCGATAGCAGGGATTCTAAGGACTCTTCTTCGCTCTCGCTCTTGCTTTCACCTTTATCCTCACCCTCAGCCGCACTCTTCACATGACCCTTTGCACCCTGTAATTGAAATTCTTCGTCACCCTCCCCCCCAATCTTCGCATATTGCATCGCCCTCCTGCGCCTGCGTGACCAAAAGCCACATGCTTCCCTGGTTCCAAGAGCAATCATCACGCCCATCATCAAGCCCACCCAGACCCACATTGGCAGAATATCCGCGGTGGTGATCGGTTCACCATCATGACCAATTCCGCCCTCCAAATTTACCGTAACGACATTCGTTGACCCCAAAACCTCTCCATCGATGTCCAGCGCGACTACTCTGATGTTACCCTCGATGCCAGCTAGGCTGATGCCTGTTTCGAACCCCATTTTCACAACCGACTTGACACCATAGAATTCAACGTCGGTCGAGCCTTTCGCGGAGCCTTTCGTCGACCCTTTCACAGAGCCTTGTATCATCCAGTGTACCACCTCAGTGGCTCCATTCCAAGACACATAGGCCACGTTATTCACCACAGCAAGGTCGGGGTTCGTCTTCGGCTTCCCCACCCAGTCACGGCGGAAAGCGCGGTATGACTGCACGTCGCCCGACTTGAAACGCGAGCTGATGCCAAAGTGCGTATCGCAAAGCACAGTGCCGTTGGGTGCATACTCTGTGAAGGCTCCATTGTAACCGTAGCCCACGAATACATTGCCATTCGGAAGCACTTCCACTGAGCCTTGTGACTGAGAAACAATGCTCGCAGGGTTTAGGAACTCTTGTATAAGGGACGCGGTCCTGGCTTCCGTGTCAACGGAAATAAGCAATCCCCTAGACGGCGTTTTTGACGAATGGAGGTAGTCTGCGGCGTTGTCGAAGACACTTATTGCAGTGTAGTTGTGGGCCCAGCGAGCGTGGTGCTGCCAGGCGAAGCTGATTGCTTTTCCGTCCGATAAATCCTTGAAGTCATTCCGCTTGCCACCCAGAACCCACAGGATGTTGCCATTAGAACCATCAATATATGTCAGGCTGTGCATGTATCTTGAAGAGATGAGATAGTTCCCCGCAGGATCTTTTTCGATGCTGTTGACGTGGAAGAAATCAAATGGAGAACTGTAGGAGCCTACAGAATTTTCGGCGTTGTGCGACTCGTTGACATCGTAGTAGTCAGAGGCATACCATTCAAAAAGCAACTCTTTTGTCTCGATGTTTACTTCTTGGATCACACTGTCCCAGATCCATCCTTGGAACCTGCGGTTGGTCGGCTTTATTTGAGTTTTCTTGTAAGTGGTCATTAAAGCAGTTCCTTCGGCAGTAAGTTGAAACTCGTGAAGGTCCGCTTTGAGATCCCCACTACCGTCGAGCTGATATGCAATTTCATAATGCTCGTCAAGCTATATATTGTCAGTATAGTTCTGCAGAAGGAGCGATGGTACATACGAAATAATGAATGCCCTCTCCATGACCCTGAACTGAATCATCACCAACCCAAAAGGTGAGATAGTCCTTTCCCTTGTAGGTCTGCACGTTCAAGCCAAAGGTCTCTTCTTTCTTTTGGGGATCCCCTGTCTTTCCGAAGCTTGGAGCCGTCCAAACTAAATTTCCAGCATCATCTAAGATGACTGGCCCACCAACCTTCTTCGCATCTACTTCTTTACCACGCGGGGTAATGAATGTGTAGGAACCATTCTGACACGCCCGATTTGATGCCAGGATATTCAGTCGTGGCGATAATGCTATCGAGCTGTGGTGTGTAGTCGTAGGATATCGACCAAATTCTCCGGCATCGAACTCTGTACTATTGATGAGCGGATCCACATCGGCTGCCACATACTGCTGCAATAGAGCGAGCAAGGCGAGGTGGAGATAACGAGACATGCCCATCGAGGAGGTAGAACTTCAAAAAAACGTCTGAAGCAACAACGAAGACAAACAAGCAGATGTCTAGAAAGCCACAAGATGAGATAAAGATGCACGAAGAGGAAATTGTATATCTTGAGCGCAAAAAGCTCTAATATGTGAAGATAAGAACCGTAATACTCAGCCACTGGTGTCGAATAGGGACGTACGTATTCTTCCTCCTCACCTACTGCGTGTACATTATCGACGACTAATCAGAATAGGGTGTCTGATCAAGACCCCTGTACGATCAACATCATCTTATTCAGAGAAGTGCCAATATGAGTTTCAGCTGTGGATTCAACAACCCAACGGGCAGTAGAGGATGGAGCAGCAGCAAGCTTTCTCGCCCTACCATTTTCCGCCGCCCTTTTTCGAAGGTTGAATAGACCTCCCCATAGCGAAGACCTCCGAGGACGGGCGGGGACGCAAAGGGTATGGAATGGGGCAGCGGGTGAAACGGATCTGGATATTCAAGATTGAGTGAGTGAGATGTAGGAGCATGGAGATGAGTTGGGTATTGTGTGAGGTGAGCGGAAATGTTATGCGTCGGGCACGGGCGTCATGGTGGTATTTAGTGCGGTGTCTCTTGAGGTTATGTACGCCGGACACGCGTTTCTTCTACGCGGCGTGTCCACCGCAACGAATGCCAAGAGAAACGATGCTTCTTTGACCGTGTGAGGAGGGATGAGGCTCATAACCCTCGTCAAGGGATGAGAAGAGGCCTGCATGGCTGTGATAAGAAACCTCCTATATTCCGAGATGTACGAGTATATGTACTTAGACATGCAAATATCCTTTAGGGGTTGTTAATGTCGGAAAATATCAGATACCAATAGAAAGCACTTAGGACAGAGTATACTCAAAGGTATAACTAGTTCACTAGGAAGATAAGATACTAATCAGAGATTATAAGTAATCAGGATATGCCTACCTACAATATTATGCAACGTAATTATGCATGTACGTACCTAGTTCTTGCATATCCATATCCAATATTTATGACGCGGCTCGATAGAATATGTTCTTGGGGGTTGAAGGGGCGAAGGGGTGAAGGGGTTAGGTCCATAGAGATGATATAGGTAGTAATTCCGCGCATATTTGTTTGTTTCCTCTGCAAGATCCAGAGAGTCTTACTGTGGTCGTGAAAGCGATGCTCAATTACCATTCTGGGAATAACAACCCTGGCTGTTATCAGAATCACTTCTTTCCATAGCACTGGCATTCAATCTGTGTGATTTGAGATAATAGACTTTTCCTATGGTGGGGAATAAGCTGACGGGTAACTCGTACTGTAATTGGCGTTGAGCTTGCTGTGTATTATAGCCTGGTGTATAAGGGTCGTAAAGTAAATCTCGGAGATTGCTTTTGTAATTCTAAAGATCTGCTCTTGTTAGGTATTCAACAACTTCTTCCTCAAAGGGTAAGCGATTTCTTCTTACTTACTCTCAAAACTTCCTGTTCTTGAGTCTTTACATGTGGGAATCGATTGATTGAATAACTCCAGAGTTATAATCTGTAGGCACACTATTATCATAGCCAAGAAGATTGATAGTGATGATGACAGCAATGATGATAACCATAGTTCAGCAGACAGAATGGATTTGGACACATATGAATATATTAATACAACGCTACCACCTCCCTAAGGAATTCTTTCTACAATAGAGCTCTCATCCGGTCCGCTGCCTCTAGCCGAGAAACCACCCTGAGCAAGAGCAATCTCAACTCTCTCATCATCAGCCGCAAAGAAAGCCGCCGTGGTAAAGGTTGATCCCAGCGTGCATCCCACGACCTGGAGTTCCAGTCGGCAATATCCAGGCTCAGGGACCTCGTCAGCACGCGCATACGACTTGAGAGGCACCTTGATAGTGACGTTTTGCGACGCATCAACGCCCTGGAAATTCAAGTCGATGGTGGCATTGGAAGGGATCGAGTCGCACTCTCCCGGCCATGAAGTGTATCCTATTGGGCTCGTGACGACACCAGTGGCGTTGTAGAAGGCGTCTATGCTGTCAAAGTCCACCGGCAGCACATCGCCCTGGTTTCCGGAGTCGAGCAAGCAAGTTGTGTTCTGGCTGAGCAGTTCGGAGGAGTTGAAGACCTGCCCGTTGACAGACACGGATGGCAGTGGCACGTAGTAGCCCACAGACGCTCCACCACCATAGTCGCTCACTGATGGAACCTTGACGAGAGGGCCTGAGAATTTCGACGTGTCGATACCGCCCCAGAGGCCTCCACCCGTGAAGGTCCCATTCGCAGTCGCGGGAGCCTCGTCGAACCACATGCACTGAGTGGCAGCCCCAATGGCTCCGCGGTCAAGAGCATCCTGTCGCATGCTTGGACCGGTGGTGTTCCAGGAGGCGGATCGTTGGAAAGGAGCAATTCCCATGATGGCCACGTCGTAGACGCCGCTGTTGGTGCAATTGGCGTCGGCACTGACGCGCTGGTTCATGTAATCGGCCAGTGCGACGCGAGAGTTGGAGATGGAGGACTGCTGTCCCGCGACATTGGTGAACTCCAGGGTCTGGTTGATGGTCATGTCGCCTTGGACGACCTTTGTGTAGCCGCCATAGGCCAGCCAGAAGGTGAAGTTCTCTGGATCGTGGGCTGTTGGTGCGATGGTCCAGTCGTCGTAAGTTGGGACGGTGGTGTTGCATTGCCCCTGACAGAGGAGGGATGTGCATCCCCAGTTCATGGTGGCATTCGGGGCGAACATCCAAAAGTTCTCGCTGCCTTGGTCGTAGACGACTTGAATGGTCTCATTCTGGAATGGGAGCACGACTGCCGTGGAGATCTTGTTGTTTCCTCCATAGTATAAGTTGAGAGGGACATGGAGAGTTGGAACTGTGGAGGCCGATGTCGCTCGAGGCTGATGAGTGAGGGCGGATGCAAGATTCTGGCTCTGGGTGAGCAGAGCACCAAGGAGGATATTGCGACGCATCTTGATGACAGAGATGGTTGTTGTTGTTGGAGGAGGAGGATGCCAATGGCTGTCTTGGTATGTGGATGATCGCTGTATATAATATAATATATGCTACCTATTGATTTTTCGAAGTCCTTTTTCCCACTTTCTAAAGTCGGTCATGGCCACTGAATATCCATCCCGTCATTGACCGGCATGGCCTCATACTCCGCAAATACGATCTGGAAGTCATGCAATGTTACATGATTTGGAACGCTACCAGCATCCGGGTCAAGTTGCAGGGCTGGCACCTGGGTGATGGATGTATATATGGCGTGAAAGGGGCATATCCGAGAAGGGTTTGCAAGTCCCGGCTGTGCTTTCACTTGTTGATTGCATGGAGTTCTCTGTTCTCTGTTCTCTATTCTCTGGTCTCTGGTCTCTGGTCTCCGAGGCTCGGCAGATGTTGTCAGTCTGGCAAAATGCTGCAGAGTCCATCGATCCTTGTTCTGCAGCGTCATTGTCATTGTCATTGTCAGTGTCAATGTCCATGTCGATGTCCATATCCATATCCATATCCATATCCATGTCCATGTCCATGACAATGGGACTGGACGGACACCCGAAGTACGAAGATCAGATACGAGCCCGTAGATACATAGCAACCTATCACAGTAGCAAAGATACGCCACAGGAACAAACATCTCGCGATTGTGGGGCTGCTCATTCACATCCATACAAGTATGTACTTGCAGGTATGTACTTAACAGCATCGAAGCCTTTCACTGTTGCTGTCAAGCAATACCTTAAGCTTAATTATATCCATAGATTTTACTTCAAATTGAGGCTATGCCAAGTTACGGATTCATGAGGCCCACGCTGCCTACAGATGTCTGACTTGAGTGCTTGACAAGGAGCATATCATAGATAGGCATAGGTAGTATAGAATCGTGCTTCGTTCACTTGTACGTCTTCGTCTTCGTCTTCGTCCCCATCCCCATCCCAATCCCCATCCGACTCATCCATTGCGACCTTTCGTTTCTGGAAATCCGACGGCTATCTATGCATAAAGATCAAGGTTGTAGTCAGGAATAGAGGGTTATGTGGGGACTGTGGCGAATAGAAGCCTTCGTGGTCGACAGCCCCTGTCTTCGTTCTACCGGTGCTCGTATCTGATAGGGGTTCTGGATCAACTCGGGTGGCTCAGATATATGGGCCCCTGATATACTCATGTGTGTACTTGTAGTATTATCCGCATTCCAGTCGACTTGATGCTTGAAAGAACTCGTATTATGCGCCCGTATTCATGCCGCAGAAAGTCGGTCCATTTGGAGAGAATACGATATGTTCATACCTGCGTGTGCATGTAATAACTTATGCATCTTCAGTACGCTGATCCTTGGTAGAGTTGTTAACGTCGCGAGAGAATCTACCGAAGAACACCGGCGGTAGTACTCGTGCCTTTGAATCGAACGTTTTCATCAGAGCAATTGTCCTTGGACACAAAATACGTAAATAACATTGTGATCGCCTCATGATCACCGTCTTGCTCTTATATCTTGTATATCAATAAACAAATAGGCCGGTTGATATACCGCCATGCAATAATCATAACATGTTATCCTCCATTTTCGTTTTCGTCTTGAGCGTGAACGCCCTCACGGTAGCGGCAACGTCCAATCTCGTCGAGGTCGAAACTGCTCCGGTCATAGAAGCATGGCAATATCAAGCACCAGCCCTTGAATCCTCAACGCTGCGATTGTCAGTCGCCCTCACTCAGCCTCGACTGGAGGAGTTGAGAAAACGACTCGAGATAACCAGTGACCCGGTCCACGCTGATTATGGCGCCCATCTTTCAGCACAGGAAGTCCGTGACTTTCAGGATCCTCATACGGACTCGGTGTCAGCAGTCACTTCATGGCTGAAGGAGAACAATGTCACGGATGTGCAGCAGAGTGGCGCATGGATTCATTTCAACACTTCTGTCACGAATGCAAACTCTCTGCTGGATTGCTCCTTTGGAGATTACTTCAACTCGGAAACTGGAGCAACAGTAGTACGAGCAAAGTCATACAAGCTACCAAGAGCACTGCTGTCACACGTCGATTTCGTGTATCCCGTCACTCAGTTCATCAACAAGCCTCGTCGAAGATCTGCTGAAGCGCAATCGGAAGGCTTGCGCAAACGTCAGGGCACTGACATGCCAGCCAGCTGCACCTCCGTCACGGCACAATGCATCGCCGACTTATACAACATCACCTACATCCCCCCAGCAGGGCCGTCGAACAGCAGTCTGGGCATCGTGGGCTTCCTCGAGCAGTACCCCACCCTGGACGGTCTGCACACCTTCCTGGACACCTACAGCCCGCGCCGCAACTCCTCGGGCTTCAGCCCAGCCTATGACTTCACAGTGGACACCATCAACAACGGCTCGGCAGTCGTCAACGGCAGCGGCGTCGAAGCCATCCTCGACACCTACTACAGCATGGTCTTCACGCAACCGCTGAACGTCACCTACTTCTCCGTCGGCGGCCGGGGTCCGTTCGTCGACACCGCCGGCATCACTACCGCCCCCGGCACCGGCGACAACGAGCCGTGGATGGAGTTCCTGGAGGACATGCTGTCGCGGGACACCGTACCGGCGGTGCTGTCGATCTCCTACACGGATGACGAGCAGAGCGTGCCGCGCGCGTACGCGCTGCGCGTGTGCGACATGTTCATGCAGCTGGCCAGCCGGGGCGTGACGGTGGTGGTGGCGAGCGGCGACGGCGGCAGCGACGGCGTGGGCAGCTCGCAGTGCTACGCGAACGACGGCACGAACGGCACTCAGTTCCTGCCGACGTTCCCGGTGGGCTGTCCGTACGTGACATCCGTGGGCGCGACGGAGGTGTACGCGCGCAACTCGGCGGCCGTGTTCAGCAGCGGCGGCTTCAGCAACTACTTTGCGCGGCCGGCGTGGCAGGACGCGGCCGTGGCGGCGTTCGTGGGGGGCCTCAATGGCTCGCACGCCGGCTGGTACAACGCGTCGGGGCGCGGCGTGCCCGATATCAGTGCCATTGGCAGCCGCTTTGTCATTGCGGAGGTCGATGGCTCGCCGTGGACGCAGACGGGCACGAGTGCGAGCACGCCCGTCATTGCTGCCATGATTGCGCTGGTCAACGACAAGCGCATGCGCGAGGGCAAGGCGGCTCTGGGGTTCTTGAATCCGTTGCTGTATTCCGGCGGGCTCGATGAGGCCCTGTACGATATCACGAGTGGCTTTTCTGGCAGCTGTCCTTATGGGACACAGGTTGAGCTGGGATGGGATGCTGCTGTTGGCTGGGATCCGGTCACTGGTCTTGGGACTTTGGATTGTGGGAAGGTGATAGATCTCGTGGGTTGATATTAGATGGAGGAGCGCCACTTGAATTTTGTAGAAATAATATAGATTGTTTTCAAGTGTCGTTTGTTATTGTTTTGTCTTTCTCTGTAAATTCTCGAACTTTCAGATAAGCTGAAGACTCCATGGGTTGAGTTAAACTGGACTTTTTCCATAGGAGGCCGAAAGTGTTAATCCAAGTGAATATATACAGCCGCACATGCAGTCGAACATAAATATCGTTCAAGCTATTCATTGACCAAACGACTAGACAAGTATCTTGTATGCATAGCAATCCTAATATCAATGCCAATGCCAATGCCAATGCCAATACCACATATCCACATATCCACATCAACACCAACCCTCAATGCTCAATCCTCAAATATCAAAAGCACCTCGAACAGTACCTGACCAATCCTAACCAAACCTGACAACACCTCACCACGACTTACAAGCCGTCCACAACCCCACACCATAGCACAAACACTCCGTTCCATATCCCATACCCAACCCCATATAGATATCACCCTCTCCGATCCCATGTCCACTTCCCATCTCATGCCCCTCACCTCAACCCAGTCAAAGCACACCCATACACCGATAATCCAGATACCCACAGCAACCCCATGCCCACACTCCCACCACTCAATCGACCTCCCCTCCAGACCTCCCAATTCCCGATCCAGGATTCCATACCGACATCCACCCCCTAGCCGCCCTGCTCATCTCCAATGATAATCTTCAATCGCCTACTCACATTCTGTAATCACATCAGCAATCACAGGCACATGCCCTGAATCACAACCGCACCACAGGGAAATCTGGAACCGAGAGCAAGAACGCGAACAAGAACAAGAAGCATATATACATGCGCTATGCTATGTACACGAATTACCCACCCAGTACACGAAGTACAGTAAATAGTACACCCAGCAAGCCAGCCAACCCGCCAACCCGCTAGCCCGTCAACCGACCCACGAGCCATATACACCCCCAGGGAGTCAAAGATACCCCACAGGAGCGCGCATCATTCGTAAAGCACGGATAACAGCGCACAACCAAAGAGAGACTAGACGTGACTGCGCGCAAAGATAGGCCTATCATCCTCGGTGCTGACGCCCTCATACTTGACGCGGAAAGGCGGGTCGAAAGTCTCCTCGAAGCGGGTGTTGGCCCAGAGACGGTGCCAGCCGTGGTCGCCCGAGGCGCCGGCCTCGTAGTCGGCGTCGATACGGCGCAGGCTGCGCCAGAAGCACGAGAAGACAAAGGCCGTGTACAGCAGGCCGCCGATGAGGTCGATGCGCCAGTGGTGGCGCAGGTACATGGTGGAGAACCACTGCCACAGGACGTAGAAGCCGAGCAGGAACGCGCCCTTGCGCGAGTAGCGGCCGATGAAGAAGAAGCAGCAGCAGGCGAAGGCCGAGTGCAGGGACGGGAAGGCGCCGAAGACGAGCGGGGAGGCTTTGAAGGCGTGCTCGTAGATGTGCGTGCCCAGGACCTTGTCCACGCGCACGAGGCCCGCTGGCGAGCCCGGCATCTCGTACGTCCCCGGTGGGAGGGGGTAGCCGTATTGGTCGCCGTACCATGGCGCTGCTGTTGGGAAGGATAGGTGCGTGATTATGCCCAGACAGTTTTGCATGCCGAAGGACCAGGCGAAGACGGAGACTACTCCTGGTGGGGCGAAGAGCCAGAGCCAGAGGGCACAGAAGAAGGGCGAGATGAAATGAATTACGCCGTATGACATCCAGGTCTATGGAGGTCAGTATGTGATGTGATGTGATTTGATTCGATTCGATTTAATAGGCAGGAAATAAATATGTAGTCTGACTGAGAATAGAAATCCTATCTGATGGACATGCTAGGAGATGAAGAGTACTTACGAAGACATCCAAAGGCTCACACAACTTATGCGAAAGTGCGTAGAGGATGTTGAGAGCAAATGGCGGCACAGCTGCTAAGAGAGAAGCGCGACGCATGCCGGTGAGGGAGTACATCCAAGCGTAGCCAGCGGCAGCAAGGAAGATTTGAATGAAGATACCAAGCGGGTCAATAGCAAACATTTGAGCATCCCATCTCTCTAACCTCTCGACATCAATCGGTGGGCGAATAGAAGGGTCAATCAGTCTCGCTGGATCAAATGTCAGCAAGTCACGTGCGCGAGCTGAACACAGCCCTGCAATGAGGCACTCACCATTCTTGAAGGTCGTGATCCACATGAGGATGAAGATCATATTGAAGAGGATATGACCTATTAATCCAGGGAATGTGTGTCTGTGATGCGCGTCAGTGATATTTCATTGCGCATGGCGACGACGATGAAAGGCTAGCCAGACAGAGCCGCGAACGTTTTGAGTGAGAGAATAACAGAGAGAGGGAGAGGGAGCATACTTGTTGAGTAGAGTGCGATAGACGTGCAACAGCAGTCGGCCTGGGCTGGCGAGCACCCATCTGATCTTCATGACCATGGCGGCGGCGTCGTCGTGAGATTACAACGACGACGATGAGAATGAGAATAAGAGTGGTAGAGAAGCAGTGGGAGTGAGGGCGACGATGCGACGATGCGACTCAATGCGATACAGTACGATTCTCCGGCCAAGGGCTTTCCTTTCCTTTCCTTTCCTTCTCTCTGCTCGATTCCCTTGAGTCCGTTTCTTCTCTTCGACCCTTTCCCTTTCACTTTCACTTTCACTTTCACTCTCACTCTCCTTTCCTTTCCTTTCCTTTCCTTTCAGATGATCCGCAGCTCGCCGGATGTTATGGGCGTCGTGGTACGAGGACAAATGACATTCCCTTTCTTTTCATGCACAGAGCAGAAGAGGTTGAAGATCAGAGGTCCAAAGATGCAAGACTAGGTCGAGGGGAGATCTGTGAGTAGATGGAACAGCAACAGCAACGGCAACAGCAACAACAGCAACAATAGAACAGGCAGACGAGAAAATAAACATCAATTAGTTAGTTCAGGGTCAATGTAGCGATGTAACGATTTAGCAATGGAGAGCAGCCAATGATCAAGCGTATTGACGGTGGGATCCTTAGGCGACGTGGCTGTGTGGAGCCGTCTTTTATCAGAAGTGGCTTTTGAACTTTTGGCGAGATTGGATGGAGGTAGAAGAAGGGAAGAAGAAGAGGAGAAGGAGAGGAGAAATAGAAGAAGAGAAGAAGAAGAAAAAGAAGAAGAAGAAAAAGAAGAAGAAGAAGAAGAAGAAGAAGAAGAACAAGAAGAACAAGAAGAAGAAGAAGAATAGAAAAAGAGAAGAGGAGGAGAAAGGGTATTCAAGATCAAGCACAAGAGACATCCAATCATTAAAGGAGAGTCTCGATTGGATTTCCTCTTTAATCTCGATTAATAACTCACTTCAATCTATTGTGCACAGTATATTACACGCTGTATTACATGACAATTTTGATATTTTTTATCTATTTATTTATCCATTTATTTCTTATTTCTTATTTATTAATTAATTATCTATTTATTTCTTTAATAATGTCCATATAGATGTGGGGGATTTGCACACACATATTGAAGTGCTCACGCGTATTTAAAGGTGGTGCTCGGGCTACGCTAGTAACTAAGTACTTGTATGCAGAGAAATACAGCGAGCTTAACCCCTGAAAGCTAAACGGATCAAAGAACACCTGACAAGACTATCTATTGGAATAGCTCTAGTCAAGTCAAGTCAAGTCAAGTCAATTCAATTCAATTCAAGAGCAAAGAAGGGGGGGGGGATAGAGAAGAAGAATAGAAGAAAAAGAGAAAGAAACCAAGAGTGCTATGTACATCGCATATCAACACAACTACTCACAATCCTCCTTCTGCTAGAACAAACATATTCCTCCACACAATCCCAACAGCCAATTCCAACTCGCGCGTCCTAAGTTGCCACTAGAGCCGCTGACACGCCCTTCCACTACTCCTTACCGAGAGCCTAGAATCAATGTACATCGTAGTAAGTGGGCATCGGTAGAGAGTGGCACAGTGAAAAAGGGGCCGACAGGTATTAAGGTACGGTAGCGAACAACAACAAGACAAGACAAGACAAGACAAGACAAGACAAAATGGATGGGTAAGGTGAGGTGAGGGACAATATGGTCGGCATTTCTATTGTCCGTTTTGCCGATATGCGTGTTGATGTCTGAGGCATTTACCGTTATACCATCATCACAGAACCTGAAATACTAAATATACATTCACGTGTGTAACGACACAAGAATGCTGATTATCATTTGGTAGTTGCATACCTATGTTATCATGACCATCAGAAAGATGGCGAATCTATTTTTAAATGTCTTCGACGTCAAGGTTGAAAGGCTGACGCTGACGCTGAGGACAAGCCTTTACACCCCGCCTCGAGCAATCCATACAAATGTGTCGCTATGCCGCTGAGATACGCTCGAGTATCACCAGCCTTCAGCTTTGAACCCCTCATGTATCTCTATAGGCAGTAGAGCTGCAAGCTCATCGTTAGAGCCGGTGTTGTGCGGGATGCTGTGTGCGGTCACACACAGCCTTGCTGACGGCAAGAGTACCTGGGTATTTAGCTAAACCTCAAAACCAACTTACCCTCTTGATCCTTCAAAAAGACCCACATTGACCTGATAGCCCGTATTCATATTCATAGACAACAGACCAGCAACCATGTCTTCTGGTGGCATCGATCTGGCTAATCTGAGTCCCAGCGATGGCATCAACGTGATGAGATCACGGACATGGTCTGAAAGCAATTCAGAGCCGACTGGCGATTCTCATATCAATGCCCAGAGAATTCCTCGATCTTCAGCTTCCTTCAAGCCAGTCCTGTCGACGATCTCTATACACAATGGGCCGTCGATGGAGAGTTTCATGGATGCAGTTGATGTGACAACCGGCTATGATCCTCAAGAGAGCAGTATGAACGAAACTGCACCCCTCAATGATTCTCTAGGTACGTCCAGCCTCGCTGTTTTTGAGTATATTTGACTGAGAAAGTGATATAGGATCTCAAGGATCTTTGGAAACCCATCTATACGATGAAGAATCGAGTTACGCCTCGGGTCAAGTCAAGACGTTCAATGCGTGGAAACAACTATTGAAGATACTTCTTGGCGGTATCTTGAGAGTTTTTATCACAGTATTCCTTTTTGGCGTCCTCATAGTGGTAATCCGGCATCACTTATCAATACCAGCCCTTTCCTCGTATCGAGTCGCCATGTTCAATTCTTTGAATGTGGGCATCTCTGTCCTTCTTGGCCTGAATATCGCCCATGCTCTTAAATCGATGCTTCTTGATATTCGATGGCGAATACTCAGCCAGAGACCACACCCATTGAGTGAGGTATGAAACACTCCTGTATTCATCTCTCAACTGCTGACACTGGTGTCAAGATCGACTTTGTCCTTCAATGTGATAGTATGTCTGCTCTCTGGAAGGGTATGCGTGTTATCAAGAAACCAAAGATATCGATGTTTTTTCTTGGTGCTTTGATCTTGAACATGGTATGTACTTTGGCGGGATATAGGGAGAGCGTATGGATTTAACTTGTGACTCTAGGCTGCTCAAATTGGCATTGCATCACTCAGTCTGGCATACACGGTCGAAGTAACGCTGGATAATGCTTTGATGATCGAAAATTCCCACATCTGGGTGACGAATTTTGAATTCTTCAGCACAAACTCGACCCCGCCACCAAACGTAGGGGCTCAACAAGCTATAGCCTACAGCCGTGGTCTTGATGGTCCAGCCACCCATAAGTGTCGGGTTCCTGAGGTCTGTCCAGAACCTTCCCCGGGTACCACACGAGGAAATGTTTCAATCGATTACTGGGAACACGATTCGCTCTGGAAATACATCCCCATGAACAATCCATTGTCAGGTCCTGGACCAGAGCCCCCGATCGAGCCCGTGAGTATCCCAGTCTACAGCAACCGCAGTATTATCAGCCAAGCTAATTGCTCTGCCAACGCCACTTGGGTAAATTGGTACGCGGGTTATACCGGCCTAACCTGGACCTACAAGAGCGATGACAGCAACGTGACCGACAACGTAGGTGGCACATTACCGAACTCTACAAACTTCGAAGCTACCGACCATATGGCACAATGCGTGGGCAACTACACCTCTCACGTGGTGGCATTTGAAAATGGCAAATTCGACACAGCTAACGTACACAACCAAACATCCAAATCATCCGGCTGGATGTACGATTGCTGCATCTCCGTCACCGAAACCACACGGACCGAAGGCAGCGACCCGGATATCCCAAAGCTATCACCGAGTGCAGCGAAGATGGCCGCAGCAGCCATCGGCCAGAAAGGCTACTTTGACGACTACAAGCTGAAGATGGCAGAGTACGAGAACGAAGAGATGCAAACCGGCACGTATTTCGGCACGCCGCAGAACGGCTCCGCGGCAAACATGGCAAAACTGATGTCGGAGTTCGCGATCCGCGTCATCGCGTCCTCCGGCTTCGAGAACCCTATGATCAAAGTCCCCGGCACGGAACCCAGGCAGGGCAGCAAGCTGCGCCTGGACCCGATACTGATGGGCAGCCTCTCGATTGCCATCATCTTTGCGCAGCTGCTCTGCGCCTTGCTCTCCGCTTACATCACCCACGCCGTCGTCATCCCCGATGCGAGCCCCTTGAGCATCGCCAACAAGCTGTTCCCGCTGCTCCAGCCGCTGCGGGGCCGTGGCTCGCTGCTTACTGGCCGGGAGCTGGCTAGATCGCTTGGTGATCCTAGGGCTGTCTATACGTCGGGGCCGTTGGGGAAAGGAGGTCAGCATCTGTGGGCTGGGTTTGAGGATACGCCATCTTCTGGGTCGGCGAAGTTCAAGGCTGGGATTTATGGATGATGGGCGGTTTGATGAGATGTTGCAGATGCTGGAGCAAGTTGCATCTTCATTTTGAGACGAGTGGTAATTTCCTAGAAGCTAATGTTCAATCTTTCGATATATCAAGGGGTCTGTATCGGTAATCTCTCCATTTCCATTTCGCGGTCGTTTCTCAACCTGTCAACCCATCTCAAATGTTTCACAGCCAGAAAATTAAAATTAAAAAAAACAATAGACAACGCAAGCACAGTTGCCTAGAGACAAGCACAACTAAACGCTCTCTCAACCCCTCGCATCTCGCTTACGGGTGAGATCTTACGACGTCCTAGTCTACCCATCACCTCGGTCCCCACCACCAAAAAATATCAACAGCTTCCAAAGGCAAAAAAGACTGGACATACAACAGTAGGGATTCGCTGGTGGTCACCCACCCAACTACTAATCTACCGATCTGAGGCTTGAAAGTATGGCAGAGCGGACGGGATGCCCTATTTTCCTCAGTCTGTGGTCGTATGTGCTTGGACTCGGCTTCTTTGGTGCTATTAATCACTAAAGACGCGCGCTGTAAGGCATACATATTCACCAATTATATCTTACTATTAAGTATAGTACAACAGGTATTTTAGTTAATTAAAAAGATACCTCTAATTATTAATCTAGTACTTTATATATCTAATACCTATATAGTTTAGTAGGCTAAGTAGTACTATAAGTATAAAAAGAAGTAGTAAGTAGAATATCTATTGCCTTAGATAGAACTATTATAAAGGGGAGTTCTAGTATATATAACCTATAGTTATACTAGCTAAGAAAGCAATTACCTATATAATTGAAATATA